>PPKF02000004.1:396702-877839 GCA_003706035.2 Peterozyma xylosa | reverse complement strand
ATTGATTGAGGCTGTTGTTGCCGCCAACCCAAATACCATTGTTGTTAACTATTCTGGTACTCCTGTTGAGATGAGTTGGGAATCGAAAGTGCCAACCATTCTTCAGGCTTGGTTTGGAGGTAATGAGTTGGGTCCTGCTCTTGGTGATGTCTTATACGGTGATGTTAATCCATCTGCTAAGTTGTCCATTACTTTCCCACTAAGATTGGAAGATAATCCATCTTATCTTAATGCAAGGTCCAATAATAGCCAAATTTTGTATGGTGAAGATGTCTATGTTGATTACAGATATTACGAGAAAATCGATAGACCTGTTTTATTCCCATTTGGACATGGCATCTCTTACACCGAGTTCAAGTATGATAACTTGAAGGTGAGCGTTGAAGGTGATGAGATTGTCGCTACATTCGACATCTCCAACGCTGGTAAGGTTGACGGTAAGGAAGTTGCACAGTTGTATATTGCTCCACAAAAGCCATCAATCACCAGACCTATCAAGGAATTGAAAGAGTTCAGCAAAGTGGCCATCAAAGCTGGTGAAACCAAGAGTGTTACCATCAAGGTTGCAACAAAATATGCCACTTCATTCTACGATGAATACCAGGACGACTGGTGCTCTGAGGCTGGTAAGTACGATGTCGTCATCGGAAAGAGTACTGAAAACATTCAATTGGTTGATACGATTGAATTGAGTGAAACTGTTCACTGGAAGGGAATCTAACTTTGCTGGCAAACAAGGACTTAATCATAAGAATATTTTTTTTCAATTATAGTGACTGAAAGGTACTGAATTGAACTCCCCAAATTCATTTATCTAACCTGGTTTGGTTTAAGTTCGTGGCCTTTGAGCCTGGACTGAGATGTTCAGAACATACACACTAAAAATGGCCTTCAGTGCTACACCTGGCTTGTTTAGCTAGAGCGATGGTTCAGAACCAACCTGGAAAATAATGACATGTCTCGGCTCAAAAATGAATCGTTTGTAGAATAAATAAATTCGCTTAATGAGTCTGATTATTTAAGATCAGAGCGAGTCTATGATTTTCACTTTTTCATTCCGTTATAATTCATAGGCTGGAGGTCAATCGATCAGTAAAACAGAGTAACTATCTCCTCTTCTCGTCCACAACTTCCTTAAAAAAATAACTTTGAACCCATTATCAAACTGATGGCTATCTCTCAAGTCTTAAAAATGGTATATTTTTTGATGTTAATATGTGAACCCATTTTTTTTGGTGTGAAATGGAAGAGCGAGTTCGAGACAGACATTGAGTCTCAAATCTGTACCTATAAAAAAACACTCACAGACAGAATATTGACCCAAAACACCATTCAACTAAAACCAAGAATCAAGAATGACAGACAATAAAATATCGGTTGCTTTTGTTTGTCTTGGTAATATGTAAGTTCTAGGTTTCATGACTCCCGATAGTTGTATAAAACCATACTCAAAGTTGTTACTAACTCAAATCGATAAACTCAACCCAAACAACTAGATGCCGGAGTCCTATGGCCGAGTAAGTTGAAGAGATAACTTGAATCACCATGTATTGTGAACTTAACAATTTACTGACATGTAACTGCTTCAGAGCCGTTTTTGCGAGCATGGTCGAGAAGAAAGGTTACTCATCTCGTTTCTCCAGAATTGACTCTTTTGGTACCGCAGGTTTTCATGTTGGTGAGGACCCTGACAGTAGATCGGTTGCAACATGTTTGAGACACAATGTTCCTGTAAATCATGCCGCTCAACAAATTAAGCCACAACATTTCTCCGAGTTCGATTATATCATATGCATGGATGAGTCGAACAAGTACAATGTGGAAAAGCTCAAACCGAAAAAAAGCAAAGCAGTTGTGAAGTTGTTTGGGGAATGGAGAACTGATACAAGTTACGGTAAGATTGTTGAAGATCCGTATTATGGAGGAAGCAGTGGATTTGAGAGAAATTTCAACCAAATTACTCACTTTTCGGAAGAGTTTTTCAAACAAGAATTGTGAATGTAAATTTTGAATATAAATAAGATTATCATTATTGGTACATACTAACAATACTCTCAAGCAAGAACATCAATAAACAAGAGTAAAAAAATCCTAAGTTAATGGAGCAAAAGGCAAATAATAAAAATATATTTTCTCTGAAAGTTGCATAACAGCAAAACAGAGTAATGACACAAGGGACATGAAAGAAACCTAACCAAAAATCTTGCTATCATCATAAACAAATCCATTTGCTCTTTTTGCCAACCAATCGATTTTATGATCGAAACATCTCCAAACTTTTTGCTTGCTACTTTGGGTTTCTCCAGGAATTGGGCCAACAATTTCTTCATCTGCAAGATACCATTTTCCCTCTTCCTTTTGGTATTTCCAACCTCTTTCGATCAACTCTAATGAGGCTTGATATTGTAAATGTTCACCATAGACAGAATGGTACTGAATACCATTATCAATAGGTGACTTGTGGTGGTAGAATATGTAGAATAACGTTGAATCATCGTATTTGGATATATTCTTGACGTTGTTGACAAGTTGGATAACAGGTTCCTGAGGATAAGCCACGGATGTAGCAAACGGATTTCCACAGTAGTACTTTTTGGGTTTATCTGCATCCAAAGAATCAGGACACGTCAATAACGATGTTTGAAGCTTTGTTTCGATCTCACCAAATGAAACAGGCTCCTTCAATCTTTTCAAAGGTCCATCTAACGATGCTACCAAATCTTTCAAAGCCGTTATTGACAACAATGGAGACTCGTTCAACTGGTCATGCTGTTGTATTTGCTGACCTTGAATCGAGATCTGTTGATGTTTTTGCTGTTGTTGTTGTATCTCTTTGAGAGAAGTTGCCAGTAAAGCTTGCTCAATTCCTTGCAATGTATTAGTAGCTTCGATGGCATGTCTCTGGAGCTGTTGAGGTTTAGTCAGTTGTGTCAACGTTAGTTTTGAAAATTGAGGTGATTGTGTATTCTCTCGTGTTGCAGCAGATGAATGTGTGTTGACCTTGCTCAATCCAGGTGGTGGTGGAGATGGGGGGATAGAAGTACTGGCCACTGATGCATACTTTAACTTTGGTGTTGATGATGCGGTAGCAGGTTGTGTCCTTATAAAACTGGATGAGTTCAAAGACGTCAACTTTGGCAGTGAAACACCATTATTTATATTCGTTGATGAAGCATTTGCTGAGTTTGTCAAACCTGGTGGTGGAGCGAATGATTGTGGTTGTGATTCTACCAGTGTTGAATTTTCAGATGCTATCGAAGCTGCAGAAAGAGGAGTCAGTGAATCATCAGCAGTATCTGGAATTGTTGGAATGGCATTATAGTCCTCAGCCTCATCCAATCCCAACTCATCATATATTGTTTCATCTTCGAAGAAGTGTGCATCGGCATTATTTTCGACATAATCGGCAATGCTTTCCTCCAATTCTTGAATTTGCTCTGTTTCCAAATCTCCATTTTCCAAGAGTCTCAAAATTGTTTCCAAATTGTCCTGATGCCAGTTGTGCCTTTCTATTTTTTCTTTGCTCAGATTGATCTCATCTTGCTTCTTGGATGTCAATCTTTTTTTTCCTGTTCCTTCCAAAGATTCTATTCTGGCTTCCAGTGTCTCCTTTTGAATCTGCAACTCATCAAGCATACTTTGAATGAATGAAACAACCTCGAGCTTCTCTTTCTCCCTTGGATCCAATTTCAATTGCATATTCAAACCTTGTTTACTGAACGCTTTTGTCTTCATTTCCTTCTCAACATCTTTGAATCTTTCCATATCCAGCTCAATCAATCTTCTCATTTCCAAGATCTGCGATTTGTCCTTCACTTCATTTCCACCTATCCATGTTTTTATTTGATCTCTTGACCTTTGAAGCTTCTTGATCTCCTTTTTCAAATCTGTTTCCAACTTCTCCTTTTGCGATGGGTTATCGCAACTCATTAACTTTTCATAGTAGAAATCAAACTCCTCAACTCCCTCTTTCACCTTTTTGGCAATCTTATCAATCTCTCTTTTCAAATATTAAACATCACCGAGATGAGCTAAAATGTCAGTATATAACTTTTTTTGATCAATTCGAAAATCGCTTTTCAGTTCAACATGTTTGCCAAAATCTTACTTACTGCTGAAGCTTCCTTTGTGCCATATTTTATGTCCAGCTCGTCCTTTCTAGTTCACGTCAAATCTATCTTAAACTCCGCTACTCTGTATATTTTGAAGTAAATATCATCTAGTTATATCTACTCTTCACATCAAATTGTAGAAAACTTGTTGATGAACGCACAGCATAAATGTATTGACCCGTAGCAACAAATGGCAGACAGAGTTACAATAACGACTTTGAAGCATTTTTATGGGTTTAGATGGCTTTTGTGGTAAAGATATATAGATCTGAGCTTGAAACTAGACGAAGTAACGACATAAAGTACAGTCCGAGAGTTTTAGTTAAAAAAAAAAACAAAAAAATGCTTATTTGGAGAGAAAAAAAAAACCAGCAACTTCTTAAAATCTATTTATTTCACAGAGAGAAATCTAATTCATGAACAAAAATTGCAAGTCAGAAGGAGTAAGTCTGCTTACAGCGGCATCATCATGGTTGATGGTAGCATGGATCATATTGGCTTTTTTATCTTGTAATTCAATGATTCTCGATTCAATGCTATCTTCGATGCAAAACCTAGTGATCTTGACGGGTCTATATTGGCCAATTCTATGAACTCTATCACCACTCTGCCATTCGACACTTGGATTCCACCATGGATCCAAGATGAAAACTTGAGAGGCTTCGCAAAGGTTCAAAGCCACACCACCTGCTTTCAACGACACTAAAAACACCTCTACTTGGGGGTTCTCCATAAAATGCTTGATCGTGCTTTCACGCTGTAATGGGGACATCGAGCCTTGCAACTTCACCGTTTGAAATCCCGCTCTTTTCAATCTCCATTCCACTAAATCCAACATACTTGTGAACTGTGAAAACACTATTGATTTGATTGTTTGACGATCGCTTCTCAACTTGTACAACTCTTCAACCAATGCTTCAATTTTGGTTGACGATTTCCAGTTACCATCCATCTGAATTCTATTGACTATACTGCCTTTCTTAACAATCTCTTCGTCAACTTCTATTGCTGGCTGAGTAAGATCAATAGACAAACCAATGTGACAAACAGGGCAAGCTAACTCCTTTTCAGCATCACCATTGAAACTTTCCACGTACTCCGTAATACACATTCTACAAAACTTGTGGCGACATTTCGATTCAATGGGCTCTTCGGCTTCGTCGTCACACAACTGGCAAACGATTAATCCCTTTTGTTGGCCATCAATTGCTCTTCTTAAGACTAAATCTGGGTGATCGGCTAACTGTCTCATTCGTGTAATCAAAGTAAAAATGTTTGCATAGTTGTTCAAAACAACACCTTCTGCAACAAAGTCATTAAATCTCCTCTTGGAGTCGGAGTACAAACTTTGGTAAAGATCTTTCTCTTCTTCATTGAAAACATCTTTTCGAATTTCGACTATTCTTGGAGGTAGACCCAAATCATCCGCCCTTTCAATCTTTGTTCTTCTAAGCATGATGTTCTTCAATAACAATCGAAGATTTTCAAAACTCTCTTTACCCAAATCTTCAATACCATATTTTTGTATATTTTTCAACATGAAGTGATTGAAGAAATTGGTATGCAACATTGGTGGATGACCACACTTGTCACATGTACGCCTATCTGTGAATTTCCATTCCAAAGAACGACAATCACATTTGGTACAAAAATATTCACAAAAAGGATTCAATTTCATATATCTGATTAGAGAATACATCTCACCAATACGATTTTGTAACGGGGTACCAGAAAGACACCATCTTTTTTTGGTGTTCAACATGTTGGCAGCTTTGGAAGTACCACTGTTCCTATCCTTGATGTTATGAGCTTCATCTAACACAACTCTATAAAACTCAACAGCATGCAAGGGTGATTTTTCTTTAACCATTCCATTTTTTCTTCGGAACCCATACATTTGCTTACGATAAACACTCTCTAGAACAGAATAAGTTGTCAATACCACATCATACTCCAGTAAGGCAGCAGCGTTCTTTGCCCTATTCGCTCCGTGATAAATACCGACTGATAGTGCCCCTCCTGTATGAGCTTCGATTTCACTCTTCCACTGCATCAATGCTACAGTAGGAGCAATAACTAGATTTGGTCTCTTTTTCCTATCAGACATGAATAAAGAAATCATCTGAATTGTCTTACCCATACCCATCTCATCTGCTAAAATGCCACCACCAAACTTACTATCCTCCTGTTTAACAAGCCAGTTAAGACCTTCCAACTGAAAAGGTAGTAAGTTGATAGTCAAACCATCTGGAGTATCTGCTTTTTCTGGTTCAATTCTTGACGTTTCACTCAAATCTGGGAACACATTTTTCAAATCTGGATGGTGGTCATACAATTTCCCAGTGATACGAGTGAAATAAGGAATCTTGGGTGGTTTCCTAGTTCTTTTCTTGGCTGTGGCCGTGGCTGGAGCTCGTTTCTTCCTTTTTGTTGAAGTTTCCACTGTACTCAATGGTACATTATCACTATCATCATCATGTCCACTAATATCACTCAAGACGATAGCATCGCTAGAAGAAGAGCCTTCTCTAATGAGTTGGCCGTTTTTTTTGAACACAACAATAACATCGTCATCATCATCATCATCAATATCAGTTCCATTCAACCTAAAGTCACCATCACTGTCATTATTATACTCATCGTAGTCATCCTCAATTGCCTTCAAGTTTTGCTTCGCCTTTAATGCAGAATTTCTCTTTGGAGATGCTTTCAGCCTTTTCGCCCTCTTGACTGGTGGAACCGATGAACTTTCACCAACATCTTCAGCATAGGACACTTTCTTGGTAGCTGCCCTCTTTGGTGTCCGAGAAGTTGACCCCCTTTTAGTAGTCCTTCTCTTTGTCTTCAAGTCTGGATCGTCTGCAACGAATCCCCCAGCCTTATCATCATCATTATCACTGCCCGACTCAAGAACAACAGCGTTATTGTTGATGGGTGGAATATTAGTCGAGGCCTTTCTCTTGATTTGAGCCATTGGAATCTCGGATTCTGAAATCTCTCCCTCCACGGTCATTGAACGCGTGATTTGTGAAGCCCGTAGGTATTGCCACTTGATATTCAGCTACTTGGTATGGCTACGGCTGACCTTTTATCAAAGCTCAAACTTGTATCTATGAAAACAAATTCAGATATGGATAGAAGATAGCGATCCAAAAGTCCTGGTCGAAAACTTATAGCTGCAGATTCCTAGAAGCTTGCACTGTTACTCATCAATCATTGCTCGAGGCACTTAGAGATCTGAAAAATTACTTATCTCCCCTGTTTGGAAAATGATAGCAAGAGCAATTAGCACAAGTTACACTACCATCAGGTCTTGGAATAACTCAGGCAACTTTAGCCCTCTGCAACAGTATGGGGTAATATATGTGGTGAGTTTATCTATACACGGTAGCGATTGTTATCTAGGAGTCTTGCAACGTCAAAACAAGAGTATCGATTGACTCGTGCAACCTGTCCAACCTCGAACCTATCACACCTAGTTTTGCGAGCGCAGTTGCCGTTGGATCATCGAGATGAAACTGGGTATAGTCATCCAGAACCTTGACCATTATTTGATGGATAGCACCGATGTTGTTGAACTTCTGCTCTCCCTTCTCGCCGACTCTGACCAAATCCGATTTCAAGCCATCAACAACGCTGGCCACATCTCCCATGACATTATCAAGCACGAATTCCGATATTGTGTTTGTGAACTCCGAAATCTGGCCGAAATCGTGCAAGTTGGTGATAACGTCTTCGTACTTGAGCAATTGCGATATGGAACTTGACAAGTTCTCCTTCAACCATGATAGGTCATCGATCAAGTTTTTATCGTTGTCTGCCCGAAGCTGAATGATGTAGTATGATATGAGGTTGTGATATGTTTTCAAAACACTCAGGTATGATCCAAACACCAACTGTGAAACCTTCTTGAACTTATCAATCTCGGTGTATTCAGCTGCCATAACCTCTCCGCCTTGCCCTCTTTGCCCTCTTTGCTCTACTTGCTCTGCATCCATTCACTACATTGTACAGTACGAACAGAGACCTAAAGCTGCCAATATCTGAAGCCCCAATCTGCCATTTTCACTTTTTCACATTTTTCACCGTGTCAGTAGCTATAGGTGTTACCCGGCTCTTAGTTTTTCACTTTTTGCGTTTTTCGAAAAATTTTTTTTTTCCAACATCAGTGAATATAAAACTTATATATTCATACTTGAAGAACCCAGCAGCGAATATATTGGTTTTTTTTTCCTCACTTACCAAAAGTATAAACTATTTGAACTATTATCAAAGATGGGTGCCTACAAGTATTTAGAAGAATTACAAAGAAAGAAGCAATCTGATGTCGTCAGATTCTTACACAGAGTCAGATGTTGGGAATACAGACAAAAGACTGTTGTCCACAGAGCTTCAAGACCATCAAGACCAGACAAGGCCAGAAGATTAGGATACAAGGCCAAGCAAGGTTTTGCCATCTTCAGAATCAGAGTCAGAAGAGGTGGTAGAAAGAGACCAGTTCCAAAGGGTGCTACTTACGGTAAGCCAACCAACCAGGGTGTTAACCACTTGAAGTACCAAAAATCATTGCGTTCAACTGCTGAAGAACGTGTTGGTAGAAAGGCTGCTAACTTGAGAGTCTTGAACTCATACTGGGTCAACCAAGATTCAACTTACAAGTACTTTGAAGTTATCTTGATCGATCCATCCCACAAGGCCATCAGAAGAGACGCCAGATACAACTGGATCTGTAACCCAGTCCACAAGCACCGTGAATCAAGAGGTCTTACTTCAGCTGGTAAGAAGTCAAGAGGTATCAACAAGGGTCACAGATACAACAACACCAAGGCCGGTCGTCGTCACACCTGGAAGAAGCAAAACACCTTGTCATTATGGAGATACAGATCATAAGCTTCTCGTTAAGCCTATGGGAGTATTTTCATTGGGGAAATCAACCACAGTGGAGCTTATCGACTTTATATCGAAAAGGCTTTCATCTGGGTCGGTTTCTTCAGGGGAGGTATGTTGCAACGCTATGACCAGTATTATGTTATTCTTTTCTAAAATTTTGTAGATATTTTATGTATCAATATGATGGATTAAAAGAGCACCACAATGCTTGTTACAGTTACTTTCAAACAGACTCGTGTAGAATGCTCAACCAGAATCCTGTAGATGCGGACGTGAATCGAGCAACAAAGGCTGCACAAGACCTTATATTTCAGAGTCAAACGGATGTTCAGGCTTGACGACTGGCGGGGACCTTACAAAACCAGGTTGATCAATTCCAACCGTTTTCTTAGTCTCAGATCTGAACTCCCAATGCTTGAGGCTCGATGAACTAGTTGACTAATTTGTTCCATCTCAAATGTCAAGCAAATGAATTATTTGACTTCTTTTTTGCCAATTTAAAGGCACACGCACAAAACGAGTCAAGCGAATAACAAAAAAATTTTCTCTAATCGCTATTATTGAAGTATATATATTCTGGATAATCTCAATTGATAGTGATCTGAAACGATTGATAACCCTGTTCAAGTCTCATATTCATCTAAAGAGGAAGAAAACATTGTCCATATAAAAGAAGATGTCGACAAATACACACAAAAAAACAGCCATCTTATCCGTCTATGATAAGACTGGTTTATTAGACTTGGCTAAAGGTTTAGTTGCTAACGATGTTAGATTGTTGGCCTCTGGTGGTACCGCTAAGTTGGTCAGAGAAGCCGGTTTCCCAGTTGAAGACGTCTCAACAATCACACATGCTCCAGAAATGTTGGGTGGCAGAGTCAAGACATTGCATCCAGCTGTTCATGGTGGTATTTTGGCTAGAAATTTGGAAAGTGACGAAAAAGATTTGGCTGATCAACACATTGAGAAAGTGGATATTGTTGTTTGTAACTTATACCCATTCAAGGAAACTGTTTCAAAGATCAATGTAACGGTTGATGAAGCTGTCGAGGAGATTGATATTGGTGGTGTTACCTTGTTGAGAGCTGCCGCCAAGAACCACGCCAGAGTCACCATCTTATCTGACCCAAATGACTATTCAAGCTTTTTAACTGAATTGTCATCAGGCGAAGTCTCAGCCGATTCAAGAAACAAGTTTGCCTTGAAAGCTTTCGAACACACTGCTGATTACGATGCAACTATCTCCGATTTTTTCAGAAAGCAATACAGTGAAAATGAATCACAGATCACATTAAGGTACGGTGCCAACCCACACCAAAAGCCTGCCCAAGCTTTTGTCACACACGGTGACTTACCATTCAAGGTTTTGAGCGGCTCACCAGGTTACATCAACTTGTTGGATGCCTTAAACTCGTGGCCATTGGTCAAAGAATTATCAGCCTCGTTGAATTTACCAGCTGCTGCTTCATTCAAGCACGTCTCACCAGCAGGTGTTGCTGTTGGTTTGCCTTTATCAGATGTTGAAAAGCAAATTTACTTCGTCAATGATATTGAAAACTTATCACCATTAGCCAACGCATATGCTAGAGCTAGAGGTGCTGATAGAATGTCATCATTTGGTGATTGGATTGCTCTCTCCAACATTGTTGACTTACCAACTGCTCAAATCATCTCTAAGGAGGTTTCAGATGGTGTTATCGCACCAGGTTATGAACCAGAAGCCTTAGCTTTATTGCAAAAGAAGAAGGGTGGTAAGTACTGTGTTTTACAAATCGATCCAAATTATACTCCAGATTTGCCAGAATCAAGACAAGTTTACGGTATTACTTTACAACAAAAGAGAAATGATGCCATCATCAACAAATCAACTTTCAAGGAAATTGTATCCAAGAACAAGGATCTTCCAGAACAAGCCATTATTGATTTGACAGTTGCTACAATCTCATTAAAATACACCCAATCGAACTCAGTCTGTTATGCCAAGAACGGTATGGTTATCGGTCTTGGTGCTGGTCAGCAATCACGTATTCACTGTACTCGTTTAGCCGGTGACAAGGCTGATAATTGGTGGTTCAGACAACATCCAAAGGTCCTTGGTTTCAAATGGGCTAAAGGTGTTAAGAGACCTGAGAAGTCAAATGCTATTGATTTGTTCGTAACTGGCCAAATTCCAACAGATGAACCGGAAAAATCAGAGTACGAATCCAAGTTCGCTGAATTACCTGTTCCATTGACTGCAGAGGAAAAGAAGGAATGGAGCGCACAATTGAACAACGTCGCCTTGTCATCAGACGCTTTCTTCCCATTCCCAGATAATGTCTACAGAGCCGTCAGATCAGGTGTCAAGTATATCGCTGCTGCTTCGGGATCCGTTATGGATAAGGCCGTCTTTGCTGCTGCTGATTCACATGATTTGGTTTATGTCGAAAACCCAATTCGTCTTTTCCACCATTAAAAAACCTTCTTTTCAAACCTAATCATTTGGTCATTTTTCTTTCTATGTTGTTTAGTGTCAGTTGGGTATTTACAAGAATTGCATTCTTTTCCTTTCTTCTCTGGCTATTTAATTCGAGGATCTTTATTATCAAAGTATATCGGTTCCATCTCATTTGATAAATACATTTAACTGTTTTCGTGTAATTAATACCAATTCACCCTTTAAAGATTACTGCGGCTGTGATTCCGGTTTTTTCTACGGTAATTTTTCACTCCCTCGAGAGGTTTATTACTAATCTTTGATCAAAGGCAATTCTTCATACCAGCTCAAGTGCAGTCAAACTTGATATAATTGTAAGCGAATACAGCTCAAATCAAATCTGAAACCTAAGAGAATGCAAAGATCTATTATTTCAAGCTGCTTTCGTGCTTCTCAGAGAAGTGTTTTGAGTCAAACACCACGCAGGTTACTTTCAACATCATCTATTAGATCATCATCTTACTCTTCAAGCTCCAAAACTCTTACTGCGGGTTTGATGTCAGTAGCAGCAGTTGCTTCAATCTACTTATCATCAGCCAAGATAGCATCCGATGCTGAAGGTAAGGAGTTACCAGTAGAGGCCGAAGATGCTGCTGTTGTAGTAAAGGATGAGTTTATTCCAGAGCCGGATTCAGCTATATCTGAAGAAGAACCAAAGAAGGAACCAGAATCCGCCGAAGAACAAACAGATGACCATGATGGAAGTCAATCCGCAGCATATAACCCTGAAACGGGAGAAATTAATTGGGACTGTCCCTGTTTAGGAGGAATGGCCCATGGCCCATGCGGTGAAGAGTTCAAGGCAGCATTTTCGTGCTTTGTCTACTCAGAAGCCGAGCCAAAGGGTATTGATTGTGTTGAGAAATTCAAAAATATGCAAAACTGTTTCAGACAACATCCAGAAGTCTACAGCGAAGAATTAAGAGATGAAGACGGGGAAAACTTGGAAGGCGCTACTGCCGAGCAAAAAAACGAAGAAGTCACCGTTTTCTCATCAGGTGAAGACGACGAGATTGACATCGTTGCCATTGGCCAAAATAAGGAAGGGGATGTCATCATCGACGATGTCGAGGTTAAGAAACTCGATGATAATACCATTTCTGTCACCACTGAAGAGGAAATCATTCCAACTGATAACTGAACGCATTTCGTTGCGTAAATTATTCTGTTTCAGATCTAGTTTGATATTAGCGATAAAT
This sequence comes from Peterozyma xylosa, assembly GCA_003706035.2. Lineage (NCBI taxonomy): Eukaryota > Fungi > Ascomycota > Pichiomycetes > Alaninales > Pachysolenaceae > Peterozyma > Peterozyma xylosa. The sequence continues at coordinate 865,162 of PPKF02000004.1, read as the reverse complement.
TGGGTAAATCCTTGTCAATAGTTATATTTATTTTTACCCCTTTTAGTTTCTCATTTGTCTTGTAATAAAATGTTCAGGTTCCAATCATCTCTTAACCATTCAAACTAATGGATGATAACCATAAGCTCGCACCATATGTTTTTAGTCTTATTACACCTAGCTTTTCCACACTGCTCTCGCTAAGCAGTTTGTTTGTGAGCTTTAAAGGGTGTATAATTCATCATGATTGTCATTATGGTCAACATATTCGAAATTGTGAATAACCACTTGTGCGTGCTTCGCAAACTCTCGGGGCTTATCAAAAAATGGTAAGCTAAACACATCTTCGATGAATAGGGCAAAACTGAGCTTTCTATACAAGAAATGAGCAGTATTGATATATCTTTGGTTAACAAATGGATTATAGAAGCAAGGGATATACTAGAGAAATCCAATTCGATTGGTGAACGAACAAACTTAACGTTGAATACATCATTGAAAAACCTTCAATCAGTTTCTAACAACAATTCAATTCAGTTTTTGATAAGTGCAACATCACAGCAATTACGGCTATTGGAAATTTTTAACACATCATTGATGAAAAGTGTTGATCAATACAATTTGCATTACGATGAGCTTATTTCATTGAACCCGTTAGACAAGTTGGATAAGATTTTGCTGACCATCTCCTCGATGAAGACGACAAACGGCAGAACTTTGTATGACTTCATTAATCAAAAAGAAATTGATTCTGTAAGGAAAACTTACATAGAGTTGAATAAAGTAACCTCTGATGACTTGAATTTTGTGATCAATATGAATGGTATCAAGCTTGAGAATGATTTAAAGAAATTTAACAGTTCATTGTTGAAAATTGCCAACAAGAATTCTATCGATTTGATCACAGTTGATATCGATGATTTAATATTGGCAAATAATGAGTTGGAGCAAGAAATGGCACTGTTGATAGAGGGAATAACGAATCATTATGACCAAGCTAAAAGTTCTTCAGGTTTTTTCAGTAATCCAAACAATAATCTGACTTCTAAGCTTGAGCTCTTCAAAGTTTTAGAGAATGATTCATTGGAGCTACCAAACATTTTTGATGAGATAGTTGAAATCAACGAGAAAATCAATTTGAACTGTGCAAGTTTGAATGGTAACGCTTTGAAATTTAACATCGACTATAACGAATTAAAACAATTCATCGAAAGCATAACCAATTATTCTACACAGTTGAAAAACAAGACAATGGTGAAAATAAATAAATCGTTGGAAAGCATCAAAACTAACTTAAATTCGATGACAGATTTGATTCGCGACATTATATCACTTGCCCAATACTATGAATCATTCATCAGCTCGTTCAAAAACTTGAAAATTGAGTTAAGTAGAAGACAACTATTGAACAAAAAAATCTCTAGACTTGTTCTGAACTTCAAGCTAGAAATTGATGAGTTATCGAGCGATGATTTCAAGAAAAGAGAACAGTTCTTGCTTGAAAATGGTGACTTTTTACCAGAAAATATAGTTTCTATTTGTGGAGGGAATGAAGGAAATAAAAACATTTTATATAATTCGTTGCCTTTGATAAGGGTTGAATTTGAGAAAGAGGACATACCTGACTTGAACTCAGTCAATGACCTTCTCAATTAGAATTGGAAAGTTATATAAATTGTTGCTTTGAATGAATATAAATAAATAGCGGTCTGGGTAGGTTAATTGGTAATACAAAAATTATTTCATGGTTTATACTAATAAGTAAAATTCTTGATATCATATGGTAAAATAGTACCAGTTCTCCAATGACTTTGTGTATACGGTTTGGCAAGTAGCTGAGTCCCTTCCTAAAGCTTTGATTTGAAGGAAGAAGTTTTCATTGGTTCATAGACTTTATTGAACAAGTAATCATTGGGAACGACCCTATGATTCATATTTTTGACATCAATCATAGATACATCCAAATCTTCAATTCTTGATGCTCCTATCAACCTCATATTCATCTCTAACTCATCTTCTAAAATTTGGAACAGTTTCAAAACGCCTTCTTCACCATACGTGCTCATAGCATATAAAAATGGTCTTCCTATACCGACTTTTGCTCCAAGGCACAACAGTTTGATGATGTCTGAACCCCTTCTAACGCCACCATCTATAAAAATCTCAAGCTTATCTTTCAAGTTTCTCTTCTCCAATTCTGGGATCACTTCTGTTAGTATCTCAATTCCAGATCTTGCCGTATCTAGTTGTCTGCCCCCATGGTTGGAAAGAACTATCCCCTGGACGCCATATTCTGCCGCCTTGACAGCATCTTCCCACCTTTGGACTCCTTTCAAGATCAAAGGCATACTGGTTATTGATCGAAACCACTCAAGATCGTTCCAGTTCAATGACGTTGATATAAATGAAGAGATCAGCCTGGCCAGGCCTTGACTTTTGTCGATTTTTGATTTTTCACCATCATTTGATTTCTGGACGCTTGTATTATCCAGGTCGTTGAACTTGACCCTCATATCCTTCTCTCTTCTACCCAATGCTGGAGCATCAACCGTGATAAACAAACCCTTTATGCCCCTTTTCTCAGCATGTTGAACAATTTTCTTTGTGATTTCCCTATCCGAATTCACGTACAATTGAAGCCATTGAGTTTGACCATCAATTGCCTCATCAACAATTTCATCGAACGAGTAGGAAGCCAAGGTTGGAATCATTTGAATCACATCTGACTTCCCGCAAGCTTTTGTGAGAACCTTTTCACCATCTGGGTGGCCCAATTTACCTAGAGCAGTTGCTGTGACATAGAATGGCATTGAAGTCTTGGTGCCAAGCATTGTCGTTGAAAGATCGATCTTGGAAACATCAACCAATACTTTGGGTCTGAAGAATAATCTCTGGAACAGAAGGTGATTTTCACGAATGGTAAGTTCATCATCGGCTGCCGAAGAGTAATACGCCCATGCATTTTTTGGCATGGTTTCCTTTGCCACTAGCTCGAAGTCGAACAAGTTATAAATCTGGGACAAGTCAGGTTTCAAAGCAATTCTTGCCAATCGTTCCTGCTCTTCGTCCGACAATTCCTCCTGCTCCTCTTCCTCCTCCTGCTCCTCCTCCGCTTCCAAATCACCATCCTCTTCCAAATCACCAAGATGTTTATCCTCCGCAAGATGGGCCACTATATCCCTTGGATGGACCAGATCAAACGCCTTGGTCAGATCCTTTCCCGCATACTTCAAAATGATCAGCTTACCGCCAGGATGTCTGTCCAAAAACTCGGTGACATCGTATACTTTATCGTGAATAATAATCCAGCAATCGTCTTCAGAGCTGTGCTGTCTGACTTCTGAGTTGAGCGGCATGATAGGTATTGTTCCACTTCAAACAGCTCGCAACTCTGAACCTTTGGGCATCTAGATACATCCTTCTCAATCTGCACATTTTATACACTCCAATTATACAATACACCCTGACAAATTGTTGCAATACAATTGGTCATCCACCCCTCCTTCCATTCCTCACTGGGCTGCCCGCTTAACCGGCGGCGATGGACCAAGCAAACATACGGTGGGTCTGGGTCAAGAGCCACCCAGGCCGGCCCATCTGTTCCAGCCTTTATCAACCGCCCTCCCCGCTCCCCTTTCCCCTTTCTGCCCAGACTGGTTTTTTTTTCTTTTGCTTGTTCGCTCGCTCGCACGCTTCCTTTCCCTTCTGCTCCCTTAACCTCTCGTAGCCTGAAAAGACTGAAAGCCCATCCACACACCAGAAGCCAGTACACCACAATATACATACACCGACACACCACCACACCCATACATCACTTCTAAGAAAAAAAGATCAAAACAAGAAAACCCAAGTCACGAAACCCATACAGGCTATCGACCTGGAGCAGAAACGTAACAGTCATGTGGTAGGTCTTAATGCCATACAGGCGGTGTCAACCATGGCATCTATCTGCGGAATGGGCTTGATGAGACAGAGAGGCCAACGTAAATCTTCCCTTTGGCAGCTCCAGGAACCATGACGTCATTGGAGAAATCAAATCGCAGCCTCCAAAAAATCACAACAAATTTCGAGAAAGAGGAAAACGATGTGTATAGAAATAGAATCAAACAATTCTCACTTGATTCAAATCGTTCTAAGCAGCATATTAGATATTCAATCATATTTTTATCAGCCAAAGCTATCAAAACTTTTCATCAATATATTCTTCTTGATCCTTTAGGGTTAAGGGATCAAAATAAGCACTCCACACACCGTCCCACACCCATCATTCTCTGCTCATTGTTGAACATCCAGCGCAGCACTAGCATTCATTTCATAGGCTTTTCTTGCTAGCTTACCCTCACTACCATTGCAAACATACATCCATATCCGGTGATCGACAAATCAGACATGGCAGTTTTTGGAAATCTCAAGAACCTACTCAATAGAAACCCAATCAGAGCAGCACCAAGCCCCGGATCAACCGCTAAGAGTGCTCCTCCGCAAGATGCCAGCTCCACACAAGTGAAGACACCAGAGATTGCCGAACCCACAGATGATCTCGCCAACAGCGATATCGCGGAGTGCGATGGGCTGGCTCAGTTTGTAGAACTCCACCCTCGTTACAGGCTCTGTTGCAAGATTGGCGAAGGTGCTTTTTCGAAGGTGTACAAGGCGTACGACAATGAGCTACTCAAATTCATCGCCATCAAAATAATTGACAAAACAGACATGACTATACAACAAATCAATTCAGTTTTGAAAGAGATCTCGATCATGTCCAAGATCAAACATGACAATATCGTCAAGTTGTACAGCTACAAAAATTCTCCTAGGTACTGCTATTTGATGCAAGAGTTGATCGAAGGCGGTGAAATATTCAACCAGATTATCAAGTTCACCTACTTCAGTGAGGACTTATCGAGACATATCATTGTTCAAGTGGCAAATGCTTTGAAGTATTTACATGAAGATATTGGTGTCGTTCATAGGGACATCAAGCCTGAAAACTTACTATTTGTACCTATTGAGTTCAAGCCGCGTACAGAAGAAGAGCAAATTGCATCGAGGAGAAAATCAGATGACGATTCAAAGTTGGACGAAGGTTACTTTATTGAAAATGTTGGAAGTGCCACTATCGGTACAGTCAAGGTTGCTGATTTTGGGTTGTCCAAAGTGCTTTGGGACAATAATACAAGAACTCCAGTTGGAACTCAGGGCTATACCGCTCCTGAAATATTAAGAGATGAATCATATTCAAAATCTGTAGATTGTTTTTCATTAGGTTGTGTATTATACACTTTGCTCTGTGGATTCCCGCCTTTTTATGACACGGATCCAAAGGTTTTGGCTGAGAAGGTGGCAAAAGGTGATTATTGCTTCTTAAGTCCGTGGTGGATTGAAATTTCTAAAGAGGTGAAAGACTTAATCACTCATTTGCTAACGGTTGATGCTGACAAAAGGTATACTATTGATGAATTTTTGCAAGACCCATGGATTTTGCAGAATAATAAAAAAACAAGACCGGCGGTTGATGCGCCTCCAATGATTAAGAGTGACCATAATCTTTATCAGCAGTTCAACAATGATACTTCTGAAAGCTTATTAACGCCAAGAGCCGATGCTATCAAATTAGTTTTTGATACGGGTAATGCTGCCATTCAACGAGTTGGCACACCGTTGCGAAGAAATCCAACCATTGATGAAGAAAGTTCTATTGACCAATTTAGTTTGAATGAATCTATCGACTCTGAGTTGGATTCATTGGATGACGATGATGACGATGATGACGATGTTGATGATTCAGAATATGTCACCGATTCAGAAGATGAGGAGGAAGTTTTCACAACCTTGAAAGATGCACATCCTAAAACTTTGTGCAAGGTGCAATCTCCAATATGCCGCAGGAAAGACAATTGCAAAAAGACTGTCCAAAATCTTTCTGATTTAGGCTCAAATGCTCCAATCTCATTGAACTCCTCAAATGACATTTTAGGAAGGCAAAGGAAACCATCAATCTCATTTATGACAACTCATCCAAATATCAACACAAAGTCAAACTTCAAGAAGAATTCATTACCAAGAACACCAGTGCCACCAGAATTTAGGTTCAATGATGACGAGGATTTCTCTAACAATAAGAGGCTAAATTCCTCTGATATCAACTCGAGCCTAGATAGTCCAAATGTATCAGCCAATAGTGATCTAAACAGTTTCACCAGCGATGAGGAGATTGATCATCACAGAGCCAATGTGTCGCTAACCATTTCGCACGATCACAAGCGAACCAGGTCTTCCACAACATCATTGGGCAGTACCAATAATCAAACCCTTGAGAACTTGAAGCCGCCGATGCTATCCAAGTATACAAGTGGTTCGATATCATCCATCTTGGATTCTTCAAACAAGAACTCTAGCTCATCTTTGGATTTCATGAATAATAGTTCTAGCTTTGACCTAAAAATTGGTTCTTCAAAGATGTTGAGTAGGAGAAAACAGTTGGGCAGTTCCGCTTGTGGACCACCAATGACGGCAAACATCGAGGACAATAATAATACTTCGATACTTGGATGTGGTAGCAATGTTGTAGGTGCTATACCTATCGTGATGGTAAGTGGAGAAAGCCCACTTTCACCAAACCATCGTATCTGTTGAAGTCAGTTTTCGTCATATCAACAAAATTCAAGTATTAAGACATCAAAGTTTTAGCATCAAAGCATCATACATATTTTTTTGGGAAATTGAAAAAATAAAAAGGGCAGAGAGGACTGATTACCTGTGTATCATCATCATTTCATCATTATGAGTTTTTTTTTTTTTGTCATTTGCTTGTTTGTTTGTACTTTCTTTTATTTCCGTTGGTGTAATTATTTAATGTTTTTTTTTGCCTCAATAATCTCATTTTCTTTCACATTTTCTTTTCTATTCAATCATCAAGCCTTTGCTTATTTATTTCTCTTCGATGTCGATTGGTCTTGTGTATTTTCAGTTTTTTTATGGTCATCTTATTTCATTTTCCTATATCCGACTTTCAAGCATTTTAGTTCGTATTTATTTTGATAATTCATATAACTGATATGATCTATCGGGTTTGAAAAATGATTATTTTCTAATCTGTACTCATTGAGACTTTTGATAGATTCAGGTTCATCCTCAATATGAGGTATAAAGGAAAGTAAAGGAAATAAACATTCATCGATCAGCAACACTTTCGATCTCCAAATCAGGGTCCCAGCTCCAATCATTGACTAAACTCCCATTTATCAGGTCATTTCCGTCAAATCTTTCCTTTCCCTCATCCAAACTGCTGACGATCCCACTCTCCAAATGCCTCTTCGAAACCCTTCTGCGACACTCATCTTCTGAAACTGAGATTTTCCAAAACTCAACACAGTTGGTATCGTCCAGTTTCAATATTTCAGCTATTGCGTCCCAGCCATCTCGCTTCAAAAGCAAATATAGACCCTCCATTATCAAAATTCTTGATGTACTTGAAATAGTTATATCGTTGGGAACTGGGTCTTTCAATGAATGGTCAAAACTTGGAATCATGATTTGTGGAATGGGGATGGAGCTGTCAATAGCATTGTCCCCAACATTTGTCTTGAATTGGGTCGTCAATTTAAGCAATTTTGTCAAAAGAGTCAAGTTAGAGTTATCAAAAGTGAAAGGAGATCCTCTTCTATATATCAGCATTTCTGGGTTTTTGAACTGATGGAGGGTTGATAACAGAAGGTGAAATCCATCCATCGGGATTAGTGTTGCCAAATTCGGATCCGCTTTTGATGGAGTTTTGATATCAGGGGTCTTGTCCGAGGATGAGTCTTGAAATGAGATCGAAATTGATGTGCTCAGACCTCCTCGTCCGGTTATGATGGTTGTTTCTGAATCTTGGACCCGTTTTTGTGGCTGAAAGTGGACGTCTTCGATATCAATTTTGGTATTTGTGTCTAGGCTCGGTAGGGCCATCACCAACTCCCTCATCTTAGTGCTGATGCTACTGTTATGTTTCTTCATTTCATCTGGGGTCTCAGTGTGCAACACACCCGAGTTGACTGCTCTAGATTCCTCGAATTTTCTATTGATCCTATCCATCACTTCTTGCAGAATCGTGGACTTTCCACTTCCAGGTGGACCAACCAATACTATCACTATCCTATAGCTTGCTGATCTATGTAGAACTTCTAGTGCTCTCTGGCACAAATCATCATAAACGGCTTCCATTCTTCCCTCATATACAATTTTCACGAATAACCCTAGGCTACAAACTTGGCTGAATACCCAGATTACTGCTACCACTTGTTTGTAACAACAAGAAGAGGTCTATGCAAAAATATGGAGAAATTGTCGCATATAAAATCGGTAGTGTGTATATTACCAAAAATCCAGATGAGGTCGCCCAAGTCAGTCTTGTTGGAGTTCAACAAGCAAGTCCTTCAAGTTCCTCCTCCTCCTTCAAGACACACTATTGTTTCAGTCGCAACAGTATGATTACAAGACTTCGAGTTCAGCAGAGCTCAAGCTCATCGGAATAGTGATGCCATACTGATGGTGTATGGGTTTTATTCACTTGTACGCACTTCCTGTTTAGGAAGTCAAGGTTCCGCTCCAATGAGGCCTCAGCGAAGATGAAAAATAACTGGATAGTTGAGAGCTTGGTGAAGGGTAACTTGGGTGCTTCAGAAAGCATAGATCTAAGAGCACCATGTTACGCTCATTTTACAGACAATCAAGCAGATTTCCCTCAGTCAGATTGAACTCAACATTGGCTTTTGTTGAATCTTCTGGTTCATCGATCACACCGGCCTCATTGAGTGCTTTGACAGCAGCCAGTAAGATCGGCAAGCCAATCACAGCAATATTGGCAGGTTCCAGCTCTGAATCAGCCGCTCAAGAATTGTCAAAATCGGCCTTGGTATCCAAGATTTTAGTTTCCAAAGACTCAAAATATGATCATTATTTGCCTGAGTTCATGTCTCCATTGATCGTTGATGTCTTGAACTCCAACTCTGACTTCACCCATTTTATTACACCTGCCTCCACAGTTGGTAAGAACATATTACCAAGAGTTGGTGCTTTGTTGGATATACAACCCATCTCAGATGTCATTTCCGTTGAGTCGGAAAACACATTTGTCAGACCAATATATGCAGGTAATGCGTTGGCCACGGTAAAGTCAAATGAAAAGATAATCATGGCTTCATTCAGATCATCCGCTTTCACTCCAGCAGATTTGTCGTCTTCGAACTCAGTGCCAATAGAAGAATTTCAATCAACTACCCCAGTTGAGTCATCGATTAGGTTTGTTGGGGAAGAAATAGTCGAATCAGAAAGACCAGATTTAGGTTCTGCTAAAGTAGTAGTTTCGGGAGGTAGAGGTTTGAAGTCAAAGCTGCAATTTGACGAAATCATTGATCCGTTGGCTAGTAAGTTGAGTGCCGCCATCGGTGCCTCAAGAGCAGCCGTTGATTCGGGTTTCTGTGATAACTCTTTACAAGTTGGTCAAACCGGTAAAGTGGTTGCCCCAGATTTGTATATCGCTGTTGGTATTTCAGGTGCTATTCAACATTTGGCAGGTATGAAAGATGCCAAAACAATCGTTGCTATCAATAAAGATGAAGAAGCTCCAATCTTCAACGTTGCTGATGTTGGGTTGGTTGGTGATTTGTTTGAGGTCGTTCCTGAATTGACTTCAAAAATTTAAAAAGGTTGTGGGTGCTAACTTAAAAGTAACTCTGGATATTTGATGGTGTCTTTGCTAGGCTGAAATGACATTTGCTTAGTTTTTGCTAATATTTTAGAAATTTATTTCATGTTCTTGAGGACTTTACTTTATTCAAAATGAATTCCAGATTTGTTGAGAATTTGACACTGTGCACTAGTGTTTCCTCTGAGAGTCCAACCACAAATACAAATTGTGAGGTTTTTTGTTCTAAATATTCCCGCTGATATAAAACAGATATCTTTCATCTCACAAGCAAAAGCACATCCGTTTGGATATTGTTTTTCTTCGTTAGATACATTCCAGAGTTAATCACTCATCTCGATCCAATCCCATAAACCCCAAGCTTATAATTGCTATTGTTCAGTGCATGTATGCCTATTTTGAACATTTCGAAGTTTTAAGATTAAAAATACTAATAAAAATCAACTACATCCAACCAGACACATTACAGAGCAAAATGCCTTTGGTGACATCTACATATGAAACAGAATCTCAAGCTTATGTCGCAAGAATGGCAAGCAGACCAGCATTAGCCGCCATGGTTGGTTTGTTGGCATCATTCCCAGTCATCAAATTATTTGCTTCAAACGGTGTTCCATTGATGCTTGCAAGAGAAAAAGCAAATGCAAAGAAAGCTGCTGAATTAGCCGCTGAAACTGAGGGTAACTCAAGCGCTTGAACTTTCTGTCAGTCTATTGAAACCTAACGATCAAGTCGCACCTGTCATTCTCAATCTACGAAAGCCAAACTCAAGAAGCAAAATAAGATCAGAGTGGGTAACTACTGATCAATTGGTAGAAACCCATTCGAAATAACTCAAGTTCTTACAAAGAGAATGGATTTTGGTATGATCATATCATCAGTCTTATTTATCTGGGTTTTCAAATTTATTATCTTGATAATGGATGATGATTATTGATCAGCTTTGCCCAGTAGAATCAGTTGGTTATTGATTCATCTAGCTTTCAAATCTACAAAATTGAAGACAAATTCCTGTGTAGATATCTCTGTCTTGTTTTACACCGAGACAAACGAAAAGTAAGATTATTCGCTGGAAGGGGAGTTTTCATTGTCCAAAGCTAAAAGTAGTTTGACCCTAGTCTTTGGATGTTTTTCTCAGGACAATCATTTATGGGATCGTGTTAAGAGAGATTGATTTGCTGTGACCTACCTCAATTTTTTTTTATCTCTATTTTATTAATTTTGATCATTTGTTGAATGGACCCTTCTAATGACTTCATAAAATCTATATTCGAGTAAAATCTTCTCACACAACAAGATCAGTCAAAATTTTTCTCTCATCGTCATTAAGGTACTGGAAAAACCCTCTAAGTTCGTCTCTACCTGCTGCCCATCTAAAGAACAGTCTCAAAACTTCAACTTTTTCACCACTATCGTCATTATTGTGTCCTGAACCTCCAGTTTCATCATCCTCATTATCCTCGTCCCAATCATCATCATCCGCATATTCTTTAAATTGTTCATACGATGGATTTGCACTAATATCCTCCCATCCTTCATCATCTGCGTTGACTGCAGTAGTTGTCAGCAGTTTAAAGTTACCCAACAACGAAATTCCTGCCTTCATTAAAACCTCATTTGAATCTGGTTGAGCAAACAGAAATTTGATCTCATTTATAAAAAGCTTGATGATTTTCAAGGGAACTGGGATTTGAACATACTTCAAATTTTTTTTCATTGACCTGGTTATGATCTTTCCTTCTGTCGATTGATCTTCAATTAATTGATCTGAGTTCACCATTATTTTGTTCAACCTTTCATCATTCAATTGGAATATCTTGATAAATGCTTTGATGTTTGATAATATTTTATCAAAGCCTCTAATAGTTTCAAACGCTTGCAACCAAATTGGCATGACTATATTCAAGGCTAGGGTTGGAATGCCTGTACTAGGATCATTGACGGTGAATGTTGATAGGAAGTCAATAGCTTGCTTCAGCGAGCTTGATGCCAATGAACTAAAAATCAAAACTAAACTCTCAATGGCTGGAAACTCTTTTGTAATAACCAACCTCTGAGTAACAGTCTGTAAAATTTGATCCATGTATTGAGCAATGATATCGTTATTGGAGAACTTTTGGATCAATTCAATGATCAAATCACCAATATTCATAATAGCCTGATCCGAAACCTCTGGGGAGAGATATTTTGAAACAATTTTTAACAATATACCATAACCTGTCTGCTGATTGACGTCCGAATAGCTGTTGATGAATTCTGACGAGGAAGAATAGGTTAACAAATTGTTTAACACTTCATTTGAAATTTGTAGCAACTGGCTATCATCAGTGGATAGGATAACCTTGGTTAATGGAGGGAAAACAAATTGAAATATCTGCTCGGGTAACTCCACACCTTCAACTTCAATGAAGGTAGTAATCAACTCCAACGCTAAATTCAACTCTGGGGAATATTGAACACACTCTGAGACTCCTAGAACTTGGTCTACTATCCCAACCAATAATGGAAGGCCCTTCTCGCATTGTATTGAAAATTGGTCAGGCGTCAATTCATTGAACAAGTCCGTCAAACATTCTTTTCCAGAGTCAATTAAACCAAAATTTGAAGGATCTTTGAAGATCAACTTGTAGATCAATTCTAAAGTATCTGTGGTGCCGTTAGCTAATAGCTTATTGTCAATAACTATAGCAACTGATAAAGCCTCCAATAATGTAATATTAGTGTCCTCATCGGAGTCATCTGATAAGTTCTCCACTGTGGAAATGATTGCATGTTGAATGTCATGGTTAAAGTTTTTCGCTCTGATGAAGTGATTGAAATAAGTAAAGGAAAACAATACTGACGATTTTATTAACAGTGAATCATGCCCAGAAAATTTTGTGATCTCATGTAATGTTTTGACTCCAAATTCAATTGTATCAATCTTATCCTGATACTTCTCTAAATATCTGGGTAAAGTGAGCATCAAAGTCGAGATAAGTAATTCATCCTGGTAAGAATGCAAGATCTCAAGGAATGTGTTCAAAAAAGACACCAACGAGAAATTAGCATTCAAGTTATCTTCATTCTTGAACAAACAACACAATAAGAAAATAGATGATTCTTTTAATTCCAATTGGCTTGAAATTGTGTTGTCAGAGAAAAGATTGTTGAAGTTTTCTAACAACTTTTCAAATATGGAAGATGAATCTCTTTCATTCAAATCTGCCAAATAATCAGATATTCCATCCCTGATATGAATATCAATACTTAATCCTGATTCTATAACAACAAACTCATTGAAATCAGAGCACCAATCCTCTTTTGTATCTTCTGGTAAAATCGATAGTTTTATCAAGATTTCGATGAAAAATTGTAAATCCTCATTTGACAAATGAAAAGTTGATGAGATTGTTGAAAGGATCTTGAAAACCTCCAAAACTAAATTCTTGATGATGGATGATGGATCAATGTTCTCTGTTTGATTTTCTTTGTATATAAAATGGTCCCTGAACGAATCATCAGACAAAGATATTACAGCGGTAAGTGCTGAAAGGTCCTTCATTATCAATTTGGCTAAATTGTTGATGTTATCTGCTTTACATTTTTTGAAGATTCCAAAGAACTCAGAGGTGATGATGTCAAAAATCTTGTAAATCTCCAACTTAAAGATATTACTGTAAATCAAATCTGATTCTGTATTGGAAACAGAATCAAGTAGGTTCAAAAATAATTCGGAAACATTTGGTACCAAATGATTAATGAACTCTTTCCTCTCCAAACTTTGATACACCTCTGGATTTGAGATTTGGCTCAAACAACCATTAAACAACTCCAAAGCATTTATTTTGACTTCAAGTGGGACACTCTCGTCAAGCAAAATGCTGTGACAGTTTTGAAGCACAGTGGAACCAACGCCTCCCTCAAAAAACTGTTCCTCAGTTATAAGATCATCAAATAGGTCCTTTAACACGGTTAGACCACCCAATGTCATCAGAAAATTATGCTGTTTGTTGTTTATCAAGCCGTACAAGTCGTTCAACAAGCTCGGCCACTCATCTGGAAAATCGACCTGTGCAATCTGGACAACGGCATATGCAGCACTACTCCTCAACTTCGAGTCTGCCTCTGTTATTAGTTGAAGTAGCTGCAGTCTAACATGTTGTTTTGAGCTTTCATCAACACAGTGTGGGCCACAGAACGACTGAAAACCCGCAGACCAAAACATAGGAACTAACCTTTTTAAATGTAACAATGAACCTTGTCTGAGCGATATAGGACATGCATTATTTGAAGCGATATTAATCAAAGCAGACAAAGATTGTGAAGGGTCTGATTGGACTAAGCTATTGAACGATAGCTCAGCGTTAAGTCTTACTTGATTATCAGATGATATCTGATTTGAGATCAACTCAAAAACCTGTTGTTCCATACTCTATTGGTGGGCTTACAACTATTTTGAGACCAAGACTTCAAGTAGAATGGCACCAGATGGATGGTTATCACTTGCAATGTATACTCAATGGTGGTAACGCGTTATAAAAATTTGAAATTTTTGCAAAAAAAAAAAATACTTTATGGCAAGAGGTTGAAGCAATAATGTATTAGTATAAATTAATATGGAAGACACAGATAAAATGTTGTATATGTAATAAATACAGAGTAAAACCAGAAAGAATAAATATTTTCAAAAGAGAGTCAACTTTGATGCTTTTTCTATTACGGTCCTATAAAAGTCAAGCCAAATTCTTTGTCCGTTTTGAGCATGTACTCCAAAGATTGGAAGCATTTTAGTCCGAATCCTCAGTATCACTTCTTACATCATCAGCGTTATTACCAGTAATAACTCTGTATGCAACCCTTGCAATCAAATACATCCAGAGTAAGGTTACGATTTGTAATGCTACCAATAATACGACAAAGAAGTCAATGTTGAAATCTGTATAACATCTTTTTGGTACGATATCAGTTCCAATGAAATTGACACAGTTACCTTCTTGCATCACATCCCTCGCCCTGAAGGCAGTAAACCAAACCAAGTAATTGTAGATGCCATGTCTCAATACTATCCACATGATCATGAATACGATAAACATTACATCGCATAGGTTTGTGTAGCCACAATATTTCAACATCTTGGCGCCTGATAAGAAAATATCAACAACATCCATGAGAGTCAAAATGACGTGGCCGATTCTTGTGAAATAATAATAGTAAGAGCCAATCACTAATGAGATGGTGATTATATGATGACTGAACATTTTGCAGTAATCCTTTCTCTTTTCTTCAACGTTCAACACAAAAATTTGCTCTATGCAGAATGCTATTTGGATTAAATAGTAACTCTTCATGTGAAAGCTCAAATGATCGTGAGGCCAGTTTCTATATATGTTGTCACAGTTCAAGAAATACTCCGAGTTGTAGTAGAGGTAGAAGCCGTATGACCATGAAAGGCCATAATAAACCACTGACCAGCCTTGTTCTTTGTACCTTTGGATCAGCTTTTTCTTAGTGATTTGAAAAATATGGGTGGCAGTAGGTCCTAGTATCCAATCCATCAGCACACTTCTCAAGAAAACCAACAAAACGACCCAGTTGATAACAAAATATGAATCATCGATTCCAATATCGTAAACTTCTGAATTCAAATATTTGTACTGCAATGTGAAAAACTTTTGACCAGTTTCAAAATTTATGAAATTTCGGTATGCAATCAAGGATGAGTACATCATCGTCGAGATGAGAATTTGATTATGGGCCATAAATGAGATTAGTGGATGAGGTGTTTTGTGGTTTGATGTACTCTCATCATGGTGTTTATGGTGATGATGCTTTGCAACCACTTCCTCTTTTGGCGACTTCGTTGATGCCATTAGGTATGTGTGTAATGCTGTATGTAGGTTAATTTAAAAAAATGGAATAAGCGCCCGTTGAACGAAATCGAACTTTAACCTCTCCCTCGAATATCTGGGGAAATGAAACAAACTGCAGGAACCCTTACAATGATGAAGCGATTGAAATTGATCTAGAATGCTTACTAGTGTCTATTTGTCTTGTATCAACCAAACCCTTGAAAAAAAACTACCCACTCTTTGATCTGCTAAATCTAGATTTTTTCAACTCTCGATAAAATTCTATAATGAACAATGCAGCCTGGTATTGAAACAAGTGCAGCGAAACTCAGAACAAACTTGTTGATGATTTCCAATTCGCTCTAGCAGAATTACAGGGCTATTTATGGTGAAACTTATAGATATCTCAGGTGTTTGATATTCAACTTCTCGCTTTTACCGTTGCGTGTCTTACCACCAACACATCATTTTTTTTTCACTGTAAATCAGCAGTTGGAAAAAGATTGGAACGATTAAAAATGGGTCCATTTACACTACCTTTTATTTTTTTGCTAAGGTTCAAGCTCCACCAGGTGAACGGATTTGGAGTCGAGGTCAGATTGTGTGATCGTAGGAAAGAAACCGGTTGTTCAACCACATATGGCTAAGCCACTCAAAGAAAAAAATTAGAAAAAGGGAAAAATTCAAAGCTCTAGACCCCCAACCTTGTGACCGTCATCAAAAACTGGTGTACATTTTTTTTAACGTTGTGTTCATCGTGATTATCCCACTGTTCATATAGGGTCAAAATCTCTTGCGTGCTTTCGATGATCTCATCCAAATCAACGTTGGAGATCAGCAAGAATTTGACCAAGCTGTTCAACCTGCCCTGGTAGTTTTTCAGAGTTTTTGGATTTGTATTTTCAGTTTTCAACACAATGGTCATGTATATGGAAGTTATCGCCACTATGTGTGGGGGGAATAAAAGCGGTAGGTCTGTGATGTAACTGTCGTTGATTATCGACCAGCATATCTGTAGCTCCTCGGGACTCAATATTATCCTATAATTGTGGTTATTCTCAACGCTCAACATCTTTAATATCTGTAGTAACGAATCGTATGGGTGGTGGATGATCATGTAACAATCCAAGTTCTCAATTAGGTAGAACTCGAACTCTGCAATTTTGGTCAAGTCGTTGGGTATATATTCGGGCCACAAGTTTCTGGATTCGTTCAAAAGTGTCTTGATGTGCTGAGGATTTTCTTCAATCTTACAGGCAACGTAGATGCAAGTTGTGATCAACATGTAAAGGTTGATCTCGTTGATTGATACCCTTGTCAAAAACCTAATGCTGAACACTTCCAGCGTGGCCAATATTATCTGTCTCAATCCTAGCTTGATACCTAGTTTGACTATCGAGTTGTGGAAGTAAATTCTCATGCTTGAATCGTACTTCAAAGCGATTTTCTCCTGCAAGTTACCATTTTCCCCCTCGATCAAAGATCCCAAGTTCGTGAACAAGTTATTCTCAATGCTCACAAGGTTTAACCTCTGTTGATATAGGTCTTCTCTTGTGAACTGCCATTTTTTCCTCTGTGTTGAATCCCAGTAATTCGCACTCATTTGGGCTGGATTGTAGTTTATTTCGAAGCTGTTCCAGTCTATTTTTTATATTATATTGACATTCGCAATGATATGATTGAACTCAATGCTCATTTCTATACTGATTGGGTAGCTTTGTGGCTTATCCTTGGCTTATCGTAATTGAATCAACTCTAACTTTCGACTGAAATAAAAAACCCTTAACAAAACAAGGCGTGTATTTTACTCCAAATAACCCGATTAGTAATTTGTACTTCGATGCACTACGTATTTTATTCCCCAAGAAAAAAATTTTCAAAATTTATAAATTCAACCAGTTTCTTAGCATTAATCAGTTTTCGTTTTCATCTTCTTCGTGTCCATAGATCAAAGAATTGTTAAAAATCGAGGCTTACAAAAGGATTTTCATTAATCATTATCAAAGCCTTGGGGAAAGTCTCCGGTCACAATCAACGGAAACGTTTTGTTTGAATGGATAATTAAATCCGTTTATGATCTAGTATGTCCGAGGTATGATCAGTTGTGTGTTGTCTTTCACTATGTTCTGCGGTCTGGTTTTGTCTCACGGTGTTTTGAATTCTCGAAGTGGGATTTTTGTTTTGGATTTCATTACTCCTCTTGAGTCCTGAGTGATTTTGTCGCTGATGATTTTCTCCAAACGTTTAAATTGCACTGAGAGTTTCCATATCATCCAACTCAGAACCCCGAAAAACGCGGTTCGTAAGATTTCAACCTCGATTGTATTCTGCCTCTTTCTGCTTGATCATCACTTCCAAATTCAATTCTATTGAGTTTGTGATTCACAGGGGTAGTGGGAAACCGCTATTCTTTTATTCGGCATTCGAACTTAATGTTCTATACGATAGATATAACAATTGTAACTAGGTGTCAATACTAGTTATAACCCAATGGAGCTCACTTTGATTTATGGATGCCCTCATTCTTTTTTTATCAATCCCCACTCAAAGCTTTGTTTCTTCGAGATTTATCTTTGAGATTGCTCTTGAATGGAAATGCACTGTCAAAGGTGCCAGGCTTGCTTCTGGGAGGAATACTCCAATTTTATTTTTCCCTTCTCCATTAAGTACATTTTCATCAAAACGGATGTTTTTGAGAATGTAGTTTTTGTCTTCCTTTATCATTTTTTGATTTATTTATTGTGATGAAATAACCAAGCAACATAGAGTCAAGCTCGTAGTCCAAAGGACTGTGACGAGAATTGCAATTTTTTCTGATTTAAATATTTCATCTTTTTTGAAAACTTTACGGTGATTAAGGTTAATCATCCTAGAATTTACTTATTTTTCAGTGCTTTTTTGCATCACAAGTATTTCAATGAAAGTTATTATTAAAAAATGATTCATTTCCACTTGACAGACTTCCTATTACAAATGAGAATTCCAAAAGCAAAGATTAGTAAAACAAAACTTGAAACGCCTTATTGAATATCAAATAAGAACCACCGATCCATGCGAAACAAATAGAAAAAAATTATCAAAACAAAGCATATGTAACGCCTAAAATATTAACGAAGAAGGTCACATAAGACATAATTCAACTCCCAAACTAAAATCAAAAATATAAAAAAATTACAGAGACAACACAATATAACCCAATAGTACTGAAAGAAAAAAAAGAATCTAACCCGTATAATTCCTAACACTCTCAGTTCAGAAACAATTCAAAACTATACAAAATCAATGTCATGATGACATTAACCCATTGCCAAAATTGCCAAGGATGAACATAATCCTCGATGGTCAAGGCATTATCACCGCCGTTGAATGTGAATATTTTCAAAATCCAATTCCAAATGTGATCCTCTTTTGAAAATTGGTCATTATTATACTCAACCATCAAGTTTGTATACACCGCGATTATGATGCATGGTGAGTATAGATAAATTAACCTCATTGTCTTGGAGAGTTGGGGTTGATTTGCAGAATCATCGTTGGAAGATGATGATGATGATGATGATGATGATGATGATGATGATGATGATGGGGCTGGGATACTGGTGTTGCTGGATAGTGAAGCCGATGATGAGGAAATACCAACCAACAAGTCATCACCTTTTATTGAGTTCAATGAAAAGTTTGAGGATGATCTTGAAAGTGGTGACGATTTTGGTGAATTTGCTATTGGTGTGGTGTTGCTTGAAATTGGTTTCAAGATAGGTATGATCTTGGTTGCTGCAAAAAATACACCGATCCTGTAAGCCAAGTTGATCAATATTGGTAATGTCAAGTTAACAATCGAAAGTTTCAAGAAATCGTATAATGTTTGAAATGAATTTATGAAATCTTCAGTCAAAAATTTATAAAAAATGGAGATGATAAGATCTTTCAGTTTAATTGAAAAACTCGTCAACAGTTGAATGGTTTCATCATTGGTAGATGAGTTATACAAGCTTTTCAACTTTGACATCATATCACCTTCATTATTCGAAAAATAACTCATGATGTTCATGCTTGCAGAACTGGCAATCTCATTATCAATCTTGTACAATTCACTCATGATAAATTTGACCAATCCTTGAAAATTTTCATAGTTCAACTGGGATAAGACTGGGAATATTTCATAGCAGCATTTGATGATATACAGAAACATCAAAGAGCCTTCGATTGTTGTGGATTTCCCACTGATCAAGCCAATGGCGATGATTACAATCGTGAAAGTTAAAATTGAACCCAATAAGGAAGCACTGAAGAACCCGATATCTGACAAGTCAATTGGCGAGATATATATTTTCAGTAAGAAGTATGTCGACAACGTTATTACAAATCCACTTGTCAATAAACTCACAATTGACCAGGTTTCAGATTTGTTCTTGATCAACCACTTTGATATTTGGCCAATAGACTGAATCAATAGCAACGAGCAAAATCCTTCCAAAATTGTGAACAATGGGGTCGAGTTTATCAAGAACAACTTCCAAGATTTAACCATAACATTCCACCATATCTTGTGCCAGATTGTAGAAGTGTCGATCTCTTTGTTGTTGATGAATATTGAAACGAATAAGAACAACAAGCTTGGCAAAAATAGGTGCTGCAAATAGTAACAGAAAGTGGATAGCACTCTGTTGAACTTCAAAACCCTAAAAGTGGTCAAAATTATGTAAATGATCATAACCGTCAAGGTGAAACTCAACCCACAGTTGACTCCACCTAGTTCAAATGATAGTGGAATTGTCAAGATCACCAAAATCAAATATATTGTTGACAAAACAATTCGAAACAGTTTGCTGACTCCATTACTCTTAGTATGGCTGTTGCTTGTGACGATATTAGCTTTTAATATGGGCCTGGATGAGATCTTTCTTATTGTTGTTGTCATCTTTGTTTTGAACGCGTATGCTGATGGAACTTGTTATCAAATGATGCAGAGTTCCCACTTTTTGTACTTGTACTGATTCTTGAATGCTAATATAAGACAATAGATCCGATATATAATCCTAGAGTAAAGATGATGATGTTATCTCAAAGGTTTTAACATGAAATGGAATAATCTGATTGAGAATTTTATCTTTTTTTTTCTCTTTTTGCTTTTCCTTAAGAAAATTTCAAGCTTAAAAAAAATAAAACTTTTGAAAAAAAAATTATATGAAAAATATCATAATCCTGATAGATTTTGCAGTTTTCAACAGATTGGAGATACCAGTAGTAGACTAATATTGATAGAATAGATCATAAGATGGTAGCCAGTGATGCTCGTAAAGAAAGAAGAAAGAGGGGTTTGCTGTTGGATGAGGAAGCACTTCCAAGAAAGCAGCCTAAGACCAAGTTTGGTAGAAAAGAGATGAGAACGGTTTTGAGAACAACGAAAAGAGGACCTAGAGGAGGAGTTCATGCCGAAGATCAAATCAATGATGAGAATTCTGAGGATGCTGAATCCGCTTTGAGCAGCGATGGGGAACTTAACTCTGACGATGAGGACGCTGATGATGCTACTTTGAACAATAGAAAGGCATATGAGTCGTTATTAACGTTGTTGAAGCATGAACATAGGGAACCTAAGGCCAAGAAGGAGGGTGTTGAGAATGTTGTAGAGCAGGAAAAAGAGCTGGGGGAAGACGAGGATGAAGATGAAGATGAAGATGAAATTGCTGGGGAATTGGAGAGTGGGGAAGAAGATGAAGATGTCAACGAGCTAGCAGCTGACCAGGTCGATGCGAATGATTTGGATTCCGACGACGATGAAGAATTAAACTTGCAGGACCCATTCAATGCCCATTTCAATAATGAAGATGTAATTGAGAAACAGATAGAAGAGTACAGAGATTTGGTCAAAAAAATTCAATTGAAGGAAAAGTCCAAAATCTTGAAATTAACAAACTTGTCGAAATTGCAAGATGAAGGTTACACAATCATGGAGAACAAACCGGATATAGCGCTTGAGACTGAATTCAAAATAACGGATAACATTTTGAACAACTTGAAGTCATTCAACGTTAAAAAGAAAGTCATAGAGGATTTTGAGGAAAGTTATAAAGATGAAATGTCTGCATTGGATAAGCTGTTGATAAATTCGATGTTTGAATACAAAAATGTCAACTTACAGTACTTGAATGACACAAGGTTGGAATCAACATATCAGGATTATTACGTCTCCCATGTTTTAAATCATGTTTTCAAGACAAGAGATAGAATTTTGAAAAACACATACAAAAAGCAAACACTGATGGAAAAGATTGCAAAAGGTTTAATCAGACCTGAAGATGAGCCAGAGTTCAGAGACCAAGGATATACTAGACCAAAGGTCTTGATTTTATTGCCTACAAGAAACGCTGCATTCAAGATAGTCTCTAAGTTAATCAAACATTCAAAAGTGGAGTCAATCGAAAACAAGTCAAAATTTGAAAAACAGTTTTATGATGATTTCAAGTTTGATAAAGCTTCAAAAAAGTCAAAAGATTTCAAGAATTTTTTTGAAGGTAATTCAAATGATTTTTTCTGTATTGGTTTGAAATTCACCAGAAAGACATTGAAGCTATATTCATCTTTCAAGTCTGCTGACATTCTCATCGCATCCCCAATTGGTGTCAAGATGATTTTGGAAAATGACGGTTTGAAAAAAAATGAGAAAAGAAAGAAAAATGCTACAAACAATGACTTCCTTTCTTCCATTGAGATTTTGATAACCGACAAATCGCACGGATTATTGATGCAAAATTGGGATCATGTTTTGAACTTGCTCAACAAAAATATCAATAAGCCTCCAAAGAACTTTCAAGACGATGTCGATTTCAGTAGAATTAGAATGTGGGCGATCAACGACAATTACAAGTTCATCACACAGTTCCTATGTTTTAGTAAATATTCTACTCCTGAGTTGAATAACTTGATTCAAGGTAAATCTTCAAACTTGAATGGTAATGTTACAATCAAACCAATTATAGATGAGGCCAGATCTCAATTATCAAGAACAACAAAGAACTTGTTGATGAAAGGTATTTTGAACAATGAGACAAAATTAAGATCAATCTTTCAAAGATTTGATACTGATAGTTTGATCAGCGAATCAAACGACAGATTGAAGTTTTTCAAAAACGTTATATTACCACAAATTTTAAATAAGTCATCATACAAATCAGGTATTTTGATATATATTCCATCATATTTGGACTATCTAAGATTAGTTCAGTTTTTCAAGAAGTCCACATCAATTGAGATATTATCAATCAATGAGTACTCAACACAAAGTCAGTTGACAAGAAATAGATCGGCTTTCGATAAGAACGGTGATAAGTTTAAGATTATGCTATATACCGAAAGATTACACTTTTACAAAAGGTTTGACTTGAAAGGTGTCAAGAATATAGTGTTTTACGGATTGCCATCGGATCCAGCATTTTACAACGACTGCATTGAATTCTTGATCAAGACGAAATTGAGAAACGAGTTACTGATCAATGGAATTATTCCAACTCAAGAAGATGGGGAGATTGAAAGCTTTGATTTGAATTTGGCTATTGTTAGGTGCATGTTTAGTAAATTTGATTTGATGAAGTTGGAGAAGATTGTCGGTTTGGAAAGGGCAAATTTGTTATGTAAAGGTGCAAATGAGATGTATGAGTTTAGATAAGTCCATTTACTTTTTTGGTTTTAAAAAAAGAAGGCATTATATTTTTAAGAAGTACTCTATACTCAACCTGTAGTGAGTCGTGTGGAGCAAATCCTCGATGAATTCAGAGATGATGTTTTGTGGAAAGGGAAACTCAAGATACCCATCTATTATTGCAGATACCAACTTTCTATAAAGGGCATACAAGATGGTTCCTCGACTGTCCCGATCGTTTCTGCGAAACTCAAATTTTCGTCTTTTCCTCCTCACCTTCCGCTTTGGCCAAATGGTTAGCGCGACACTTTGGTTAGTAAATAAAATTTTGAGGTTAGTGGTTCGACTACTGGGAGCGTCAAAAAAATCCAAACCTCTTTTGCTTTTGAAATAGAGCGTGAACTACACAACAATGAAGATTTGATGAAACATAACGGAGTTTGGAGATCAATTTTTCATTTTCCCTCATACATGTGAGGCACTAACTACTAACTAACTAACTAACTAACGTGAATAAAAGAACCCCACGTAAATAAAACAACACCAAAGAAAATCAAATTACCCACAGCGTAGCCTCAACTGAGCCTTTTATAAGACATCTTATCACCCTATTATCTGTCTAACCGCAAACAACAAGCAGCAGATTGAAACATATGGGCTTAATCTTTCGCCAACTCTGGCACTTTTCCAAAATATACCGAAAACACCATGTTTCCTCGAATCCATTATGCTGGGATAGATTCCGTGAAGGTATGTTGACGTGCAAATGATCAATAATATGACTTGCAATAAAGAGGTTAAGTTGAATAATGCAGACTAGAGTTTTTCATTGTTAGTGTATCAATTCAAGTTAGTTTCAAACATGGCCAACATTAAAGTATCTGTTTCCTACCAGAGAACAAGCATCCCAATTCTTTAGACAATGGCCTCTTCAACATTCAGTCACTACATACCATTTTTGCAATGGAAATATCAGATTTTCCTGCTAGTAAAGTTTGGTTGAACTATGCAATCAGTGTTACAAGAGAGATATATGAAGGTGGTGAGTATTATTGATTTCTATAGAAGAGCTCAAATGAATGGTAGTGCATTTGATATCAAGGAGCGCCAGTGCTTCTTGTTTAAAAAGATATCGAAACTTAAAGCTGTGAACTCAACAGATCATTTTACCTACAATGCTGTACAGTATAAAGAGGAATACAAATCCAAGAGGTTCTATATAGCCCCGTTGACTTAAGATATCCATAAACCTTTAGAAGTAAAACATTGAGTTGTTTTTAAAAATTTATTGCAAATTCTTGGTCAATTCATTCAAGACGATCGCACAAATTTATGAGCATGACTGATGAACTATTTGATTTTGATGAAGACTACATAGCTACCAATGATGTTGTGAGCCGCTCGCTAGTGGTGGGAAATAGCAATGATACGACAAGTTTGGTGGATGGTATACGATCAAAGCACGAGGTCCATATACCCAGATTGGAGAAAGGATTTTTGTTCGGCAACGATTTCGATGAGAAACCTGAAAGGATACACGTTCAAAGTATATCGACTCAGCTAGAGATACTACAAATTCAGCAGGAAATAGACTTGCAAAAGATTGAAAACAATGATAAAGAAGAGCTATTACTCTCGAACAAATATTTGAACAAACCAAAAAAACCATTGCTAACACCACCGGAGAATTTTTCTCCCATATGTGGTGAGATATATAGATCTTCATTCCCAAAAACAGACAACTTCGAGTTTCTAAAGAACTTGAAGTTAAAATCCATTATCTGTTTGATACCCGAGGATTATCCAGAGGAAAATTTGGAATTTATCAAAAGCCAAAACATTCAGTTTTTTCAAATAGGCATGTCGGGAAACAAAGAACCCTTTGTTAAAATCAAACCCGAGCTCATTGAGAAAGCCCTACAGATTGTTTTGGACCCGCAGAACCAACCGATCTTGATACATTGTAACAGAGGCAAGCATAGAACGGGTTGTCTTGTTGGGTGCATTCGAAAACTACAAAAATGGTCCTTGTCGATGATCTTCGACGAATACAGAAAGTTCAGTTACCCAAAGCAGCGTGCCTTGGATCAACAGTTCATTGAGATGTTTGACGACGATGGCATCGAACACTTGGCTTGTTCAAAAGGTTGGTTGCCCTTGAAGTGGTAGTCTCCGATGTTTGACTGAGGTTTTTTCTTTTTTTACCTTTTTTTTTCTTTTTTTCTTTTTCTTTGACTGAGAATCATTCATCCCAATACACATGAATGAACCTAGAAGCTCGTACTCAATTGGTGGAGATCGCTACTGGAGTGCTGTAACACCTTTTGTCCTTCTCATGGGCGCTGCAAGATCCTCTTACCTCCATCGGGGCGTCCCCACCAAAAATATCAGTTTTTCCTGGCCCACCGCTCAGCCTGACCAAAACACCTACTGCCCGACCATCTACCGATTTGTACAGCCCCAGATTCCCTATAATCGTCTGGAATCATAAATAAGGGGCTGTCCGTTTTCAAAACCTCTTGTCCATGGGTGGGACCGGGTTTTCCAGGGTAACATATCGGCCTGGCCAATCACGGTTGAGAACATTGTAATCATTAGTGATTTGCGCACTACCTTTTGAAAAAAAAAAAAGAGTGACTATGCTGGCTTTTCTTGTACTTAAGTAAAATCGATTATCCCATGAGCTTTGATACGTGAACAAAAAGTGCATTTGAATCTATCAATCAAT
This sequence comes from Peterozyma xylosa, assembly GCA_003706035.2. NCBI lineage: Eukaryota > Fungi > Ascomycota > Pichiomycetes > Alaninales > Pachysolenaceae > Peterozyma > Peterozyma xylosa. Next base: position 839,297 of record PPKF02000004.1, on the reverse strand, counting down.
CAATCAAAAGATCCTAGTTTATCAAGGCAAATCAAAGCATCCGTCAATCTTCAGTCATCAATATCCATAAAAAAATAACTACAATGTATGTGAGACCAGCATTAGCCCGCACAACTCGATTGCCAATCATAGGGTGTATCAAGACAAGCTCAACAAGACGACTTTTACAAACATTGAACTCGACAAGGTCGTCGTCGACATCTTTGAACTATTCAATTGAACAGCCAGTGACCTCGGACCTAGGGGAGAGCTCATCTAAGTGGTCGAAGCACCTGTTGCCAACCGGCAAGTCGTTGAAGGATTTGTTGACGGAGAAGAAGCCGATGAAGAAAGAGGCCGTAGAACAGCAGCAACAGAGCGCGGTTGCACCAAAGAAAAGGAGAAGAGCGTTGAAGCCAAGAAAGGCTTTGTTGACACTCTCGCCAAACGCTATGGTCCATTTGAAGGCGTTGTCCAACCAACCAACGCCGAAGATGATCAGAATCGGTGTGAGAAATAGAGGTTGTTCAGGATTGACTTACCATTTGGAGTACGTCACAGAAGCCGGTAAATTTGATGAGTTGATAGAGCAGGATGGAGTCAAAGTTTTGATTGATTCAAAGGCCCTATTCAGCATTGTTGGCTCTGAAATGGACTGGGTGGACGATAAGCTTTCTTCCAAGTTTGTTTTCAAAAATCCAAACTCCAAAGGTACTTGTGGTTGTGGTGAAAGTTTCATGGTTTAATTTTCTCTTGGTTTAACGGTTTCATGTTTTTGCAAATTTTGGTTGGGATTTCGGCTAGTTTTTCATGTTTTTTGGTTGTTGTTGTTGTTGTTGTTGTTGTAATGAATTGTTTTTTTTCTCTCCGCCTCAACAGTAATTAGATCATTTTCGCTTCAAGGATGTTATTTATTGGTTATTCTGTTTTGTTTTTTTGTTGATATTTATTGAGTGCGATTGTGCACACTTCATTTTTTGACGTATTTCTCTTGAACTTCTCCAAAATACATTCTGCATACTTCATCAATCCCTGTGGCCAATCATGGGTATATGGCTACTGCAAATACTAACTGTCTTGCGAAAATAGTTTTCAATTCGAACGTTGTTGTCTCTCAGGAAGATATTACTCCAATATTCCAATATTCATATTTTGGGGTTTGCTTTCGTGGACGTTTTGGACCCTGCATACATGAAAATATTTTTTTTATTATCGACTTTTTTCCCTTTCGTATTTGTGGTTTCACAAAAAAGATTTGAACATTTTGGATTTGTGGTTAGTTATTTGTACACTTTCATCTTGGAATTGAAGATGAACAAAGCCCAAACTCACAGCTGTGGCTGCTCTCGATGTTCAAGATCAATTTCTTTCTCATGTCATCATCGGCGACAATCAGCATTTAAAGAAAAAAGAGTAATCTCAAATCACCAAGACATCTCAAAAACTTTCGTGTGATATGAATTCATTATAGAGTTTTTCAAAATCAATCTGCACAGCTTCATAACAAAAAGTTTAAGCCCACAGCGTTTGAAATCAGTTTGTCATTGATATAACTTCATTCCAACCTCCAAAGCTCTTTGTAACCGCCAAAAGATTCTAAAACTTCAAATCACAATGCAATTAATTAACGCCGCCGCCGTCATTCCATTAACTTTGTTATCATCAGTTGTTTTGGCCAACCAAGCACCAGTGAACTCTGACTCCTCAAAACATTTTGTTGCCAGGGCTGATCTTGATATGGGTAAGGTTCATGGTGTTGTTAAATTCCAAGCGCCAAATGGTACTGTTAGAGTCCATGTTGATATTACTGGCTTGCCAGAGGAAGGTGGACCATTCACCTATCACATTCACAGATTGCCTGTTCCAGATAATGGTGACTGCGAGGCCACATCAACCCATTTTAATCCATATGACGCACCACCAAATTGTGATGATTTGATTGATGACTCTTGGTGTCAAGTTGGTGATTTGTCCGGTAAGCATGGCTGGATCAATACCACTTGTTTTGAAACGAGATATTGGGACCCTTACTTATCTTTGAATCCTGAAAATCCAGCATATCCTGTTGGTTTATCTATCAATTTACACTTTGCAAACCAAACCAAATTTGCATGTGGTAACATTGGTGTTTCCAAATGGGAGTTTGTTGACAGACGCGACGTCATTGAAGATGAGGAGTATGATGAAGGCTTTGAAGAAGAGGAGTTATTGCCAACTCCAGGAACACCACAGCTGCCAATGGCTGCTGATCCAATTTATACCGAGGAGGAAGAAGATGAAGATGATGACGAGTACACTGATGCTGAAGAAACTGCTACCGACAAGAGCATTGTTGCAAGAAATATTTCAGGGAATGCCTCAAACTCAACAAATTTGACAGGCTTGGTTCATACAACAATGTGTGAGAACTTAGGAACCCATTTGATCAGTGGAGCTGGTTTGTTTGCTGTTGCTGTTGCTGCGGGTGTTGCTTACTTGTTGTAAGAGGTGAAAGGAGTTGAGTTTTCTTGGAAAACGAGGATTAATCTCTACATGTTGTTGTTGTTGTTGTTTTTTCTCATTTTTTGGCATTCTGCAAATATCTTTTTATTATTCGCCTTTTCCTCTACGGCATCACCTTTGCTGTAGTTTTTTATATGTTTTATTGAAGTTATTCAAAACTTTCAAAACATTTTGAATAACTTCCTCTTTTTTCTCCCATTATATAAAAGTTTTTTCTTCTTTTTTATCTCCTCTTTCTTCACATCTAATTTGAATAAATTTTATGGTTATATGAGTATTTGAAGCATCAATGTGTAAAAGCTAGTTAGCGACCATCTATAGTATATCAGATACCATGAGCCTCTTAAAAATCTTTGTTACAGCCTGTACCAGATGACCAGCTCGCGGTATTTTTAAGGAACCCACTAAAACTTGCTCAAGTAACTTTCTTTTGAATCGCCTAATCTCTTTGCAAATCCGTTATATACATTACTAAACTTGTTCAAATTCTTAAAAATTGGTGAAAGCTCAATCAAACTATCAATCTTCGTCAATAGTTCCTCATTTTTAACCATGTTCGAATTGCCCAACTCTTCTGATACTGCATCTTCTAACAAGTTCAATGAGCTTGTAAAGACATCCAAGTTGATACTTATTTTTTGCGTAGATGATTTTCTTCTTGATGATGATGATAAGCCAGTTGGTGCAAACGATGAGTCGCCCTCTTCGCCTTCGTCACCCAATTCTGAAGTTGTTGTTATTACTTTTGCAGTGTTGAAAATTTTCATTATTGAAAGCATTCTATTTTTGATCTTTTTCAAGTTAGCCAATTTTGCAATTACTATTTTCTCATCTTCGGTTTGATTGTTTGCTATGTCTTTTATTTGTGAATCAACAACTTGAATATCTTCGTATAAAGAATGAATCGAGTTGGATAAATTATCAATGTAATATTCCAACCTTGTTATTCCAGTGTTGTTCAGATTCGTTTCGCTAGCTTCTAATGATGAGTATGATATTATTGTAGATGATGCCTGTAAGTCTTTAATCCTCGACTCCAAGTCTCTCGTCAATTCGTTGGTATAATAATCTAAGTGGGCCAATAAACTAGAGCAATTTGTTTGGAGTACCTGCAAGGAGCTCGTCGACGTTAATTTAGATTTTAATGGTTTGTTATTGTGCAACTGGCTCGAAGATGATGTTGATGATAAAGTTGATAAGAACAAAGCATCTAAATAAGCATGTGGCACAAAATCATCGTTGAAAAACATGGATAATGCTTCAAACTCCAGTGAATCATGTTTCAAGTCAGGAGAAGTCATATTATTATAGTATATGTATCAATTGTGGTGCAATCTAAAGAAAATGCTTGGTGTTAATCTAACATATTTTTCTGTTCCAACTTTGTTCTTATTTTCGAAAAACCTATATAACACCCATACATATTTATCACTATCAAGCCAAAGAATGAACAAATATCAATATAAATGGATAAATATAAATAAGAAGACTCTTTGAATTGTATGAAAGAAGAAGTGACTTTAGATTGAGAATTGGAGAAATTCCCCATGCTTTCCGGCGGTGTACAAATGCTTTCCAAGAAGTTTTATGCTATTTACAGTACTTTCCAGCCCGACCAAATAGCAACTCAGAATACCAATATTTCCTTCGAGCAAATTTTCCAAATGGTATTCTAAAACATTGTTGTTCACAGCAATGATGACTTTGCTTGAAGAAGTTTGAATAGCTCTGATTGGAGCGTTCTCGACAATTTTCAAGTTTGATAGTGACTCACAGGACTCAAAACTGAAGATCTCAACAACGCCATTGGCGTATCCAACCACAACGTACGTTTCATCAATGATCGATAATGAGGCTACTGCGACTGATGTGTTTACTCCCATCTCTCTCAATTTAGTACGGTTACCGATATCCCATATGGCAACAACACCTGAGTTGTAGCCTGCCACTATCAACTTATTTTCTGTCTCGTAATCTAATTCTGAAGATTTCTTTAGCTGTGGGTGATTTGAAGACTCAATCAACTCAATGGTTGTAACGCCATCAAGGTTGACGGCATCCCTGTACAAAGTATCCAAGCACGACCCAGTTGAAGTTTCCCATAGCTTCAAAGAGCCATCCAATGAAGAAGATACAAAGTTTCTTCCCTTTCCCATGAATTGTACGTCAGTTAACTGTTTTTTGTGTCCAATGAAAGTCCTTGGATTTGACCCATCCATCATGGACCAGATCTTCATCTTGTAATCCAAGCCCATAGACATAATGACCTTATTGGATGGAAAGATTCTCAACTTGATAACGTCAAGGTCAAAATGGCAACTTTTGAAACTCTTCAAAATCAGATTCTGTGTTATAGACCCAACTATTATCTCACTGTGATCGTTGCCAATACAAAAACACTCATCATCTGACGTCACATCCAAAGAAGTGATGTTTTTGAAATCCTTAACATCGGAAAATCTCTTGCACGGACTTCTCAAGACAAACTTTTTATTCTGGTATTCAACCTCATATGAAGCAGTAGCCTTTCTGCTGAAAAGAACATCCCCATCGGAAGATTTGAATGTCAAACTTCCTCCCGAGCTATCTGCATCAAGTATAAACCTGGTATCGTTGATGTACAACCAAAAAGACAACCGCTTTTTCTTCTCTATCGACTCAAGAATCACTTCTTCAAACGACTGCTGAATGAAAACTGTATCTACCGACGACATACTTCTGTTATTTTGCTTATAACACTCATATATATCTCATCTTACTCTTCTGTTCAGTTCAGATAAATGGTTGGAGGTCCAAATTGGGATATTTCTGTATTAGGCAATCGGGATATATCTCGGAATATTTCAAAACACTCAAACGCCAAAAAAGTATGAAAAAACGCGTTTTGATACATTATTGCCATCAACCAAGTGAAGTGATATAGTTAGTCAGTTCGCCAATAGCCAGCTATATATAACGTAAGATGAGTACAGCGCAGATAGACGATAACATTTTGTTGACATTGTTCAGCAAATCCAACCATTTTGAGGCCAATCATCCCATCACAGTGCAGGTCATAAACTCAAAGCATATTCCTAATGAGCAAGGTAATAGGTTAAGATTGATTCTATCTGACGGAAAATACACGGTTCATGGAGTCATTAGACCTGAATTCATTGTGGATGCTGAATCGCAAGGCTTGAAGAAGGGAAGCATTGTCACTTTGCTCGATTATGATTACGAAAGAATGAGTAGCAACAAAAGAGTTGTTATTGTCAATGGCTTGAAGGTTGTACAAGTCCAAGCTGCAAGATATGGCCAGGGAGCCACTACAAATGTAGATGACTACTATATTCAACACCCAGAAGAGGATTATTTCAATCAAACAGAAGTCAAGGCTGATGCATCGGCTGCTCCTCAAGTCCAGCAACAACTGTTCAGTAAACCAACACCTGCAACTGCACCAGCAAAGAAGGAGAAGTACTCAAATATTTATGCGATTGATCAATTGTCTCCTTATCAAAACAACTGGACCATTAAAGCAAGAGTTTCGTACAAAGGTGATATCAGAACATGGTCAAATCAAAGAGGTGAAGGTAAATTGTTTAACATCAACTTATTGGACGAGACTAACGAAATCAGAGCAACATGCTTTAATGATATCGCCGATAAGTTCTATGACTTGTTACAGGAAGGTAAGGTCTACTATGTCTCAAAGGCAAGAATTCAGCAGTCTAAACCGCAATTTTCCAATTTGAGTCATCCTTATGAACTACAATTGGACAGAGATACAGAGATTGAAGAGTGTGAAGATGCGAGCGACGTTCCAAAGTTGAATTTCAACTTTGTTAAATTGAACCAAATTCAGGACTTGGAAGCCAATGCTATCATTGATGTTGTTGGTGTTTTGAAAGAAGTCAACCCTGCTTTTCAAATAGTTGCCAAATCAACCGGTAGACCATTTGACAGGCGTGACATTGTTGTTGTTGATGAATCACATTTTGCCATCACACTTGGTTTGTGGAACAAATCAGCTCTCGATTTCAACTTACCAGAGGGTACCATCGTCGCCGTCAAAGGTGCAAAAATCCAAGATTTTGGTGGCAGGAGTTTATCATTGACACAATCAGCTACTATTGTTGCGAACCCTGATATTCCTGAAGCGTTCCAGTTGAAAGGCTGGTACGACAATCAAGGTATACATGAACAATTCAAATCTCTAAAGGTTGAAGGCTCATCGAGCAATGCTGTTGTACTTTCTGATAGGAAGACTATAATTGAAGTTCAAAACGAGAACTTGGGTATGAATGACAAACCAGATTATTTCTCGGTAAAAGGTACAATCAATTTTGTTAGAACTGAAACATTTAGTTATCCTGCATGTCAAAACGAAGGTTGTAACAGAAAGGTCTTGGAACAGCCAGATGGTACATGGCGTTGCGAAAAAGATGATAAGAATTTTGATAAGCCAAACCATAGATTCATAGTCACATTGAGTATCATAGATCAAACTGGCCAATTATGGTTGACTTTGTTCAACTCAGAAGTCGAGAAATTATTGGATGGTATAACTGCAAATGAAGTCATGGAAAACTATGGCGAGCTGGCTACGTTTTTTCAAAAATTGCAGATGAAAGAGTATAATTTCAGAGTCAGGGCAAGGCAAGATAACTACAACGGTACCGTGAGAGTCAGATATCAGTGTGTCGGTGTTGAGCCTATCAAATTTAGCGACGAGTGCGACTACTTGGTTGAAAAGTTAAACTCTCTATTACCATAAAGGAAAACAGCTGAGATTTTGTATTTGTTTGATGTGTTCTAAAAATTATTCTATACGTTTATCACTTTCATTTCAGTTTGTTTTAATTTCTATTAATTACTATTTTAACTAAACATTGATGTAAAGAAAAACTGAAATTGCAGACAGTGAGCTACACATACTATATACATGTTTATAATCCATCCGGGTTAATTATTTAACAGTAATTCAATCCATTACTCTGTAGCCAAAACTGCTTAACCGCGGCATATAGAGCATGCCCTTTACCCCTTGTAGTCAAGAGCTTTTTCACAAAAAAATCAGTTCCATCCAAGAGAGCAATGCCTTCTTTAATCCTTTCTTCGTTGATTCGCTCGAATGCAGTTGTTAGCCATGACTTTGCTTGGAGTTGAAACTTAGCAACCAAAAATTTAATCACTTCTTGAAATGGTTCTATATTAGACCTTTGTGCTTTGAGAAATGCCTTTAGAGTGACAAACGTTAGCAAGTTTCCCAAATCGCGCTCCACTAACAAACTAGAGATCAAATCGGCATCTTCTTTAGTTCCCTTCCTTAAGACCAAGAATTGAACCCAAAATCTCGAAGCTGATTTGATGACAAACTTTTCGTTTCTTGATAATGCAATCAAGGAAAATTCTATAATCAGTTTAGAAAAGCTGTCGTGATATATGATCAAGCTTGGTTTCTTCTCCATAATAGTACTCAAAATATCCATTGAGGATTCGATTAAATCAGGATCACTCTGAATGATATCCAAGTTTGATATGAACATTTTATCACATGTGTTGTTAACTAATTGTGGCGAAATCGTTCGGAAATTTGATTTCAACAAAGAACTGAAAAGTTTGAAAAGATACGGAATGGAGTTGGCATCTGCCGTATTCAACTTAGTTAGGATAAAATCAATAATTGTCTCATCAGTGAAAACAAAAGGCCCCTGAATTTTCTCTGTCAATCCATTTTTGAAAACCATGCATGATTGTTCAACAACTTCAGTATTGAAATTCAAGTCATAGTTGATATTATTATCAATAGCTATTTTCGTGATGATGAAAAGGACTTTTGATCTTATAGATTTTGGATCAGCACTCCAGTACTCATTGATATTTTTTTTTTCTTCCAGCGTGTATAATTCTTCAACTTCGTCAGGAATTTGCATACCTTTTGCAATGGAGGAAATACATTTCAATAATGACACTAAATAGTTCTGGTATTTTTCTTTATCGTTTTGAACCCCATTGACTATAAACTCGGCTCTCTCGTAAATTAAATTCAACAAAACCTCTAAAGCAGTGCCTTGTACTGAAGGATCTTTAACACCCTGGATAATGGATGCGTATGAATTGATGATTCTTTCCCTGATTAAAGGTAAAATGTCAATATTATTTATCATTTCAACAATCAATGATTCAAAATTAGGAAGTTCATTCTCAAGAGACAGACGACAGTTATCACAGATCTCACTTATTGCCTTAGATGCTAATAGCTGGTGAGTTTTCGAATTTATCATGCAGTTGAATAGAAAATCCAATGTCGAGGGTAAAAAATCAATTCCAATCTTGTGTTTGTAAAAGTAGTCAATTCCTGTGAGATACTGAATAGAAGTAGAAATAAGATAGCTGTTGTCATCACTAATGGAACTTGTCAAAAAACTCAACAAATTGGACGACAAAATTTCTGATAATAATGATAATATTTCATTTGTGATTGAGCTTTCTGTGATTGAGGAAGTGATTGAATTAAGAAGGTATAATGAAGCCTCAATATCTCCAAATCTTGAGTCTGCACCTGGATTTGACAAATTGTTCAAGATATTATTCAGAAGGTTTCTCAATAAGGGAAACCTTACAATTGGATATATAAGCTCGAAAAAGTCTGCAACGTCTCTTCTGTATGACATAAATTCAGATTTATAAATCTCAAACTCTTGCTTGCTGATCGTATTCGGAATATGCACTTTGCCCCAGTATATCGTTGAAATTCTATTGAATAGCTCAGTTGCCTTGTTATTCAAAGCAAGAATGCATTGTACATCCTCTTTCAAAAGTACCAGAATACTATCCTTTTCATCTGTATATACGTCAGCAAGAGATGACCAAAATTCTATAAAATCTCTGGAGACATACTCATCATCGATTGGGATACCTGGAAAATCTGTCAAACCCAACAAAAGTTGAAATCTTGGATTTTTCGTATCATCCATTAACTTTATTGATAAGCTTAGCATGTCGAATTCTAAAAATAATATGATCAATCTCGAGAATTGGTTTATGTTTTCAAAATCCTGATCATCAATCGAAGTTTGTAGGTATTGATAACTCCATGGGCCAAATAGTAGTGATTCAAGTCCTTGATTTAAGCTATTTCTAAAAAATGCTGGAGATGTTTCCAAGACTTCAATTGTGACTTCAATTGCTTTTGATGATATTGAGCAATCAGTAGAAGGAATTAACTGGATCAACACCATCAAAGTTTGTGTCAAATCGTACCTCTCTGTGGAATCAAAGTGAGCAACCGCGATATATTGTATCCAACTACTGAGACAATCGAATGATGGAAAGAACTGGTCGTTTTTGAAAAGTAACAGTTCTGTTGTTGGAAAAATATGGGAATGAATATAACTATGAAGTGACAGCTTTTCATCGTCGACTACTTCCTTTTTACACACTTCTTCTACAATGATCTGGGAAAATAATAAAGCCAAGTCTGCAAGTTGTGAATTCAGCAAAAGAATATTAACATCAATCGGTTCGTTCAACAACCTCACTGATCCTTGTTGGCATGACAGAATTAGGCTAGAAAGTGGATTCCACTCATGATAGCCTCCAACAACTAAAAGCGAAAGATTTGATAATAGTTTCTTCACGATAAACAATGAGTCGGTCTGGTTCTGACTTACAATGGTGACAATGTGATCTATAAGTTTTGCAATAATTTGATTAACCTCAGTAATACTCAAATCTTTGGAGTGTAAATTCAACTTAACTGTATAGCTCAAGGCCCCAAAGAACTTACAATTCAAATCATTTGTTGAAAGAAGTTGGTTCGCTATGTTCCAACCATTTGATGACTTTTGAATTTGTTGCAAAATCTTTTGAATCTCAGAGACTTGATTGGGATCCTTGGATGAGTATAGAAGATGAACAAGCTGATTTACTTTTTTGAGCGATGTTAGTTATTGATAAGTTTTCTAAGAGAAAAGTCTAGAAACAAGAGTAAGACCCACCTCAATTACTTTGTCAATTTGATATGACAGCGGATCCATAATGTGCATGTATCGCACCATTTACTTCACCTTGTAGGGAGAGGAATTAAGGTATTTATATGTCTTTTATGTTCTGATGAAGCGAGTTCAGCATAACGCCCCAGTTCGGCTCTCACAGGTTACTTAGATCCATCAGAGTTTTATTCACTTTCACCTCTTGCTTCAGTTATTGAAGAGCGTTGGTTTGAGAAGGAGAATAGAAGAAATGAGAGAACCTAAATCACAAACCTTTGAATAATACAAAAAGAATAAAACATACGCCACACTTCCCTTGACAGTTTGTGGTATCAGGAAGCAAAAGTTCCTAAGAAGCCAGTATCCATTTGAGAGTCTGCACCACACTCACTATCGATTTCATCTTGTTGTGCTTCTTCGTTGATGATCATTCCATCAAGCCAATTGTAATCACTTTTGAAATTGTCTGAAATGCTACTTTTTGCAGAGCCTGTAGTTAGCGGCAATATTGCGGTCTTTGGCTCGCTCGGGGTCGCTGAGTTTGTGTTGTTTTTTATGGAGGCCGACTTCACTGATCCAATGATATAAGAGCAATCTTCACACAAGTCTGTTTCGTGACACTCATGTTGATCTTTCCTCATAGCGACATTTTCATTGTTGCCAAAATATACTGAAGGTTCCCCATTCGAATGCCTCTTGAATAGTAGCTCATATAGTCTGAGCTTGGTGGACGAGAATAGATATCTCATTGATTTGCCAGATCTGAATGATACACCAGATATTACTGGTCTCAATGAACCTTCGTGAGTGACAGCAGCATCGTTTGTTGGGTCATCACTCTTCCTTATGGTGAAGCTTTCAGTTCTATTGTGATGCCTAAGATGATGCTGATGATGTTTATGGGATTTGCTGATAGTATGCCAAGTCCACTTACGTGACTTTCTGCTGTACCATAAAACGCTAAAACTATGAGTACATAATTCATTTTCCTTTTCTTTCGACAGTGCAATTTCTTTACTATTTTCCTTCACAGTGCTAGTTCTTTTAGGTGAAAGAACTCCCGATTCAAAAATTTTGGTGCTTGAAGTACACTCAACGTTTTCCAAATCATCAATACCATCAAAGAGCTCCAAATCTTCAAGATCTAAAAGTGGAACATCTGAAAAGCTCGGTCTGTGATTTGGTTCAAACAACTGCGTTTCAGCAATAGCTAAAACCATAAAAAAGGGGCGAGGTTAGAAATTTTTTTGCACTGTTTGAAGAGCGATATACAAAATACATACCACTTGAACTTCTATTATTCTCATCACCATGATAACCTTGGATTGTGTCCAACAATGCATGTCTTATACTGGATGTGTGAGAAACAAAATGTTTTATCAATGTCATATCATCATTCTGTTGTTCATGGTCATCACTTTCTAAGCTCAGAACGCTATCATCAGCAATAGCAGAGCTGCAATCATGCAGCTGTTGACACATACTTGTTTCATTGTGCTCAACAGCAGATAAGTAGTCAGCTTCTGTAAATGGCTCAGTAGCATCCGATTTTTGGTTCAAATTAATTGAGTTTGTGATTGTAGTATCATCAAAGTTATCCATATTCTTATCAGCTTTGATCATATCAGGCAAGATCTTCAATGAATCAAACTTTGGTAGTAAAGATCCTAAACTGGCATCTTTTTCAAATCTGTTAGAAATCTCGCTTTCGTCAGATTCTTGCTTTGCGGTTGTTTCTGTGTTCTCCACTGAATAATCAGAAGGATATAGACAATCGGGATTTCTTATAGACTTTTCAAACAAGATATCAGCATCACAAGCTTCATTGGCCAATGTTTTCAACTCCAAATTCAATGCATCCCTTTGAGAATTGATTATATCATTATCCTCGACACCGATTTGCTGCTTATCTTCACTGTTTTCGCATTCAAACAGCATGTACATGTTATAGGAAGAGTCAATATCTTGTAAATCGACATTTGAAACTATTTCTTCCTCGGCGGTTACTTTTTTCTGCAAACTAACCAATTCGTGGATGTTCGCATCTGTAAGCTTGAAATCTGCTAGTTTAGCATTTGGGTCTGTCTCAGCCAATTTCAAGTTACCCAAAGTCATACCTTGAAATGGGTCGTTGGGGTCAGCAGAAATGATTGAGTGGTTCGATGATGATGAGGATGATCTATTTGATAGTGACCCTTTTTTCTTATACGGGGTTAGGTAGTCGTTATTATATGAGTTGTAGTTATATTTATTTGTCAAGGTTGGAGATATTGGGCCTCCACTTCTTTTACTAACAAGTATGTTATCCGATTTGAGTGATAGTTTGGAGAACGAAATGAAACTTTTCCTCCTATTTGATTTGACTGGACTATCTTCAAACAAGTTTTCTTTGTTCAGATCCAGCGATGGGGATGATGACGTGGATGAGATAATACCTGTAACAGTGTGCTTATTCTCTGTTGGTTTTATTGGCGAGGATGATGCAGATGATATTATACTCTTATTCAAATATGGTGAATATTGGACCTCGAAAACCTCAGCGTTATCCATTTTTTTGCAGTTATAGGGGAGTCTTTGGAGTGCAAAAAAATACCTTGAAGGAGGGATGGTTTGTTATCTATATATATCTCACTGCCCATAGGATTCAGCTTCAATTCATTGTTCTAATCTAAGCACTGATCCTGATTTGTAACGGCGCCAGGGGATCCCAATCAGTTTTTTTATCCCTGTGCTGTTTTATGTTTCTATTTGTGTAACCATCTCTCGATTTGCCAGCACACGGAAACATGAAAAAATACATAGTAAACAGGATAAGCGTATCATTAACTGATTTGTTCAATCACAGGAAAGAGGCTAGGGATCCATTTGAAAAGTCAAACCTATAGTTGTATCAATCATTTTGCCAGGATGCAGATTGTGTAATTTTTTAGTGCTTTCGGCAAGAGCATGTTCGATCTAGTTTGCTCACAAACTATCAGATTCCACACCAGATTAGTACACACCGAAAATATCTGCATATCTGCTAGATATATGGAATCAAAGTTGAATGTTCTACTTGGTTCTTTATGGGTCTACTTTGGGCTATTCTGAGAAGGGTTACCCTGACTCAGGAAGTCTTAGATGTTATCTGATGTGACCATTTTCCAAATATTCTTTAGTTTTCTTATTCGCCCCTCAGAGAGTTTTTTTTTTCAAGTCAGTATAAAACTGATCAGTTGGTATAGTTGTGGTTGGTATTCCTTCTTCTTGCTTCGATTGTGTATCTATACTGAAAAACTTCTAAGTGGGTCAGTTCAAAGAAAAAGAGTACTGGTTATGGGTAAAGAAAAGTTGCACGTTAATGTGGTGGTTATTGGACATGTTGATTCCGGTAAATCAACCACCACTGGTCATTTAATTTTCAAATGTGGTGGTATCGATAAACGAACCATTGAAAAGTTTGAGAAGGAGGCTGCTGAGTTGGGCAAAGGATCCTTCAAGTACGCTTGGGTTTTGGACAAGTTGAAAGCTGAGAGAGAGAGAGGTATCACCATCGATATAGCTCTATGGAAGTTTGAGACTCCAAAGTACCATGTTACTGTCATTGATGCTCCAGGCCATCGAGACTTCATCAAAAATATGATCACTGGTACTTCTCAAGCTGATTGTGCTATTTTGATCATTGCTGCTGGTATTGGCGAGTTTGAAGCTGGTATTTCAAAGGATGGACAGACTAGGGAGCACGCCTTGTTGGCTTACACATTGGGTGTACAGCAATTGATTGTTGCAGTGAACAAGATGGACTCAGTGAAGTGGAGTGAATCAAGATTTGATGAGATATCTAAAGAAACTGCCAGTTTCATCAAAAAGGTGGGTTACAATCCAAAAACTGTTCCATTCGTTCCAATCTCTGGCTGGAATGGTGATAACATGATTGATTCCTCACCAAATTGTCCATGGTACAAGGGTTGGGTCAAAGAGACCAAGGCCTCTGGAGTTGTCAAGGGTAAAACTTTATTAGATGCAATTGATGCTATTGAGCCCCCAGTTAGACCAACTGAAAAGCCTCTACGTTTGCCTCTACAAGATGTATACAAAATAGGTGGTATAGGTACTGTGCCTGTCGGCAGAGTTGAGACTGGTATTATAAAAGCTGGTATGATTGTTACATTTGCCCCAGCTGGTGTTACCACTGAAGTCAAATCTGTTGAAATGCATCATGAGCAATTAGCTCAAGGTGTTCCAGGTGATAACGTTGGATTTAACATCAAAAATGTCTCGGTCAAAGAGATAAGAAGGGGTAATGTTTGTGGTGATTCTAAAAATGATCCACCAAAGGCTGCTGAGTCATTCACAGCTCAAGTTATTGTATTGAACCACCCAGGTCAAATATCTGCTGGCTATTCTCCGGTCTTAGATTGTCACACTGCTCATATCGCTTGTAAGTTCGACACTTTGATAGAGAAGATCGATAGAAGAACAGGTAAGGTAATGGAAGCTAATCCAAAGTACATCAAGTCTGGTGATGCTGCTATTGTTAAGATGGTTCCATCAAAGCCAATGTGTGTTGAGGCCTTCACACAATACCCCCCATTGGGTAGATTTGCTGTTAGAGATATGAGGCAAACCGTTGCTGTTGGAGTTATCAAGCTGGTTGAAAAATCAGACAAGGCTGCTAAGGTAACTAAGGCTGCAGTAAAGGCTGCTGCTACCAAAAAGTAGAAAGTGTCTTCTCTTTGGTGTTTTTTATTTTGTCGTCATCCCCTTTTGATGGTAGGTTTTTTGCGTCAACTTTTCCTTCGTTTCACCTGCATGCACCATCACCCTTCTTCATAGTGAAGAGTAAATGCTTTCGAATAAAACTTCTTTGGAGGCAGTTGGTGGAAGACTTTTTTGTTTTTTGTTTTCATGAATCCAATACACTCAATGTTGGCCATACGGCTGGCTAACTAGTGCTTAGCGATTGAATTTGCTGTTTTGCAAAATTTGTTTTCAGCTTTAACGCTGAAGTGAGTAGGATTTGGACCTCTGTAGAACCAAAATGCTGCTTTCCAAATGATCAGAAACGGTTACAGTCCCAATAGTTATGAGCGGGTCGACATTAATGTAGAAAGTGATCAATCCCGGGATAAAAAGGGTTTAGGGCTTCTTTCATGTCTTGCTATTAGTCAAGCTTCTGTTCAGGACACAGAGAAGCAAGAATCTCGATCATGAAACTAAAAGAACAAAAGTAAAAAAAATCAGGATCAAGCGTCAAAATTGAAAATATATCAGACTTTTGGTCATCACCATTTCATGGATCTTCCTGACCTAGATTGTATCTAGCGGTGACCTCCAACGGCGATGGTTTTAAAGTTGAATAAAAAGAGTATCTTTACAATAAACTTTTTGTGTGTTTGTTCTCTGAATAGAAATAATAGATGTAAATGATGGAAACAAAAATCGATTGTAAAGTCGGGAAAGCGTTTTAAGCTGTCTCTGTGTAATCGATTGAGTTCTCTTAATGTTTTTAAATCTATAGATCTTTCTCATTGTTGATTAATACGAGTTAAACAGATCAAAGCATAGGCCTCAAAGGTCTGTTTTATATAACAAGGAAAGAATCAAAGGGACGTGAGAGGAAAAATTTGATTAAAGTAGTGTGCTCAAATACTAATCGCCGGGTAATCTTTTTTAAGAGCAGTTTTCAGATCAAGAATGCATTTATTAGCATGTAGGGGATTTAGTTCTCATCAATTAGTTGTGGTAAAATCCTATTGATATTCCACTCAAAGACAAATACTCCTATAGACGAAGACCGTCCTACTTGTATATACCAAAACGATGGATTTAGAGAAACAACTAAATAGTTTCAAGCAGCGTATCAAGAATTCAAACCTCCCGACTCAAAAAAGAGTGGTAACATCAGCACAATCAATATCGCCTCCAACGGTAGTTGTCAAGCAGCAGAGTACCAACACATCACCTATAAAGAGTCATCAGCAAAGTCTAAAGAGATCCAACTTTGACGATGAATTTGGTTCGAATGAATCTACCAAAAAGGTGAAATCTACCATCGAAATGGGTGATGCCCATCTTTCGACTCAGTTGCATATGGCTGTCGAATTCATAAAGTCTTATGACACGGCTATACCAGTAGCAAAACTAGAGGGCTATTTGTCTTCGGGTATAACATCAACGTTGATCCCATTATTGGACTCAATTCCAAAGATAAAGTATGATGCTGCTAATCACACGCTTGAGTATGTTTCTATTCATAATATCAGATCTTCAGAGGAACTATTGGAATTTTTGAGATCGCAACCGACTTTCAAAGGAATACCGGTAAAGGAGTTGAGGGATGGGTGGAACGGCTGTATTGAATCGATCAATGAGCTTGAATCCCAAAACGAGATTATTGTGTTGAGAACCAAGAAGGAAAACGCACCAAAGTTTGTGTGGCCGAACCTAGGCGGAGAGTTGAAGACAATTGATGAGGAGTTCAGCGATATGTGGGTTAAAGTCAAGCTACCAGAAGGTGAAGAGTTGCAAATAAAATTGAGCGAGCAAGGTTTGAAACCAACAAGTCTCGATCCTTCATTGTTGAAAAAGAAGCCAGTTCTCGATAACAAAAAGTTGAAAAAACCTAGAAGAGGTAAAGTTACCAATGTTCATATGAAGGGTATATTGAAAGATTACAGTGCTGTCTAGTGGTTGAATAATACACGATTGAGCGGTTTACACTATGACAGTCTAGATAAGCGTCAAAGGTTGAGGCTACTTTGGATGTGACTTAATTGAGTATGCAGAAGTTCGCGTATCATCATAATGATCTCTGTTTCCTTTTATCTTGAAGCAAAAGTATATAGCTTTGATCTACTTTTTTTTTTTCGTACCTTCTTCTGCTGACAGATGAAAAAAAAAGTGATTCACAACCTCAACTACAGCAATATGAATGCACTGTGAAGTTCTAACTTTGTATATCCTTAGCTTCAATAACACAAATATGCGCTTGCAAATTCAATGGAATAAAAAAATAAAAAGTGCAAAAAGAAAAGCCCGATGCGGGGGTCGAACCCGCAACCTTTTGATGTCCTTAATATTAATAAGAGTCAAACGCTCTACCGATTGAGCTAACCAGGCTGGTTGTGATGTTCAATAAAATAGGAGTTTTACTTGAGGAAGTAGACCGTAAAACCAACACACGACATCTTGTATATTACCTTCTTATGCAGTTAGGTTGAGAATAATCAAATGGCAAGACTGAGGATTTTGAAACTGGAGCTTTAACTAACATAGATTTTCATTTGGAAATCTTTCTTTTCTAGGCGGATTGTTGGTAATACGTATGTTTGAGCTGGCGTAATGACAAAACGCGCGTAAAGGTGAAGAAAATACGAAGATTATGTATGAATAGGTGTTTAATCTGTAAGATTTTCGTATTTACAGCATTGGCGTATATTCAGCTAAAGGATAGAGTAGAGATCAAATAAACAATGTTGGGAAAAAGAACTTGGTTTTTGTTCATTGGGATACTATTCCACTTGTTCTATCTATGGTCGATTTTTGATATCTATTTTGTGTCTCCTTTGGTTCATGGTATGAATCAACACTTATCGACCACGTCACTGCCAGCCAAAAGATTATTCTTGATTGTTGGGGATGGTTTGAGGCTGGATACGACCTTTGAATACTTGAAGCATCCAACCACAAACGAGTATGAATATTTAGCGCCTTTTTTGAGAAACATCGTTCTTAACGAAGGAACTTATGGTATTTCGCACACAAGAATGCCAACCGAATCTAGGCCTGGTCATGTTGCAATGATAGCTGGATTCTATGAAGACGTTTCGGCTGTTACCAAAGGCTGGAAGGAAAACCCAGTCAATTTTGATAGTACATTGAATCAATCATCTCATACTTATTCGTTCGGTTCACCCGATATTCTACCAATGTTTGCAACCGGAGCAAGTGATACCACTAGAATTGATACCTGGATGTACGGCCATGAGTTTGAAGACTTCAGTAAATCTTCAATTGAGTTGGATAGATATGTTTTTGATCATTTGGATCAGTTGATGCAAAACTCAACTGTAGATGAACATTTGAACAATCAGATTCAGCAAGAGGGTACTATTTTCTTCTTACATTTGCTAGGATTGGATACAGCAGGCCATAGTTATAGGCCTTACTCGCCAGAGTATTATGATAATTTGAAATATATCGATGATCAATTATCCAAATTGATCCCTAAAGTTAATGAGTTTTTTGGTGATGACGAGACTGCTTTTATATTCACTGCTGATCACGGTATGAGTGCCTTCGGGTCACATGGAGATGGCCATCCAAATAACACCAGAACTCCATTAATCTGTTGGGGCGCAGGGATAAATAAGCCAACTTACTTAGACCAACCAGACTTTGATGCTTATACTGAAAACTGGAACTTGCATAATATCAAAAGAAATGACGTTAATCAGGCAGATATCGCGTCGTTGATGTCGTATCTTGTTGGTATCAACTATGCTTCTAATTCTGTTGGTGAGTTGCCGCTACTGTACCTTAATACAACCGAAGAACAAAAGTTGAAATCGTTATATGCAAACGCGAAGACCATACTAGAACAATATTTGGTTAAAGAAGATGAATTAAGAAACACCCAGTTTAGGTTCAAAGCGTTCGATGCGTTAAGCGGTGATAAGATTCAAAACTTTGAATCGAAAATTGAGGAATTAATTGCAAGAGTTGAAAAAGGACATGATGAATATGAGATTGAGGCCATCGAACTAGTTGAAACTTTGATGAAAACGACTTTGGAAGGTTTGCATTATTTGACCACTTATAACTGGTTATTTTTGAGAACTGTAGTTACGTTTGGTTTTGTTGGTTGGATTGTATATTCGTTCATCAACTTTTTGGAATTGTTCATTTTGAAAAATGAAAGTAACGGAATTACTGCAAAGGCATCAACGCTCAACTATCTTATATTTTTGCTGTTGACTGTTTCATTGAACTACGTTTTGTATTACCAAAGATCACCATTCAACTACTACATGTACTTGTTGTTCCCACTATTTTTCTTTCAATCGATCACGACAAATCATGAGAAGCTATCAAAGGGTACTTCATTATTATTTCGAAACGTTTCAGTTCCCAAAAGAATATTCATAATATTGTCAATCTTTGGACTTTATGAATGTGTAGTTTACGGGTTTTTCAATAGGGACATTTTCTCTCTTTTATTCATTTTGTTGTCAGTGTATCCATTTCTAATTAGGAAAAACTTGACTCATCCAAAGTTACAATCAATTTCATGGGTTTTATCGTGCTTTGTGATGAGCACCTTCACTACTTTTGATGCAGTCAAGATTGAAAGTTTGCTACAAATCTCAATTGGTTCAGCTATGATGTTATGTATCGGTATTACCGGTTTCCTGAGAACTAAAAAATACCTGAATTCATCTTTGAAAAATTTCATCATCTTCCAAATTTTGATGTTGATCATCTCAATCATATCAACTACAAATGCTGTATTGTCATTGCAAGCAAAAACTGGATTGCCAAGATTTACTCAGTTTATAAACTGGGCAGTTTTCGTAGTCACGATATTCGTGTTACCATCCATTCAATATTTGAGAAAAGGGATGTTATCAACAACAAACTACAAAGTTAAAATGTTGTTGGTCTTTTTGACATTTGCACCAATATTTAACATTTTAACAATTTCATTCGAAAGCATTTTCTATTCGACGTTTAGTTTATTGTTATACCAGTTCATTCACTTGGAAAAACCAGGTGGAGGCAATTTACAGTTAATCAGGATGAGCACTATCAATTTTCTTCTTTTAGAGGTTTGCTTCTTTGGCACCGGCAATATATCATCAATTAGTGCATTTTCGTTGGAAAGTGTCTACAGGCTAATTCCAGTATTTTCGCCTTTTATAATGGGTGCACTATTGATGCTAAAATTGATCATCCCTTATTTGCTATTGAGTATTGAGCTAGGAATCATGAACGAGTATTTGAAATTTGATGACTATGCCATAAGTTCATTGATAATTAGCACGAATGAATTACTCAGCTTAAATTTTTTTTACTTGGTGAAGACATCCGGAAGTTGGCTAGATATCGGAGTCACAATTTCAAATTTTGTCATTGGTGTATTGTCGTCATTGTTTATGATTATCATCGAAGTTGTCTCTAATATGATTCTTGGCGAAGTCATCATTGATAGTGAAGATGTTATTGAGAAAAAAGAGAAGTAATGCGAAACAGAGAATGTATATAGGTTCTTCGAACAAATAGTAGAATAAAAATTGCAAAACTTAAAAATTTGAAAGGAAAATAGTAAATCGTTTGTAATGACCATACCACCAAAAAGTTAATGGGTTGGGTGGCATTATCTCTTATTACAAAGCATAAGTTGAGATGAGCAGGATAAAAGTAATCTGTGTAGTAAGAACACTATGTTTCAGAACGAACCTCCTCTGTTGCCTTGGTTTCGCTTCGAGTTATTATGAGCACCAAACCTATAATCAAAACTCCACAAATGGTCAGAGCACATGAAGCGATATAAAGAACTGTACGAGGCGCATACGAAACTGTTTGTGAGTAGATATTCAAACATATTGCTGGAAATATTAACATGGCTATGTTTCTGACAGCTGCAATTGCACCAAACATTGCACCTGTTCTACTTTTAGGAGCATACTTGACAATTGATGAGTGAATTGCAGGAGTGCTAAATATACCGAGAGCATCAATACAGCCAGCCAGAGTGAAAATTCTTCCGTTCGGTGAAAGAATCAATGAAACTGTTCCGATCAATATGAACATACATGCTGTTCCAATAGAAACTAAATCAACTTCATCAACTTCCTCATTGTTTGTTTTGAACTTCTTTTTTACCAAATTCAAAAACAGGGGAACAACTATAAGCAAAATTATTGCTTTGGCTGAACTCACCCCTGATATGTAGTAACCCATCTCAACTGAAGTCCAGTCAAATGTGTAAGTAGCATACAATATTAATACCGGTGAAACACAACTGGTGGCCAATAAAGATAAAACATCTATCGCCTCAAGAAAAATAACGACAACTCTTGGTTTCAGAGTTTTAGAACCATCTTCTTGCTCTATTGGTATCCATAACAACTTTAAGGGAAGAAAAGATTTTTTGACTTCAAGGCCAACTGATTTGATAAATTTCGAGAGCCATCCGCCTTCATGGTCAGTCAATATCATTCTCTCCAGCTCAGATGCCGAGAAGGACTGAAGTCTTGATTTTCTTCTTGCATGTAAACCTCGTGATTCTGGGATGAATGCGACAACAATAATAAGAACCAGCAAACTGAGGAAGGTACTAAAGAGTAACACAGTGATGTCACTTGAATACTTGATAATACCAGAAGCAAAAATGGGGCTCAATGAAATACCTGTTGAATATAAAGCTAAGGCAATACCCATCGACGAAGTCCTCAGTTTCTCATCCACAATATCAGAAACATAAGAATTCACCAAGGACAACATCAACATATTTCCACCAAGATATTGAAAAACACCCAGGACAAGCATCGTTTTCAAATGAAAATACTGGACTCTCGGTAATAGCATAAAGAAACTGGCGGTTTGATCGAAAAAACACATCAGCGACACGAATACAAGAAGCGGTTTTCTTCCATATATATCCGATAACTGCCCAAATCTCCCAGATATAGCAATTGCAACAACGGAGGCTATAATTGTGCTATAGCTCAAATACTGGGATATGAGCAGCTGAACCTCTGATTTATCACAAGTCGAAGTGTGATCATTTCTAATGACATTTGCACAACATTTTTGCATGATGATGTTCAACAGTGCAGTCATTGTAATGCTAAGCAGAACCGTTTGCAAGAAAACGTACATTGATATCATGAAAAGAGAAGGTCTCGTCAACCAACTCATCATTCGATGTTTTAATCTTTCTTCTCTCAACCATCGGATATCTTCATTCTCATCATCCTGGTTTTCGTCTGATAAGACCGACTCAAATACGTTAACTGCTGTTCTTTCTAGCTCATCAATAGTATCAACCGGATAAGTCGTGAATGTTTCACTTCCCGTTTCGCTATTCAACAACGATGAGTTCTCTGTCACTTCGTATACAGAGGCCTCAGTATCATTTAGTTTTGCCATCAGCTTCAAGCCATACGATCTTCAAACCTGATGTACTTGAAGTTAGAAATCTCAACCGTCATTTTTATGTTTTCGCCTTTGAAAAACCAAGTAAGTCGTTTTATTTACAATATATTGAGGTCCAAGAGCTGATAGAAGCTGTGTGAGAAGTTGGGTTTTTGCGCAGTCATTACTGATAAGACTTGGCCACACTATGAGAGGGCGGCAAGTGAAACTCAAAAACTTTAAAAGTGGCCGTCATATAAACTCAGTAGTACGACAAGTTCCACTTTTAATCTTTTGTTCGCCAGTTTCAAGGAATGGCCTTTCTGCTATGCGGCTGCAATTTCTCCCAATCTAGATAATAGTATGCGCACACATTGAAGAAGAAGAGTCTTGGTTAAAGTATACAAGAATAAAACAAAAAGACAGTTGCATGATATAAAGGCGATTTCGGTGATAAAGAATTAATAGCTACCTTTTTGCAGTGTTGAAGCTTACTGAACTGGAGGAACGTTTGTGAGAAGGTGTGAGACTTTTTGAAGTTGGAGGGGTGTTACCCAAACTCGTGTTTGACGAGAGACTCGACGCGCTATCATGCCTACACATCATATGCCTCAAACTTCTCTCTCTCTGTTCTCTCTGCAGTATCAATTCCTCGTGATAAGCATTGGTGGTGACTTCATTTGTACTTGAGAATGAACCCGTCCTTACCAAATTGCTTGCAAACCCGTCCCCCTCGTAATCGGAGTTTATAAGCGCCTCAGAGCCCAATAAAACTGCAAGTAGAATACAGACGAGCATCAAGACCAAACCAATGTAAAAGATCATTCTGGGTTCGTTGTTCACGGTCAACGAATATACGTATAAAAATGAAGCTGGCGCAACCAAGTTGACCAAGTTCCTGACAGTGGAGATGGCTCCAAACATTGCACCCGTGGATTCCACAGACGCATATTTGATCAAGGTTGAATGTAAAGTTGGAGTAGCTATTGATTCGAAACTTTGGAGAAGTGAGCCCAGCATGAATGTGAGTGACTTGGTGGAAAATGTGAAAACAAGCATTGCGACCAGCTGAAAACAGATGGCAAATCTGATACAAAATAGGTCCAACTTATCGATGGATTTCGTCTCAATCTTAAAAAAAGACCTCAATCGATGCAAGAAAAACGGGGAAAATACTAATAGAACAAATGTTCTAGCTGCTGCATTGATCGACATGAAGTAGCCCATTTCAACAGATGTCCAATCGAACATATAAATACCGTACATTATCATGATTTGATGGAAACATGCTGTCAATGAAGTTAAACAAACATCAATCAATGTAATCAATAATACCGTAATCCTAGGCCTATAACTTCGTGTCCCATCAGGCCTATCGGCTGGCATCCACAACATACCCAATGGCTTGATAACATTTACAGCTTCCAGAAACTCACTGGAAAAAAATTGTAGTTTTGATCTATTCAACTCGTGGCTTCTAACGCTTGCAGCAATCGAGTTCCTTCTTGACTTGCTTCTTGCGTTATCAGATCTTGATTCTGGAACGACAAGAGCAATAACACACAAAGTGATCAGAGTGATCACGACATCAAGATACATCACAAGGATGTTCGATTGTGTGTTCTTGATAATCAGTGAGCCAATGAGTGGGCCAAATGTACCCCCTAAAAACAAGGTTGAAATCGCAATACCTATTGAATAGATCCTCAGATGGTCTTCGACTACATCTGTAATATAAGAGTTGCAAACACCCAAAAATACAAATATACCACCTCCACAGCTTTCAATCAAATGAGCCAGTATGATCAAATAAGGATGATATGCGCTGATCTGCGGTGAAATCAACATAGTTATGAAGATTTTGGAAATAAATGCACAAACAACAACATAGAAAGCAATCATCTTTCTCCCGTAAATATCTGATTTTTCCCCAATCTTGCCTGATAACAAAATAGTGATAACCCCACCAAATATACTGATCCAACTCTGCAATCTTGAAATCATTACCTGAATCTCTGACTTGTCACAGGTCAATATATCTATCTCATTCAGTGCTGATATGCTTCTCCCCTCAGATGTTAACTCTTTGCATGCAAGCTCTAATAACAATTGCAATTTGCCAGACATTGAAACTCCACCGGCAAAAGCATGAAAAAATGTAACCAATGATATCATAACAACAGAAGGTCTCTTGTACCACTTCATACGTAGATTACTCATTCTCTGTTGCCTGAGCCATTTCGTGTCTTCATCTTCTTCTTCGTGTTCCGTATCCGAGATCACTGACTCATATGCATCAACAATCGCATGCTCCAATAAATCTTCAAGAATTTGGTTTTTCTGGAACCTATGATTATGGTGGGATTTCGTGGTCTTTGGTAGCAGGTCAACAGACGAGTAGCTATTATCACCTGTTGTTTGTTCAGGGATTAAAGAGGAAATCTCTGTAGCAGTGACCTTTTTATCAGGAGAGCTCATGATAATTCAACCTTGGTTTTTGGATACTTTCGAGCTGAATTGCTAGCCTAATCTGAAAGTGTAGCTTTATATGCTGGGCGGACAGTGCGTATCGAGACGGTCCTGGAACCTTAAGGTTGATAAATGACCTGGGCTAAAAAGGCTTATGTGAAAGGGAATATATAAGCGATTCTCAGATCCAATAGACAGAAGAGCAAGCATGAAATATGGATGGTGATTCTTTGGCTGTTTACCTTGAGAGCAAATGGCAAAATGAAATTTTTAAATCAAACTGGAAATTAAGCGCAATCTTCCACCGAAACTTCTCTATTTATCAGCACAAATTAGATGGCGACTATCTGTAAGAGTACGGCAACAGCACTGAGAAAAAGAGTGTTTGTCCTGCTCGGGACATTTGAGAATTGAATAACAGGTGTCTTGTGTAAGTTAATGTTGCTAGATGCTTGGTCAGGCCTGATTTCTAGTCATATTTATCTTATCTATATACTTAGGAAGCAGACATCCAGGAATTGATCTTTTCAGAAATAGAGTCTAATGGATCAAACAAAGAAGGTACCCCAAGTAAAAGAGTACAAGCATTCAAAAACAAGGGTATATGTTGTATAAAAAATGTAGGGTGGTAAATGAAAAGGTCAGAAATAATTTTAGTGCAAACAGAATGAAAAACAGATCAATTGCTACTATTGAACTTTTCTGCGTATGCAGCCAATTCTCTTTCCCTCTCTGCTATTTCTCTCTCTTTCTGTCTGATGGACTCATTGATACGGTTCTCATAGGCTGTTAATCTTTCCTCTTCCAATTGAATTTGCTTCTCTCTTGCGTAATAGCTCTCCTGGTTTATAACAGGAGATGCAGCTGTTGAATCTGAAATTTGTCCAGTTGATAAACTTGGTACTTCTTCCTGTGTTAACACTAAAGTTCTGTAATTTTCATACAATACTTCGTGTGTCACTTCCTTGAAATCGTTCAAGTGAGATACCAACAATGCAGACTTCAATATGGTAAAGTCCGATGTATGCTCATCTTCAACATCAACCACACCCCATGGATATCTTCTGACTCTTCTTTCTGTCTTGGTTGCTTCATCCACAATAATATCATTCGAACCGATGAGTGAAAAAGGTACCATACCTGCTAAGGTATTATTCAATTCATAAGTCTCGTCATCAATCTCAGCATCATCCAGTGTTTGATTGAATTGGAAAATTGGTATTCCGTAAAACTTGATATCCTCTCTTATCAATCTTTTGTTTAGTTGAAGCTCTTCAGAAGTTAACGAGTCAGCTTTCGCAATACATGGGACGATATTGACCAAAGTCGAAAGGCTCTTCATCAATTCAATATCCACTTCTCTCAAGCCGTGGCCGGTAGCATTTATGAAGTACAAACAACAATGAACTCTGCCGTCCTTGAATCTTGGATTTCTTCTCAACTTACTTTCTTCAAGCAAGACTTCGTCGTTTTGATGCTTTAAGTAGTCGGCAATCAAATTGAAATTGAATGTGTTATCAATAGAGTCGCCAAAGCCTGGAGTGTCAATGATGTGCATCGAGATTCTGGTGCCTTCTTCGTCTTGTAAGTCAACCACCGATTTTCTCAAGCTCAAGTCTCTCTTTGGGTAATCCGAATCTTCAGGTAATGGAATAGTCGATCCATTTTCAAGTATGTCTTGATCACAGAATGAGTTGATAAACGTAGATCTACCGCATCCACTCTGGCCCACAACCATTAATGTGAATGAAACACCTTTTTTCAACGATTTTCTCTTTCTCAGCTATTTGATGGGAAAAAAGGTTCAAAATATGTTAGTCTTGCAATTGAAAATAGATATAGAAATGCCCGGAAGTCACTTACAGATGATGGAATGCTAGAGTTCACAAATTGAGACATGGTGCTATCTTGGTCCGATGTTCAGTAATCTACAACTTTTCAGCGGATATCAAGCTGGTCTGTTTTGCTTAAATTATATTTCAGCAACTGGTTGGTGTCTTTGCAACTTTGTCCTTTCCACGCGTAAATCTTTGTTTATGTTTTCATTGAAAATTCGTTTAACTTCCTCATATGGATAATTCCTATTTTGGTCTATTTAGTATATAAAAGGGCATTTGTGTATTCTGCTGAATGAATACACGAGTGAAGCTCCAACAGATTGGAAGGTTTGCCTAGTCTGAAATAGGAGTAATAGCCATTAAGCTCAACAAGCTTCTGATTACTTCGCCAGCAACTTCGACGGTGACCTCGTTTGAGTCAAATGGTGGGGAAACTTCAACAACATCGGCGCCAACAACCTGCAATCCCAGCAAACCGTCAATTACTGACAACAATTCCCTCGCGGTCCATCCACCAGGTTCCACAGTTCCAGTTGCTGGTGCCACACTGGGGTCCAAGACATCTATATCAACAGTAATATAAACTCTATTACTTCCAACTCTCTCTTTTACCTTTTTGACAATCCCATCGATCCCAAGTTTATCGATATCCCTGGCCATTATTCTTGAGAACCCAGTTTCAGTGTCTCTATTAACGTCGGACTCTAATTCGTACCATCCTCTCAAACCGACATGGATGTTCTTATCTCTTTTCAAGTAGCCTTTTTCGTGAGCCCAATGTAAGAAAGTACCATGGTTCATAGCGGCGTACTCTGTGACATTTTTATTCATGAAAAATGGATCAACTGTATCTAGATGTGAGTCAAAGTGTATGACACTAACTTGGCCAAACTGTTCGTAAGCTGCACGGATAGCTGGGAATGTAATGGTGTGGTCGCCACCTATGGTTACCAACCTAGGTGTTTTGGATTTTTCAGGGTGGGAGGTGGTATGTTTCAAAGCTGCTCTTTCTGCTCTATACAATTGATCCAACGCAACTCTGTTGTCGATAGGTGACATGGGTGGGTCTGAACAATCAACGATATCCAAGTTACTCAAAGTGAAGCCCAGTCTGTATGGGGAGTATGTGTTCTGATACAAGCGTTTCGTCCCGCCAGCTCTTATTGCCAACGGTGCAAATCTAGCTCCTGGTCTGTACGAGACGCCTGTATCAAAAGTAGCACCCAAAATGCCAATATCATATTTTGTTGTCTCGAATTCACTGGAATTGAAACACTGCACTCCTGGAAAATGGGCGAACGTCAAAAATCCAGATAAAGCGTTACCATGATATCTATCTGGGCTGGGGATAACAATGTCTTCAAGGTCATCTTTGTCTGGATACTCAAAATTCTCGGCTGTCTTGAGGACTCTTCTCAAATGTACGGACAATTGGGGATAACTTTCTTCCGATGTATCAGGCTTGGTCATTGCATGAGGTACATCTTCGAGTTGGAAATATCTGTCCAAAAAGTGAAATTTAGCTCTCTGGTATTCTGCAGCAGCATCAACAAAAAGCGGATTATCTAATGAATCGATGGTTGATTGAGATTTCTCGTTTGAAGCGCAACAATTCCTTCAGGTAGGACAGTTAGGATTGCAAGTACAAGTGGTAACAACATAACTAACGTTGAAGCAAGGATGGATGAAGTTGAAGTGGCGTTCAATATTCGCAGAATATTTTCAGTTGTACAGCATTTCGAAGTTTTTCAAATAAACAGTAGACAAGTCCAAGATATCTTATCTGGTGCAATCAATTTGTGTTTTCATGATTCGGCGTTAGTGTCTACCATATATCCAGAAATGATACAAACACTAATTTATTTTACTTTGAAGTTCCATGAGGAAGACTTTGAACTAAGATAGAATTATTTACATGACTTGATATTGAACCTTCACTCTTTCTCATATTCAAAAAAGTTCTTGGGTGAAATTTAAAATATATAGTAGCTAATTCTAAGATAAATAGTATGAAAATAAGAAGCAAATTGCAGATAGAATGGATCGGGAAATAAAATCTTGAAACTTGATCTAATCCTTCTTTGAAGTTTCTGGTTTGGATCTGACATAAGTATGAACTGGGACAAGTCTTGGCCAATTGACATAATCGTTGCTATTCTTGACGACATAGTCGAGGGATCCCAAAAAGAAACCAAGAGATACTAGCTTGAGAATAATATTGGAGTTGGCCTCGGTGAAAATGACAGAGAACAAAAATACTGTGAATGATGACCATAAGAGGGTTGGAACAGTCTGAGTAGTCAAAGATCTTCTGTCGTGGAACGGATCTGAGTTGTCTAGTGGTTTGAAATAGCCCAAGAACAAATCATAGCCATCTTGTCTCAGACCATCAAAGTAGTTATTTCTCAAGTACCTAACAATCGAATTCTGCAAGTCCTTCAAAGCACCTTTTCTTGTTCTTATACCCAATCTGGTAAAGTCGGTCTTCAAAGCTCCAGTTCCACTATAAGCCTTAGAGACGTAGTCAGCATTGTCGGCCCAAATGTTCTGAAATTGAAATTTGAAATTATCGTCAATTCCGTTGACTCCCAACTTGGCTAATTGATTTTTTAAGACCCATAGAGCTAAAGTTGACTGGACAACATTAGTTCTGTCTAGACAATCCATGCAATTCGTTCTGACAACAGCATCTTGTAGCTTGATGACCTCGGTAGAGTTGGTCTCAAAGTAACTCTCATCTGAATAGCCCAATTGAAGTAAGGCATCAATCAAAAGTTGGACTTTGTGCCATTGCATCTTACGACATTCATGATGGAAATCAAAGTATATATATCTTACTTGACTTGGATTGGTCAGTAACTCTACAGCTTTCTCATAACTTTCCTTAACTGGTTGTTCATAGCCCTTTTGATTGACTAGGTTAACCAAATAATTGGTGCCATACAAAAGCGTCTGTTGATGGAAATGTTTGGTAGTTGCTTGTGTTGAGGTAGAATCATTGATGACTAACTTTGGCTTATACCTCAAGTTATTGATTTCACCCCAGTATGTTGGTACAGATCCTCTTGTCTGCAAATAGGAAAAAATCTTTCCACCTCCAATCAAAAGTTGTTCAGTTTCGTTGAAATTTGCAACATTACCATCCTCATCAATACCTCTACGAAAGTACCTAGTTCCAGCTCTATGAACTGAACGTCTAGTGATCAAACCAAAAGAAAGAGGGTGGGTTAAAATTGATGTTTGAACGATTTTAGCGTATCCATAAATCAATGGTGTGACGAATGAAGGGAAAGGCATCAATTCGGAAGATAAATAGCCATTCCAGAAAAATCTCTCGTCAATTTTATCAAACTCAATCCCAGAAATGGACTTTTGCGATTGTCTCTGCAAAGAGTTGGTTAAGTCGTAAGTGTAACTAAAGAAAAATGTACCATTCGATAGATGGGCCTGCAATAAGTTCAAGTAATGTCTGTCCTCCTCGTTAAATGTGCTGACTGCTCCAATTGGTAAAACTGAAAACTTGGTCAACTGATAGATGATATTACCATTGATGTTTCCCTCTTCTTTTGATTGGTCAATCGTTATGATATATCTGTTTGATTTCAAGGTGATAATACCAACTAAACCTTCAATCTTGGAAAAAGAGGCATTGGATCCAAGTTTCTCGACATCGGTTAATGTAGTAGACGTGGATGTGATTAAAATCGTTTCTGATGAGTCTGTGATTGGCTTGACCAAATAACCTTCCGGGATTTGTGCAATCAATAATGGAGATAACGAAACCATTGCTACTTCAATATATCTTACTGAATCTTCAAGAATTCCTCCAATTGTATGTTGTTTTTCTTTTATGTGCTCTCGAGTCTTTTTCTGGTTGACAAAAAAAGTTATGGTGCTGGTTATGCTTGCAAACACACTTGAACAAAAGAGGCCCAACTCAGCTTTTCTTCAAACTCAGCTTTGACAAGTCAGAGAGATTAAGGAATCCTGATCTGAACTGACTCTTGCGACTGATACATCAAGTAGAACCAATGGCAATTGCAAATAACTATAGACTTAGCGCCACCCTAAGAGGACACGAACAGGACGTGAAATGTGTTAAGTCTCTCGGGGATGACTTTATAGCGAGTTGTTCGAGGGATTCATCTGTAAGGATTTGGCACAAATCATCAGATGGGACGTGGGATGGGTTCATCAATCACTACAATGAGAGTAAGAAGTACATCAATTCCCTAGCTGTTTACGAGGCTGAAGGCGTCAAATTTGTAGCAAGTGGTGGAGGTGATAGCTTGATCACCATAAATTTGCTTGAAGATCACCTAGGTGAGTCCAGCTATGTCTTGGTTGGACATGACAAAAACGTTTGCTCGTTGGACTATAAATTCGGGATTCTTCTGAGTGGTTCTTGGGACAATACAGCAAAAATTTGGGAAAATAACAGCTTGAAGCATGACTTGATTGGCCATCAGGCTGCAATTTGGGACGTTAAGATAATTTCTGGCAACTCATATTTGACTTGTTCGGCAGATAAAACCATAATTTTGTGGGAAGAGGACAATCAGAAGAGGCAGTTTATTGGGCACACAGATGTTGTTAGAGGGTTATTGATCCTTCCAGGGTCGACTACATTTGCAAGTTGTTCTAATGACGGTACTATCAAGATTTGGGATTTGGCTTCAGGTCAGTGTTTAGATACTTACAAGGGTCACGACAGTTTTGTTTATTCGATGGCATTGTTGAGCAATGGTGATTTGGCAAGCAGTGGAGAAGACAGAACAGTCAGAATCTGGAGAAATGGCGCTTGTGTTCAAGTAATAACATTTCCTTGTGTATCTTTATGGAATATTGCTTCGGAGTCTAACGATGATTTGGTTGTTGCATGCAGTGATAAAACGGTCAGAATCTTCACAAGAGAAGTAGAAAGATTGGCATCACCTGAGGAAATAGAACAGTTTGCTAAAGATGTTGAAAACTCTGCAATATCAGAAAGATCAATGGATAATTTGAATAAAGAGAAGATTCCAGGCCTGGAAGCTTTATTATCAGAAGGAAAGGAAGGGCAAACGATTATGGTCAAAACTGCTTCTGGTTCAATTGAAGCTCATCAATGGACAAGTGGAAGCTGGTCAAAAATTGGTGAAGTTGTAGGTGCAGCTGGTACAGAGAATAAGCAAGAGTATGAAGGAAAGCAGTACGATTATGTTTTTGACGTCGATGTGCAAGAAGGTTCTCCTCCACTAAAGTTGCCATTCAACGTTAGCGAAAATCCATATGTGGCAGCAGCAAACTTCTTGGAGAAAAATGAGTTATCAGCAAGTTACTTGCAAAATGTTGTCGATTTCATTTTGAAAAACACTCAAGGTGTCACGTTGGGCGGAGAAGAAACCCCAGTGGTTGATAATCCGTACGCAGATAGGAATCCATCAGACGCGTTGAAGTATAATATTGTGCCTCAAGAGGTTGCTTTGTCATTCAACAAATTAATTGACTTCGCAAACATTGAAAAAGTATGTGTTAGGGAATCGAAACCTTTGAATAGCCAAGAGTTTGTTGAGTTGAAAGAAGCTTTTGCCTCTAAAAATGGACGCTCACTTTGGCTGTTATTCAGCAGGATAGACAAAGACTTTGAAAACAGAGTTTTTGTCTACGATTTTTTGAGAACAATAATCAGATTCCTTCCAGCTCCTAACTATTATGAGTTGGAAAGCCTATTGTTAGAGGGCTTGAGGTCAACAAATGTCAACATACAAAACTTAACACTAAAAATTATGTGCAATATTTCGAAGGTAACAATTGGTCCACTCAAGCCACTGTTGGCAATCTTATTCAATCATGTTTCGGTCACAAATTCTAAGGTGTCATTGTCATTGAGTACATTGTTGTTGAACTTAACTATTCTGAACTCTTTTGATGATTCAGATTCACCATTAATTCTTTCAACTTTGGTGGAATTGATCCAATCTGTAAAAGGCGAGCATGATTCAGAAGCCGGATATAGGGCATTAGTAGCCATTTCCAATTTGGCTTATTATGGGAATATTCATGCTAAGAAGCATCTACGCCAAAGCAGCTTCACTTGGGATTCATCGAGATTTTTGAACTTGTATAGTGATATCGAAAAATTGACCAAGTGATCTGCATCTGGTCCTAGTGAATCAACTCTCTTCTGCTTTAATTTATCATCGTATATGTTTTTTTTTCTGAATAACATTATTTAATAATTGCTGTTTTGAAAAAATGATAACTGCGAAACTTGTAAACTAGTAATATCCTTCAAGCTATTTCAAACCTCAGATATATCTCGCAAGTCAGAATGGTTAGAAGAAATATTTCCTAACTTCCTAAAAATCTACAAATAAATGTCCAAATTCGTCTTCAACACCTTGAATACCGTAATCCAACAGCTCCAACTCAGGATACGTATCATACTGACTAGAATCACCAACCCCACTTTGAATTGGGGGATCATAAGGACTCTCAATAGCTCCATTCAACAAATTATCCCAATTTACCTCGTCGAACCAATAATGACTCTTTATATCCATTGCTCCGTGTGACAAATTACCTAACCTTGATGTTATGTCCTTTGTGATCAACTTGATCAACAAGTCACATGCATCATTTTGGAAATAATCTGGAAGTTTCAACTTACATTCCAAAATGTTCTCATATGTTTTGATTTGAGAAGCATCATAGAAGGGCGTATGCCCAGCTAGCATTTCGAAAATGAGTATTCCAAAGGACCACCAATCTACAGACTTATTGTATGGTTTGGATGATACCACCTCTGGGGCTATATAGTCGGGGGTACCGCATAGAGTGTATGTAATGTTCAAAACCTCCTTCGAAAAACCGAAATCTGTTAGTTTGACGTGTCCATTTTTATCCAAAAGAATATTTTCAGGCTTCAAATCTCTGTATACTATTCCGTGTGAGTGTAGATACTCCAATGCTAGACACACTTCAGCGGCATAAAATTTCAGTACAGGATTTGGAAACCTCTTTGATTTTCTCAAAAGCGTAAATAGTTCACCACCTTCGATGAAGTCCATGATCATAAACACTGAATTGCAATCTTGAAATGTACCCCACATCTTTGTTATGAATGGATGCTGCACTATTGATAAGATTTTACGTTCATCCTTGGTATGCTCAACTTGTTTCATTTTGACCACTTGCTTCTTTCTCAAAACCTTCATCGCATAAAACCTACCGTTGTGAACAGATCTAACGAGATAAACTCGCCCAAAAGAACCTGTTCCTAAGGTCCTCATTATTTGGAAGTCATTCACCTTGTACTTACCCTTGGTTACCCTCTGGGGTAGTTTTTGGGTCGGCGGTTGAGAGATTACGGTTTCTTGAAGATTAGATGAATACTGTAATTGTTGAGCTTGTAAAGTTTGTATCTGCAGAAGATGGCTGTTGTTGTACAGTAATTGCTGCTGATCGATAGTGTTTATCTGGCTCTGTGGTTGTTGTTGCTGTTGTTGTTGTTGTTGTTGTTGTTGTTGTTGCTGGTGTTGGTATTGACTACTGAGGTCGTATGCGCTCTTATTATCGTTGTTATGCACTATGGCCTGCTGCTGGTGTTGTGGAAATTGCTGGTTGTACGAGTGATGATTGGCTGAAGATAGTGAGGTTTGGATGCTGTGGTTTGGATGCGTGAGCAGACGGTTGGCTCCTATCACCGGAATGGGCTGTGTTGGTATTGGTATTGACGGAAGAGAGCTATCGCTGCTCAGTTCTGATTGGTAGTTATTGCTATTCATTTTCGAGCCTGTGTGGTACATGCTAGGTCATCAATCAATCTGGTGCGCCTTGTTAATTGGGTGTGTGATACTAGCTGATTCTTTTCAGTCTTCTTTTCAATGTTCTAACTCAGATTGCAACAAATACCTGGATGGGGTCAAAGTATGGTCTTAAATTTCCTGGTATTTCCCTGCTCTGGGTACGCTTTTCAGAACTT
This sequence comes from Peterozyma xylosa, assembly GCA_003706035.2. Lineage (NCBI taxonomy): Eukaryota > Fungi > Ascomycota > Pichiomycetes > Alaninales > Pachysolenaceae > Peterozyma > Peterozyma xylosa. The sequence continues at coordinate 804,444 of PPKF02000004.1, read as the reverse complement.
TGCTCTTGGATGAAACTTGCTGTTCGAGTGTGTTTACTTTACACTTATGATACTTGGATATTCATATATCTATATCAATACAATTGAAAAGTCACTCACACTCTTCATCAATTTTTCAGTAGGTCATAACTTCACCAAGTATATACCTGAATGGACTATTTCCTCAAAATGGGTTGAAAAAAAAATTGGAAAAAAAGAAATTTAATTTTTGTTCCAAAACGGACTTTGGGACAGCCCCGAAAATGGCCTCTAAATTTTGGGGCGCTTTTTGATTGTGATGTATATTCCCTGGCAATCAAAATACCAGGTTCTTCACTTGCAAAGGAATATAAGCCTCTAGTTAACATTCAAGCGATGGGTAATGCTATTTCAAGACAACCGTCGCGCTCGAGGATTTTTCCCAAAGTTTCGCAAGCTGTAGATGTCAAGTCGTCGTTGAAGCGGTCTCCAGATATAGACCAGTTATCACATTTGAAGAATAGAGTGTTGGATCGGGAAGTGGTGGTCGAGGAGTCTCCTCGAAGCCAGAAGCCGGAATCAGTCCAAGAAAGGAATAAGACCATATCGAACTTCATCTCTAACTCGTTTGGGCTAGGGAGCGTCAAGGTGGAAACAAAGACGGTAGACATCGATGGAAGCCATTCGTCGATTCAGCGGTTGAAAAATAAGAAGCGACTAGAGGATAAGTACGACAGCAATGGCCAGGACAAAGCCAATGTCCGGTACAGGACGTTTATCGATCCCAGCAGGTTATCGTCGTTCATCTCCGATACCAGACACTTCAACTCTTCATTCTCTTTGATGAAGCAACTCAACAGCGAAACTTCAAAGCCTGTCTCGTCTGCATTTCAAAACCCATCTTCGAACGTCTTGAGCAAAGCTGACTTGTTGGATAAGTACTCGATCGATTCCAAAACTTTCGATGAGTTAAACAAGATCATAGCAAGTGGGATTATAGGCCTACCGCATATCAAGATCAAACTATCCAACAAGCACAAAGTGCTGAGTAGCCACGGAGGAGACCCGAAGTTGAGGGAGAAAAAGAAAAGAGAGAACCAGATCAATGAACTGTTTGCCAACATTCTCGATGGTTCAACTACTGGGTACTATGACCTGGAGTATAGAGAAGATGCCAAGATTCATAATAAGAGACCGGCACATAAAAACTTGAACAAACAGGTGAAGAAAAATTTCTGTTGAGCCTCTCTACATTCTCTTTTTCCTTTGTGTGAGTTTTTTCTTTTGAGCTTTTTACTTTCATGGTTACTTACTTTACTGTTTTGTGTTGATGGAAGAGACAGGAGGCTAACCAAGCCATTTGCTTGTCTTTTGCTTCAAACCTTATTACGCAAGCACCATCGCACCCCTATTTATTACTGCCCTTTGCACTATTTATTAGACTGGAAAATTTGTATATATATTAGCCCATTCCAACTCTTGCTAAATAATCATCCACTAACCATTCCATCTGTAACTCGCCAACTTTACTTATCCATCTTGTAGTGTATTTGCCTACAGATTTCACCGCATAGGAAAAAAATGATTACCGGTTTAAACCGTTCTAGCCAATTACAAAACTTTTGAATGAAGTGAGGTTTTTTAAAAGATACGAGCAGAACGTCTGTTGGGTTCAATAACGGTAAAAGTGTATAAATTGAGAACAAATGGACTATGTACATTTTTTGATTGGGAGGGAACTATCTTTCGCATCGCAAAGAGTTGAAGATAGATGAAAGCAACTGAAAACAATCTATAAACAAAAGAAAAAATAACCATCTTGTGTGGGCCTTGCAGACCATCAAAGTTGCGTAAAAGGGACACAAAACAGCACATCTAAAAGTAAATAAATGGTGTGGAAATAAACTCATCAACGTTGGCAAAAGCTCGAGAAACAACAACAGCAAAAACCCACGCAAGGAGTTGCAACTGTGTTTCTCATCGTAGCCACTGCAGTCACAAGACTTATTTACAAGCCTTGAGCAAGTAGGTGACCAAATCGTTTCTGTCCTTTGGCTTCTTCAAACCACCGAAGGCCATCTTGGTACCTGGAATGTACTTCTTTGGGTTTTCCAAGTAGTCTGACATGGACTGGGCGTCCCATTCAACACCCTTTCTGACGTTGGCGTCGGTGTATGAGTAGCCAGCAGCTTGGCCGGACTTTCTACCGAAGACACCGTTCAAGTTTGGACCAACCTTGTGTGGACCGCCCTCCTCGACGGTGTGACATTGCAAACATCTGGTCTTGAACAAGGTGGCACCTTTCTTTTCTGAACCTTTTTCGTATGGAGCTGGCATTTTGGTGATATCTGTTGGATTGAAACTGTTGTGAAACTGAGAGTCAAGAACTAATGTAAAAGAGCTTCCACACCTGTTGCCGCTGCCTCGAAAGGTGGGACTCCCACACTATTTATACTTTATTGAATTTTTTCTGGGCCAGGAAAATTTTGTGATTGGAAATTTAGACGCTGACATTTGAAATTCCTCGATTCTTAGTGGCTGAAGGTGCGCGCGGGCCTGTATGGGTGGGAAGGGAGAGAAGGTGGCAGAGCTGGGAGAGCTGGGAGATGGAGAGCTGGGAGAGGGAGAGCTAGCAGAGATGTAGAGATACTATAGAGAGCTTGCTTCCCGTTTTGTCAAACCTGTATGGGTTGTATAGCGGTGATGCGCTCGCCTGGGGCCCCATGGGTACATCTGGCCAGCTGGGATGTATATTGCGCATGTGTAGGAGGGATACCGTACCGAAGGGGCTGAGGATGTAGAGATGGGTCTTTGGACATAGGTCAAGAAAGAACGACAATTCAAAGGATTGAGCCAATATTCTGAAACAAGCGATATGGCGCTGACCAGACAACAAGTGAAGGGTCTCTCTTCACCTCTGCTTCTCGTGGAGCAAGGAGAAGGGTTCGCTGACTGCCGGAGTTAGCCCACGGGCCCGCAACAGAGAGGAAAACAAAGAGACAAACACCAAAACTCACCGACCCACAGTGTCCGTTTCTGGTGTTCCTTACACCTTGCAATATACTCTAACATACTCTCGTATCTTGTAGCATAGGTTTCGTATGTGCCAGACTCATCTCAGCCGTCGCCGCCGCCTCCCCTTTTGTATCCAAACGCGTTGCCATGTCCCCTGGCCCTCTCGCTCAACACAAAATCACTGTGACACCCTCAGCTTCCTCTTCCTCTTCCTCTTCCTCTTCCTCTTCCTCCTCTCACAACTCGATACATTCCATCCCAATCTGATAAACTTCCCCCATATTGGTGATCCCTCCAACACGACTTAACGTTACCAGCTTGTCTGTCATTTTTCCAAATACTAAGCGTGTCACTAACCCATAGTTAAGAGATTTCAGAAGAAAATTCACACGAAAAAAAAAATTTTTTTCTGCTGGCGTGTATGGGAAAATCCTGTAGCAGTAAGTAGTAACACACAAGGTGGCCAATCCTCTCAGAGATTGCCAATGTGTATACATATACAAGGTCGCTCGTGCATCCAGTAAGGTTTCAATATAGGTGCCAATTATTCGTTGTATATATTAGATTCATTTCAACTAAAAAAAAATACAACATGTCAGACTTAACTCAAAGTATGAACGATTTAAACATTAACGCATCATCGTATGTGCCACCTCATTTGAGAGGCCAGTTCGATGGTCAACAGCAACCACAACAACAAAGATCATACAACAACTACAACAACAGTGGCTACGGTGGTTACAGCAACGGTGGCAACAGAGGCTACAGCAACTACGGTGGCGGTAACAGCTACGGTTCAAGAGGCGGCTACCAATCAAGAGGTAGAGGCGGCTTCGGTGGTAGCGGTAGAGGTGGCTACTCCAACCCAAGATTCAACGGGCCAAGACCAGGTGAAGGTAGCTGGGTTGACGGTAAGCATGTTCCTGCCGCCAGAGACGACAAGTTGGAGTTGGAGTTGTTCGGTGTTGCCGAAGATCCAGCCTTCCAATCCTCAGGTATCAACTTCGACAACTACGACGATATCCCAGTTGAGGCCACAGGTGACGACGTTCCAGAACCAATCTCATCTTTCACTGCCCCTCCATTGGACGAGTTGTTGGTTTCAAACGTTGAATTGTCAAGATTCACCAAGCCTACTCCAGTCCAAAAATACTCGATTCCAATCGTTGCTGCTGGCAGAGATTTGATGGCTTGTGCTCAAACAGGTTCAGGTAAGACCGGTGGTTTCTTGTTCCCTGTTTTATCCCAATCATTCAAGGCTGGTCCAGCTCCAATCAAAAATGATGAAGGTCAATCATATGGTAGCAGAAAGAAGGCTCATCCAACCGCTTTGATCTTGGCTCCAACAAGAGAATTGGCTACTCAAATCTTTGACGAGTCAAAGAAGTTCTCTTACAGATCATGGATGAAGAGTTGTGTTGTTTACGGTGGTGCTGATGTCGGTACTCAAATCAGAAACTTGGAAAGAGGTTGTGATTTGTTAGTCGCCACACCAGGTAGATTGAGTGATTTACTCGAAAGAGGTAAGATTTCATTGGCCAACATCAAATACTTGGTCTTGGATGAAGCCGATAGAATGTTGGATATGGGTTTCGAACCACAAATCAGACAAATCGTTGAAGGTGGTGACATGCCAGGCGTTAATGATCGTCAAACATTATTATTCTCCGCTACTTTCCCAAAAGAAATTCAAATGTTGGCAAGAGATTTCTTGAAACCATACATCTTCTTATCAGTCGGTAGAGTTGGTTCAACATCAGAAAACATCACACAAAAAATCTTGTACGTTGAAGATGAAGACAAGAAATCAGTCTTGTTAGATTTATTGATGTCATCAGAAGATCTTGGATTAACCTTGATCTTTGTTGAAACAAAAAAGATGGCCGATATCTTATCAGATTTCTTGATCAACCAAGGTTACCCAGCCGCTTCTATTCATGGTGATAGATCACAATATGAAAGAGAAAGAGCTCTTGATATGTTCAGATCAGGTAGAGCCAAAATCTTGGTTGCTACTGCCGTTGCTGCTAGAGGTTTGGATATTCCAAATGTCACACACGTTATCAACTACGATTTACCATCCGATGTTGATGATTATGTCCATCGTATTGGTAGAACTGGTAGAGCTGGTAACACCGGTGTTGCTAGTTCATTCTTCAACAGAAATAACAAGAACATTGTTAAGCAGTTGAGAGAAATCGTCTCCGAAGCCAACCAAGAAATTCCAGATTTCTTAGATGCCATCATCAATGAAAACGGTGGATCAAGAGGTGGATCAAGAGGTGGTAGAGGCCGTGGCGGTATGTCAAGAGGTAGATCATCACAAGGAAGAGATTTCAGAAGTGGTAGTAACCCAAGTTGGGGTCAAAACTGGGGTTCATCAGGCTCATCTCAATGGGGTAACAACTATGGTACTCCAGCCTCTGCTCAACCACAACAAGCTCCTGTTGCTCGTGCTTATGGTAACGCTTCATACAACAGTTATGGTGGTGCCCCTCAACAACAGCAACCTGCTTATGGCAACCCAAGCTCCCAACAACAATGGTGGTAGAATGCGAAAAATGAAAAAATGCTTTTCAAATTTCTCGTTTTTTTCATCATTTCAACAATATTTCACTGTTTTTATCAATTTTCTTTTATCACCGCCGTTGCAGAAAAAATTTTAATGTCTCCACATCAAAAATTGTCTTTGTAATTAAAGTATTACAAATTTATTCTCTGGATGATGTCTACATTTTTCAACACCATTACATTTTATTTTTAACCTATCTATTTCCAACTATGAAGATGTTCCACTGTCAATTATTGTTCAAGTTTTTTTTTGCTGTTTTGTTTTCCCTTTGTTTTGTATTTTTAATATTGGCGTTACTGGAAAATAGAGAGGATTGAAAATCAAATGGGAAGTTATTTTAGGAATTAAAGGGAAAAGCAAAAACTACAAATCAAGAAAGGAAATTTACATCGGTTTTTTTTTGAAAATGGAAATTCACTTATTCATTTTTACGAAAGAAGTTGGGGAGAATGAAAGCTCAATCATTCATTGTCATATATTATCATTTCTTTTTGGGGATTTTTCGTTTTGGTCTTCTTTTAATTTTTTTATCAAATCATCATCATATTGAGGTAACGTTTTCTTTTTCCGCTCAGGGCATATTCTTTGAAAGAATTATCTGAGGATGTGATTGGAATAAGTTATCTAAGTTTTTTGAATCTTGTTGTTGAATTCTATTAGACGTTCTTGTTGCATTTATTTATTTTAATTATTTCAAATTTTGAGAGTTTGCATTAAGAATTTTTATGTTTTCTTTTTTATATACATGTTTACTGCTTTTATATATATATATATATATACTGATCAATAATTTTATATCTTCTTTAAATGCAAAGTGTGCTTATGTATACTACGGTGACGAACTGCTCAAGTTTTATGAGTTTCAACATGTCGCTTTTTCCTCTTTCGTTGACTACAAAAATAGCTATTGATCAATCTCTGATTGTGCCTTCGAAATAATCTAGGGCAAAAATTCATCGATTCTGTGGCCAATCATTCAGACTTTTGATCTAAGTGTATATATACGAAGCTAAGGTACATGTCTTTTTTTTTTTGAAAACCTATTCAGTCGCAAGAAGTCTATAAAGTATGTATTGGCTGAACTCTTCTTCCGTTTGAAAAGCTGTCAAAGTAGTAAGAAATCCACAACCTCACCGATCGCTAAATAGAAGCATATCTTATAACCTGGTGAGTTAATTATTTGAATTAGGTTGTTATGTCTACAAACATTCCCATGAAAGACGTTGACAAATGTTTTGAGGTCTTGCGCATCATACCAGGCGGTGGTCAGCCTCTAGCCTTTCTATTACTAAACATCTTTGAAGCAACGTCCCCAACTGTGATTTATAATCGCTGAACGTGAGAACCAATTGGCTCAAAAGACTAATAGAACATTTCAGTCTGTGCACCTGTTACTATTGTGTCTCCTTTTTTTTTTGGTCGTTTACTTGTTCACGTAAGATATTTGTAAGATAAAGGGAAATTATTAAGTCCGCTCAGGTCTAGATGTTTGTTTGTCAAGCTTTTTTTTTTTTCATTATCCACTTTTTACTATGATTCATTTACTCATCACAGTCAGTCGTAGGAATTGGCTACAGAGGTAGAGCCTACATTCGAAGCTGCTGGGAAACTGCCTCAACGTCCCAAGCTTGGCTGATTGGTGGTTTAGATCTGGCTCTGACTTCACCTCTGGGTGAACAAGAAACACCTTTTTACGTTACTCAAACAGGTAGATAAAGCCGTTACAGTTTGAAAGTGTAATCTCCATGGAATCAGACACTAATGACCACGAATAAAATCCTTTGAGTCCTTTTAATTGACTGATTTCGTGGGTTTGAATAAAGATCACTCACACATTTCCATTTTTTTTTCGCTCAAAGACTGGCTGAAGATACTTTCGGACTTTGTTCCAGATTTACAAAAAAATTGTAAGCAGATTACAAAAGCATTTGAGCGTATAAGTATATCATAACTATTATATCCAACCCAAATCTTAGTTGAATTGGTCATGTAGTAAAGATAAATAAAGGCAAGACTGATTTTATTTGTTGTCTACCATATTTCGTATCGATAATACTCGTAATTACATATTAGAACGCTTAAGACGGACTTTGAAATAAAAGGGATCTTTTTGGAAGGGAAGGAATACCAAGAATTTATACAACTTACAGAAATGACCAGAAGTGGTAATCATCTATACTCCCCAGTGGTATCATCGACTTCATTGTTTTCAATGGGAGACTCGATAAATACAAATGCATCTTCTTTCGAGTCATGCTTCGATGATGAAGAAACAGAGCATATATTACCATCATACCAACTATATCAATCAATTTATAACAAACCGTTTAAACAAAGCACAGAATTACCAATTTATGATGACATAACACCCACTCAAACTTCTGTTCAAGAACAAGGGTTAGAGCCATTGTTCAGCAACATATATTCTTTACCTGTGCTACCTGAAGAAGAGGTGAAAATTGAAATTCAAGTGGACGATGCCATTGGTAGTACGTTTTACACGAACGAGAGTTCAATCACAGGCTCTATAGTGATATCAAATACATCATCCAGTGATATCCAATTTGAGAACTTTATTGTTTCATTTGAGGGGATTGAAAGAAACTGCTTGAACTGCCTGAAAAATCCCAACTTGTTCAAAACTTATACATTTTTGAGATTAATTGACTTTGAGTCAAGTCTACCAAAGGGTGGATTACCTTCGGACAAGATATTGAGAGCAAACACCAAATACTATATTAAGGGATTCAAGTTCACCATACCGAGATATTCCATAAACGATGATGAGTTGCCCTCATCAATCGGTGAGAACGGTTTATTATTACCGATTCATGGAATAAAACCAGATAAATCAGAATACGTTCAATACCATATGAATGACTACGCAGATAATAACACATCAATAAGCTATCAAATAGTTGTGAGGGTAATAGAGAACAGTCAGAATAGGTTGAGAATAAAACTGGTCAATCGGAAAATGATTAGACTCGTTTCAACTTATAACTCTGTTGAAAAGGCTGATATTTCTTTACAATTGAATGCATTGATCGAGAAAATTAGTTACGACCTACTAAAAGATGATGACAAGAGTATAACCAAAGATTCTTTTGAGAAGGGATCAGAAATTTCAAGGGATGCCTCAAGTAAAACCTTGAACGACATAATTGAAATGTCAAAGATTGAAACAACTGGTACTTCAAATCTCACCAAAAGGTTGTTTAACATGATTAGGCTGGATCATTCAATACAGGTCTTCAGGTTATCAAAACAGGATCAATCACCAGTAATAATAAATTTCAAATCATTGAACGACATCGATAATTCATTTACACCATTTTCCCAAAACATCAAGTTCTCTGCAAACTTCCCTGTTTCAAACGTTCAAGTTTCGTTGAAACTGATCAATTTCAGATCATATACAGGAAGGATTCCAATTGATTTGAATACAAATTTGATACTAAATCATTCCTACACAAAAATATTTTCATCATTACAATCGAACTTGGATACTTTGATCAAGGAGAAAAACACAAACAGAAAAGTTTTACAATCGACCGTTGATAGTTTAAAAATCATGAATGGGATAAATTTCAAAATAGAAAGCTTAGATAGTGTTCAATGCGATGTTACAAACTTGATGGTTACTGATACTGGTTTTTCGGTGGACTTAACCATGGTCAATAAAAGCCCAGCAAACTTGATAGTTCCAAGTTTTCAAAACGTTACAATAGGGAGGTTTTATTTTATGGAGTTCAAGGTTGATAACGATGTTGTTTTGAAAGTCCCTGTAAATATAGAGAACTTTTAGATATGTTCAATTTTTTAGTATAGATGAATATAGAATGTAGTTTTCATGAATTGTCTATTCACTTGAGTTTTGTAGACCTTTCTTACAAAGGGAAGAAACGAAAAAGGGGAAACACTATCTGAGAATAGTTTTCAACGTCAAAAAGGTCTTCAAACTCTAAACATACCTCATGTTTACATTATTTTAAGAAGACTGAGCTCATTGCAAACTTGAGAATTGACTTCTTATACGGCTTCGAGCTCGATGAGCATAGAATGTGGACCTTTCTTTACTAAGCTCATCATAATGAAAACCCTACCCAATGATTCGTGTTTTTCTGAGCAGTAGATTTACCACATACATCTGATTTTTAGCTCTCTTATTTTTGGCCTCAGCTTTCCTTTCTTTCATTTTATTTTACTCCTTTTTCTTTTCTTCCTTTCCTTCCACGTCTTATTGATCGATGTCAGTTCAGTTTATTATACTTATACCTCAGAAGCAATAAGCTAAAATTGATTTTATGAACACACCCTGTAACCTGAAAAAAAAAAAAAAAAGATTCAAAATTGAAATGTTTAAAGAAGACAAATAAATAAAACTCCCAGTAGAATTATAGTGGTTTAAGGCTTGCTGGATATAAAAGAAAAGATGACAAAGCACTTCCCGTTGATAAGTAGATCGAAAAATACAGCCTTAAAACAACCAAAGGAAATTGGGTTTTTCTCCAGATTGATAGACGGTTCATATTCCAATGACAATTCTTCACTAAGCTACTATTATTTGACAGACACAGATGTTGGGACAGGATCGGTGGACCTATGTGCTGGTTATAAGGACTTTCAAAAGTTTGATGAATCTAGGGATGGTGAATTCAAGGGGTTGTTGAGCTGTATTGAAGCTTATGAAAGAAAAACCAACTCAAAGCTAAACGTTGATATTATCACATGGAGAGGATTGATGACAAAATTGTTGACGTTACCGTACGAGAGAAGAAACGAGATCAATTTGAATATCATATCATTTGATGGCCAGTTATTTATACAAGCTGATAAAAGTTCAAATGTACCACAGGAGGAAACTGAACTCAACAAAAAATTCATCTTCTCCGGTTACAAATTCGAGAGATTAGCCACATTGGATAAGCCGTTCCCATCCTCAACAAGAAAAGAAATTGAAAAAAGATCACAGATGCCAGTTAACAATATTGAACAATACTGTTCAGTTGTCAAGACCGGTATTGGAAGGATTAAGTACTGTATTGGTGGAGAGATTGATTGTGTTTGGGATTATAAACCAAATTCAGAGGAAGAATTGGAAGATGATCCATTACAACACTATGTAGAGTTGAAGACAACAAGAATAATGGATCAACCTGGACAAGTTTTCAACTTTGAGAAAAAGTTGTACAAGACTTGGGCACAATGTTTTTTAATAGGAATCAGAAAGATTGTTTATGGCTTTAGAGATGACAATTTAATTTTAAGATCGGTTGAAATGTTCAATACAGATGAGGTACCGATTGTGATTAAAAAAAATCCATTACAAACTGAGCTGCAGATGAAGCAGAAAAACAAATGTATGGATTCTTTGAAGTTCTTCGGTAGTGTGTTGGAATTTATTGTTGATAACGTTCCAAAAGATGAAGACAATAAAGTTTGGAGGTTGAGTTTCAATCCTAACAGCAACAAGGATTATTTGAGTTTGTTTGAGTTAACCGATGAGAAATTAAAATCTGAATTGTTGAATGGTGAGAATAGTATATTGACTTCTGAGTTTAAAAATTGGAGAAAAGAATTGCAAGAAAGTCTAGTCTAATGAAGGAATTTTTGAGTAAGTTAGCTTTCTTTAGAAAGACCTTGTTAAAATAAAAAGATATTTGATATAAATAAAGCAAATGCTAAAAACAAAACAGTAATCAAAACCAAAAACAGCCATGCGTCATTCCGACGTTTTTTGAGTTTGTATTTCTATATTGATGTTAGCCCAGACGAAGAAGGGCACTTCAAAGTAAAAGTAAGCCAGTAAAGTAAATAAAAGGGGTATGAATAGTTTGAGTGAAAAAAAGTGTTTTTTTGTAATATTTGTTAAAGGTCCTCACATGGAGGTAGGAGAAGAAGAATTCAAAATGACAAGAAAGAAGCAGAAAGGAAAATAATTAAAGTCTTATTCAGACTAATGCCAAAACATTGTTTCTGAAACTTTCGGTACCCAAAATATTACCTCTGACATCTGAGTATTCACAGACGACATAATTATTCCAGACCGAGTCACAGTACTTGTAGGCACAACCCAACTTTGTGGTACTCTTCCAAACGACCTGAGTAAAATGACCAGTTGCTGATGAATAACCAGGGTTTGAAAAGTCATAGTCTTTGATTTCATCATACCACGCATCTACAGTACCCTTGTAGCTATAACCCATAGCCAAATTCTCACCATATGAACCACCGGAATGCTGTAACGATTGTGTTGAACAACTATCGTATTCAGTGATGTAGTTTGACGCGTACGATGCCAAATCATCTGACCATTCTAAATCGGCAACGCCGTGTAAAGCTCTCTTGACGTTGTGTTCCGATAAGATTTGGGATGCAAAATCGGATAATGATGAGGTGGAGGTAGTGGTTGAGGCTGCAGAAGTGGTTGAAGTGGTTGATGGAGTTGAAGTAGTTGATGGAGTTGAAGTGGTTGATGGAGTAGAAGTGGTTGATGGAGTAGAAGTGGTTGATGGAGTAGAAGTGGTTGATGGAGTGGAAGTGGTTGATGGGGTTGAGAAGGTTGAAGAAGTTGAAGAGGTGGTTGGTTGAGCTTCAATGATGGTGGTAACTTCTGCCGACGACGAACTGGTGTCGACTGTTGACACAGTTGAAGATGACGATGTGGCAGCAGCGATTGGCTCGAAGCTGGTATTTCCATTCTCATCAATGACAACTGTTTGGACAACATACTTGGTGACAAACGTTGATGTAACGGTAGTGGCAACCGATGCAACGACTAACAACGACTTTGAGACTGAGTTGAGCTTCATTTTTTCTAGAAAGGTATGATTCTTTTGTAACGTGAAAGGGTATTGGGACGGTAAGGAGCGACTGTAGTTGGATTAAGACCTATTGGTTGGGTGTCTCTTTTTTTTCTTTCGATAGATGACTGAACAACCTTGATATGTTATTTCCACAAACTGTAGTCTATGGTTATATATGCTTATATATAAAGAGGCTGAAAAAGAAATAAAAAAGACAAGACCTCGACAGATGAATAAATTAATCACTAATTGCAAAAATCACAAAAACACTTTTGAAACAATCAACAACCTCGAAATGCCTGAAAAGTTGTTTTTGGGTTAAAATCGCGTTTCCCCTTTCTGCTTTTCCCCTTCGGCTATTTTCGAGGATCTTATGTTTCGCGTTTTTTGTTTTGCTTTTTCCGCCTATACCTGCCACTTGTTTGTCTGTTCTTCGTTGGCTGATAATCAGCACTATGTAAAGACAACAGTGATTCATCTAGAACCATCTGCATGGCAGAATGAATGGTCTTATTGGAGAATCAGTAAACAACTTTCTCCATCTATGCCATCCACTCGTGGGTAAATGTAAACAATTGCGTGAAAAAAAACCTTAATTACGTCACTAATTATTACCCAATTGGGACGATTTCCTCTTTGGGTAACATTTGTTTTCTCGGTACTGTGTGTACCTGCATTTAGTGTGCAAAACAAGGCTAACACTGTGGATGAGTTCGAGGTGATTGGAGGTCTAGATCATGGGAAAACGGTTATCAAGTAGCTTTGAACAATAAGCATGCCGGCAAGGGAGAAATTGATTGTATGGATCCAGAAGCAGGTGGAGGAATATGTTTCCTCAGTTGTAATCCTTCAACTTAAAGGGGTGGAATTCAGTATTGAAGACCCATTCATTCAAGTTTAGGAACTTTGAGTCCTCGAAGATCAAATAGAAATTTTTCATGATTTTCGAGTACTCAGGACTGGGTATGTGGATTTCAGGATCTTTCATTCTTTTGAAAAGGTCCCATGCCTTCGACCTGTAATCCGCATCGCCTGTTGTCCTGAAGAGAACAAACATCGCGCTTATCAAGCTCGAGTTTATAAAGCTGGCTGGTTTGGCGTCAGCAGCATCTCTTTGGATGTTTGACTTGTAAATGTTGTAGCCCACACCGTTGAGGTTTTTCAGAATCAGAGTTTCATGCACGACCTGCTCAATTTCGATTTCACTATAAGCATAGTTGCATTGCCGATTGCTATTCATCAAGTTGTGGGCATCATCCCCCTTATTTATAAGATCAATGAAACTCGCAGCCAAGTTTTCGGAAACTTTTGGATCTTCGTTGATCTTGAAGAAGCTGGAGTATAGCGACAAAAACCTGCTGTATTTGATCGAGTCTGTGGACACTTTGTTTGGTTGGATGATTGTGACTTCTCCATTGGCACTCGTTTTCTTTAACATGGAAAACTCTCCATTAATCAAAATTGAAGCGCCATCGGCATTGACGACCAATAAGTCTCTCAATAGATCGACTGATCTGACAAAATTCGATTTGAACTTTTGCTTGAGATCGTTGTTCATTAAAATCAAGAAATTCATGAGGTCTTGATAGATTTCCAATCCAAAATTTTCACTCAAGTCAAAGTCACTATAGCCATTTGAAATCTGCAACGCCTTATCATCATCATGATGATTCGGCAAACAGTACATTAGTTCATTGTCTTTATCTGTATCGTAAATCATTATAAACTTGATAAAGTTATCCTTCTCCTTTCTGTCTCCGAGATTATCTTTCATATCTTCTTCTCGAATAATTGATGAACAACCACTTAGGTTTAACACATTGGGTATCAAACCATTGGATGAAGTGTCACTATACTTAACCAACTCTTGAATTATCTTTATTGAAAATGAGTAATATTTCAAATTCTTGGTCAAAATAGATAGATTCGATAACTCCAAGATTAGCTTCCCCAACTCTGATGCACATGTCCTCACGGAAGCAATCTTCAAACCTCGATTCATTTGTTTCTCGTCCAAACTATAATACAATATTGGAAGATGGTTCATGGTATCGAATGATCGAATCAACAAATTTCCCACTTCCTCCAGTAAGTCTAACAACCTGAGATCATCGATCAATTCATACGAACTCAATAACCCTCCTAATATATTGGTACTCATCAAATGCATTGCTAATTCAGATTTTTTGGTAACCAATTCGTCAACTTGAAAATTCGACATAATCGAACTGATTGTTTCTTCAGCTTCAGATTTGAATCCCATTAATATCAACGAATCCAACGAGTTGATTAATCTCATCATCCAATCCATAATTTCTTCCTCATCTTCCTGTTCATTGTTCAGCTTCCAATTCTCGATAAAAAGCTCCTTTATCTCGAGCAATTTATTAGACTCTCTGTTGAATTTTCTGTTTGATTGTAAAGTCGGCCTGACAAACTTCTCCACCTGTGGTAACTGAGTCTCTTTCATAATTGGATTATTGAACTTATACTTTGGTGGGATTTTTTGTGAAGTTGACAATTTGGAGTTGCCTTTGAGTCTAGAATACCCAATGGGTATATTGTTCAACGAATCTATTTTCAAGAAATCCTCATTATTGGAGAGTTCATTCCCATCATGAGATTGTTTGAATTGATTGGTTCTATGTATGTTGGTTTTATCGTTTTGCTGTTCTTCAGTCGAGAATTGCTGTTCGGCTTTCAGAATTTGTTCTTGGCTTAATGGTGGCAAATCACTTTCACCATCAGTATCTGGTTGGATGTTATCTGATTTTTGAATCGAGTATTCATTTGATGGTTTACGGATATGATATAGAATGCAAATTGATAATACAGAGAACAACACCAAGTGACCAAATTTCTTCTTGAAATTCGTCCTCACCATTGTATACCGTATATATATGAGATGAACTTAGCCTTTTCACCTTGATATGACTATTTGAAACGATATTTCTTGACCATTCGTAGTGGATTTATATTAAAGATGGCTTTGAAATATACTCTTGAAAGGGCTGAAATTCAGATCAAAATTCAATTTTTTCTAAAAAGTTTCTGTATACATATGAAAGGTAAACACTTAATCTGACAACTCCAAAGACTAATACCATTCATGAATAAAGGAAAAATGGATTCATCAACTTCTTCATCATCTTCCTCTCTTTCACCAGAGATCATATGCCAGTCGCTTCCAGAAGGTTACAAACTAAGACCTTTTGAACCAAAGGATTTCGATAATGGGTTGACTCAAGTTTTGAAGAACTTGACAACAGTTGGTGATATAACAGACGAACAAAAACTGAGATTGATCAGCGAGTGGTCATCAAACAAACATATTTACAACCCTTGTGTGATTGAGAACATGAGAGATTCGACTATAGTAGCTACAGGGATGCTATTTATAGAAGATAAGATAATCCATTCGTGTGGAAAAGTCGGTCATATTGAAGACATTTCAGTATCACCCTTGGAGCAAGGTAAGAAGTTTGGTTTGATATTGATCAAAAGCTTGGTAGAATTGGGTAGAGCAGCTGGTTGCTATAAGATTATCTTGGATTGTGATGAAAAAAACGTTGGGTTTTATGAGAAATGTGGCTTCAAAAGAGAAGGTGTTGAAATGGGTTTTAGGATTTCAAAATAGGAAACTATCTAATATCATCGTTAAACCAGTTTTGGTACCGTACTGGATGATTAATTCGTTTACCAAAACATCGTAATTTATCATCCCTTCTGCTTCTTCTTTTGCATCATCATCTGTCATCAAGCATTTGAACTCACTTGCGAATTCGCCCACCAGCCAATCTTTGGGTCTGATCTTCCACACTATTGTTATTCTTTTGTTCTTGTTCAGTAATTTAAATTCAACTAATTCTTCATCCTTGAAAGTTATCATCTTCAAAACTGGTGAATCCATATAAGTTTTGATATTATTTATCGAATCAAATTTCTCATGGAACAAATCGTAGAGCTTGACCCAAATCTCCAATCTCAATTTTATCAACCGTATGTAAGAATTCAATGAATATATCAATAGTGTGGGGTCATTGTGTAAAATGGAATTTTTGATAACCTGATTGACTTCAGACGAGATGAGTTGGTTTTCGATAGGCTTTATCTCCAATGACCTGATTGATTCATCCTTGTTTATTGTTAGGATCACATTCAATTTGAGAAACTTGATGTAAACAATATCGAAATTCAAAACTTTACCACTTTTCGAGCTAATCGTTGAAGACTTGATTTCGATGGTTAAATCATTTTGGAAAGATTTCAACAATTTTAATTTCAAATCCCAATTTGATTGTAATGGCAACGTATTCAACTTGGATCTCAAGTCATCCAACTCGTGGATTTTCCTCTTTTTCACTATCACTAGCTCTTCAGACCTGGTTTCCTCCACAACATCGTCGCCCACCACCTCGAGCGCCTCCAAATCCAACTTCAACTTGTTGAGTTTTTGCAACAGTTCAGCTCTGCGGCCTATGAGCTCATCCCTTTTTTGGCTCAATGATGATATCGTTTCCTCCTCATCTTCAACGAGCTGCTGCTGATCTGGTACTAGTGATGCTCGACTCCTTCGGGATGATCTTCTCGAGCCGGGAACGATCGGCGACTCCGGTACAGGTACACTTGGAGATGAGAGTATAAGATCCGATAAGGTGGGTATCAAGTTTGATGATGAAGGCATCCTTTACTCACTAGCACGATGAACTTCTTGCTCTATATATCTTTGGTAAACAAATGTACAGTCCGCGCTTCTGCAACTTCCAACGTAAAATACAAGGCTGCGAATCTGAAAAAACACCCTCTGAACCTCTGATCAACTGATGAAAGAGCTAATGAGCACTTGATTAATCCACTGAACCTGAAGTCTCACTAATGTGTCTGAGAAACAACCACTTTGACTAACTCAGAGGTTATCTGTCATTTATGGCCAGATACTCGGATTTGACGTGTCAATATCACATAGAAAAATGGCACAGAAAAATTGCATTTTGCATTACTAAAGGGACATTGGGTGAGTGTGTGTACCACAAGAATTGAGCTACAAGATAGGTGTATAGATATATATATACGAAGATATGAAGATATGGTGTCCACTCCAGAATTAAAGAAGTATATGGATAAGAAGTTATGTATTTTGTTGAACGGGAACAGAAAAGTTGAAGGTGTTTTGAGAGGGTACGATGTTTTTCTCAATCTCACCGTTGATAATGGTGTTGAAGTTACCAATACAAAGGACAAGTTGCAGATAGGAACAGTGGTAATCAGAGGTAACAGTATTGTTTCAATCGAGGTATTGGATCAGTTATAAAAACGTGTAACATAAATATAAAGTAAAATTTTGAGTAAAGGTGATATATATGAATCAGATTTTGAAGCCCAACCCCAAATAAATAAAAAAACAAAAAAAAGTGTACGAGAAGAAACGTAGGCAATCACACAAGCAACATAGGGTGTCTTTCTCATTCGACTCATCACAATGGCAATACTACCCAAGCGATGGATAAGACAGTTGTCTCAAATAGGATTGCTCTTTTTGGCGATGCTACTGTTGATCGGTTTAACAGCAACTGTATATACCAACTATTTGCCTGCAAGTTTGAACAATCTAATAACCTATAATCAGCCAGATAGTGTTGTTATGGACATCAAATTCAAGAAGTTCAACAATCTCAAAGACAGCGAGAGCTGTAAGTACAAAAATTGGTTCAAGGTTGAGAAAGAGCTCTCATTGTCAAAATCGTGGATGTCAAAGACATTTATGTTTCTTAACAAGATCAATACTGAGGATATTGTTTCGAGTGACTCTATAGTATTGGATTTATTGGTTGGGGAGGGGAAGAATGTCATTCCTGAAAACATTTTACTGGAATATCAAAGTTTGACTCCATTGGGTGCACAGAATTCTCCGTCAAAAATCCCATCTATGAAAGAGATAAAGGACAAGTTGGGCTGGACAAATGAAAATAACGATTACGGACTATGGATCAAGTACGGCCCATATGATAAAGCTGCAGCAGTGACAGATATTGATTTACTATTTGGTGCTGATTGTGTTGAGCCAAGACCAAATTGGAAACTCATCTCAAACCCGTTGAAATATGAATCAAAATTTGATGACGATGTAAGACAAATTCATATATCGTTGAAAAGGGGCGACGATACAGCTGAAAAGACACCAATCTTAAAAGTAAAAAAGGACGGGAAATTCAAAATATTACAAGTTTCAGACTTGCATTTTTCAACAGGTTTTGGGAAATGCCGTGATCCATTTCCTTTGAGGGATTTGAAAACCTGTAAAGCTGATCAGATAACAACGGAGTTCATAAATAAAGTCTTGGATTTGGAAATGCCAGATTTAGTAGTCTTGACTGGTGATTTGATATTTGGTGAAACTGCACCTGATTCAGCATCGGCTTTATTGAAAGCGCTTTCGATTTTCATCAAAAGAAAGATTCCATATGCCATTATTTTTGGTAATCATGATGATCAAGGTTCTCTCGCGAAACTGGAATTGATGCTGTTGACCGAATCATTACCTTACTCGTTATCAAAACTGGGTCCTGCAGAGATTGACGGTGTTGGTAACTACTTATTGCCGGTTGAAGCTTCAAATTCAAAAAATCCAGCAATATCACTCTGGTTCTTGGATACTCATGCATATTCAACAAGGCCTAAGATAAAAGGTTATGATTGGATCAAAGAATCACAGTTGAAATTTGTTGATGAATCATATCAAGACTTTGAAAAACTGAGAAACTTGTACACTCACATCCATCTCTCGATGGCATTTATCCACATTCCATTACCAGAATATAAAAACTTTAAAAATGGACAAACATTAGTTGGGAATTTAAAAGAAGGTATCACGGCACCAAATTACAATTCTGGAGCAAGAGATTTATTTCAGAAAATTGGTGTCAGCGTTGTAACATCAGGACATGATCATTGTAACGATTATTGTCTTTTGGATGACAAGACGAAACTGATAAATAATAACAAGGAGCTTGTTGATGATCAAAATAAGATCTGGTTGTGTTATGGAGGTGGAGCTGGAGAAGGTGGATATGGTGGTTATGGAGGTTACACAAGAAGGTTACGAATTTTTGAGTTTGACACACAGAGAAACGATATTAGGTCATGGAAGAGGATTCAAACTAACCCAGGTGAAGTTCTTGATAGCCAAGTTTTAGTTTCTGGAGGAATTGTAGTTGAAAACTGAGATATAGTCAATCAAAAAAGAAAAAAAGCAAAACAATCATTAATTAAAAAAGCTCATTTTTGTAGTGGTTAGTGTAAAGGGACAACGCCTACTGCTTCAACAATTTTTTAACCCATCCCTTTTTGATACCATGACGATGATGATGATGATGAGTGGAGGCACTTCCATCAAACCTCGACTTCAACCTTGACCTTTCATTCAAATCCTCACTACTACTGTTATTGCTGTTACTCCCATCTTCGATACGAACGTTGCATGGACCTCTCGTGCTCTGCACAGGAAGAATATTGCCGGAATTTTGATCTCTGGAAGATGGTGATGATCTTACGTTGCATGGGCCTCTTGTGCTTTGTAATGGTAAAATGTTGTTAATCGAATGTTCCCTAGTATTGTGATGCATATGATAACGGTTTAGTAGAGATGAGATTGATGTTGATTCTGAAGTTTTTGTTGAGAGTTGTGGTGTGATTTGGTCTTGATCTAGGTCATGATTGTGGGGCATTTGGTTGGCGTGTATAGAGATTGTGGAAGAATGAGTAGATTCAGGTTCTTCTTTGAATCCATATTCTCTGATGAATTGGGAGTAAATATTTTCTCTCAAAAGTTGTAGTATGAAGTTTTTGGCGCCAATCAATATCTCTGGAGAGTGATATAGCACGAGCTCATTATTTGATTCGTTCAAGATTTTCTTGTAGATATCATTCGTTAAATTGATCTGATACGGCGAGTTATCCTTGATATAACTGTTGATTATTAGATTCCACTGGTCGATCAACGCACGTTTGGATTCAACATTTGAGCCATCTCTAAGTTCGTCGTCGTCATCTTCGTCGTCATTATCATTTGTCGGTACTGTGCTATTTGTTCTATTTGACACTGGAGATAGGTCCATTTCAATATCATCCGCTTGTGGTTGCAACCAAAATTCTTGGTAATCCGACTTCGGTAAAGTTGTTGTTGGGGATGTTTTTTGAATATCTACAAAAGATGATATGTCATCTCCATAATTCAAATTTATAGGATCCAACTTTAAGCTGTTGAGCTTTGTTGTGATCGCCACTTCTTCATCAACAGTGGATGAGGATGAGGTTATTGGAGATAGGGTTGATGAGTTCGAAAAGTTTGCTGCTCCGTTGATATTGTTAGACTTGCACTTCAATATCGATGATCTTCTTTTGAACAACTTATTCCAACACTTTTCATACTTGAAGATTTCAATCAAAAATTGAAGATTCTCTTCACAGTGCGATTTTTTGATAAACATTTTGAAATTTTTTATGCTTATTTGAGTTTCCAGCGTCAAGCATGAGCATGGCAAGCCTGTTTGTCTGGAGAAAAAGTCGTCATCCTCACACTCGTCGTTGTCGCTTTCGTCTGAGTAGCAACATCTGCTGATCAACTCTTCTAGAGTTGGATATCTTCTCACTACCCCGGTGGGATGGACCTCGCACTTCCCATTCTGATTCCGTGATATGCTGTGTTCCATTGGTCTTAGTGATAATGGGTCTTCATCTTCTGCTCTTGTGGTCTGGTGTTGTGCCATCTTTTCAATTTCATATATTTATATATTCGCTATCACCAAATGGGAAATGAAAAAAAGAAACTTTTTGCAAAGAAGACGTGTGGACACCTATGCTGATCACCTGCTCTTTCTAGGAGTCGGCCGGTTGGTTGGGTTGGTTTGGCTGGCAAAAATCTATTATTTGGGTTGAAGCAGAATGACGGAAAACGGTTTCTCTCTTGCTTATTTTTTTGGCTGCTAGATTATTAGCAGGCAATAATGGTGTGATTTTGCGAGCACCTATGTATCAATCACTGACTTGACTTGACTTGCTGGCTGGAGAGTACCGTGGATATAGTTAACTATCAAAGAGCTGGGCTGGCGTCCAAAAATCTTGTGACTTTTTTTCTGTTTTTACCAGTGTGTGTCTAGCTGGATATCTATTATCTATCTGCCTGGCTGGGTCTGAGTTTGGCCTCGGGACAGGAAAACACTGATGGAATGTAACTCTGTTCTACTGGATGAAAACTGACTTGAATACCAAGGAGGAGTCTTCTACACGGACGGGCAAGAAAAATGGATCAGCAACAGTATTTAAACCACTGGTGAACACAACCGTTGGTGTGTATTCTTGGGTGGTTGGTGGAGAGTGTTTAGTTAAGTGTTTTTGAGTAAAAAACTCTTTCCAATATGCAAGTGAAACAAACTCAAAATAGCAAAAAAATAGAAACAAGTAACTAAGTCCCATGTTCCGAACATATGTGCATATGCACGCGCGCACTATATGCGCGCATTTCAGCTCTGATTCTTGTGGTACTTTTCGGAATGAACAGATTTGATGAACAGACATATTCTAACCCGGTTTGTATGCATTTTACGGAACAGAGATTTTCAAGGGGAAGGAGTTACCCAACAATTGGGTTTAAGATTTGAAGTTTTTTTTTTTTTTTTTTTCCTTATGCTCAATAGCGAAGTAATCCCTGTAGAGAGGGAAACCAAGAAAAACAAGATGAACAAGCTACAGTAATACGTGTATGTGTCAATTTGATTAAGATGAAGCATGGCATAGGGGAATGAGACTGGGGTGGGTATTCAAATACGATAGGTATGCACCTCTGTATATATGTATACACACACATACATACACATACCTGTGTTTACTGAGATACACTACCTTCTGCATTTTGGTCTGCTTCAGAATGGGTTGATAAAAATCTTAATTCTATTTGGTGTGTGTCAGTGTCGACAGCTGTACAGCGGTCAAACAAGGGTACTGACGGATGACACGTTGGAATCTGTGAAAATCCAGAAAAGCTAGCAAAAATGTTCGATGCAGCACAGACAAAAAACTTGTTCCAGAACTTTTTTCGGTTGGGTGGATGTAGAGACGGTTGATTTTATATATATACAAGCCTATAGCGGTGGTGCGTCCATCACTCTTGATCCATAGAAGCCTTCAATACACCAGCAGCACAATCCTGTAACTTATCGGCAACAGAGGTGCACTTGGAGTGATCGTACTTGTTGCTCGTCAAACAGTTATCCATCTCCAACATGACCTCGCTGCAGGTGGTTTTCAACTGGTGGAATAGGGTATTCTTGCTAGCAACACACTCTTCGAAACGGCCTTGTGAGAGCTCACACTTCTCCTTCGAATGGTCTGCCTTGGACGCATCGCATGTGCTCAACAAATCAAAAAACTCCGTTGAGCATTTCTTGTAGATCTGGTGTAAGCGAAGAGTCGGCGGGGTTGTTAGTCTGGGTTCGATTCTTCTCACTTGGAAGAGACAAAAAAAAGCCCCAAGATCAAACTTACATCAGCTTGGATGATATCGTTTAAATTGACTGGTTTCTGGTCTTGAGACATTTTAACTTTACAGAAAGCACGGAGGATTCACTTCGATTCCAGCTTTGCTGTGTTTGATATATTTTTTTCACTCAAGTCTGCGAAGTCGCCAACCCATCTGCCAAATTTCATTCGTGTCATCAATATAGCACCCATACACCTGTAAACAGACCCATACATACCAGTGGGTAGGATGTCTGGCATCCCATAGCGTTTGATGCTGTTGAGGTGCGACTTCATCATCAAGGATAATTGACCTCAAACTCGTAGAATCAAACATGGAAACTTCCGTGAGACTCCCTTGTATCAGAATGGCTATCTCTTTTTCGTGAATGGGACAACATGAATGATGGCCTGCTGTTCACGAGACAAACTTTGATCTAGCCCCTCACCACTGTTCATGTCGGGCTCAAGTTCATTTGGCTTGTGGTCGGTAGGACAGAATGATATCAGGCTCGTTTCCAAAGCTAAACTGATACTGTTTTCTTTCTCCCATTTTCGTTTATAGAAGCATGTACCTTTTCTGTCTTTAAATTCATTTCTAGGACTTCTTTCCAGCATCAAAGTTCAAAGCAGAGACATGCGGATTATTCCAAGAAGACAAGAGGAACTGCTTGAAATCCTTGTATTGATATGCCCCATCATTCATGAGAAACAAGGTCATTTGGCAGTTCAATATATCTATTCAAACATCTTGAAGCTATGATTTGAAGCAGCAGTTTCGTTTTGCGCATCACTATACTCCTTGTCCTCAAAATTCAAGGAATCCCCACAAACCGCAACATAGTGAACAACAAAACATCATATAAAAGCGGAAACCCAGGCGTAAAGAAAGGATTAGAAGAGCAATTTATTAGAATCAAAGAAACAAAATGGATATGCCTGAAAGTTCATTCAAAGAGTACTTCCATGCTCATTCTCGCAGACGTTCTTCAGCTGATAGCGATGATATCGATCCATACTCAAGCCCAGATGTCTACTACGGACCATCGACCGATCCAACATCGATTCAGAACAGAAACACCAAAATCGGTAGAGTCAGGACGATGTCGACTGTCATGTCAAGATCCGATATGCTAATGCAAAATGAGAGTGGCTCGTTGAGAAGAAGAGCATCGAACGACGAGACCTCTGGCAGGACAAAGAGATTTTTGATAAGTGATATCGATGGAACTTTGAATAGATTGTTGGAGAACGAAGATAGTGATAGAAACTGTCAAATAACTATTGAAGATACTGGACCTAAAGTTTTGAAGTTGGGGACCTTGAACAGTAATGGTTACAACCAGTCGGACATTAGAGGAACTTACATGTTGTCTAATTTATTGCAGGAGTTGACAATCGCAAAGAGATTTGGCAGAAATCAAATGATATTGGACGAAGCTAGATTGAACGAGCATCCAGTGAAAAGGCTCAGGAGATTGATTTCAACACAGTTTTGGAACTCCTTGACTAGAAAGTTGGATGATTCGAACATAGCAGTCATGGCCAATGATACCAAAATTCATTCAGAGGATGCAAAAGTTCCAAGAATCTATATACCATACACAGAAACTGAACAGTACGAGTATTTCAAAAAGGTTGCTGATTTGAATCCAGAGATAAAATTGGATGTCGAGTATTTGCCAAAGGATATCACACCAGAATGGGTTAAATCGGTTAATGATAGACCAGGTTTATTGGCATTAGCAATGGCTAAGAAGAAAGATGAAGTCACCGGTGAATCATATCTAGAAGCATTTCCATACGTTGTTCCGGGTGGTAGGTTTAATGAATTGTACGGATGGGATTCGTATATGGAAACGGTTGGCTTATTGGTTGATGATAAGGTTGATCTTTCAAGAGGTATGGTTGAGCATTTCATATTTGAAATCAAGAATTACGGTAAGATATTAAACGCAAATAGAACATACTATTTGTGTAGATCACAACCACCTTTTTTGACAGATATGGTATTGCGAGTCTTCAACTCAATGGGTGGATCTTTCAGTGCAGACGCGTTGGACTTGTTGAAAAGGGCAACACAGCTGGCGATCAAAGAGTATGAAACCGTTTGGTGTTCATCACCTAGATTGGATCCTATTACAGGTTTATCATGCTATCATCCAGATGGCTTAGGTATTCCTCCAGAAACTGAGGCTTCTCATTTTACGGCAGTTTTGACGCCGTTTGCTGAAAAGTACAATGTTTCGTTTGATGAGTTTCAAAAGTTGTACAACGATGGTAAAATTGATGAACCCAAGTTGGATGAATATTTCTTGCATGATCGTGCTGTCAGAGAGAGTGGCCATGATACATCCTATAGATTAGAAGGGAGATGTGCTAACTTGGCTACTGTTGACTTGAATTCATTGTTGTACAAGTATGAAACCGATATTTCATACATCATTTCGACTTTTTTTGATGATAAGTTTTACTCTTATGAAAACAAATTGCACACCTCGTCAATCTGGATTGAAAGAGCAGCGAGTAGAAAGGAGAAAGTTGACAAGTATTTGTGGAATGATAAACTAGGCATGTATTTTGATTATGATATTAAGTTACATGAACAATCTACATACGAATCGGCAACCACTTTCTGGCCATTATGGTCAAAATTGGCATCCGATGAACAAGCATCAAGGCTAGTTCTTGAAGCGCTTCCAAAGTTTGAAGAATTGGGGGGACTTGTTGCAGGAACCCTTCTGTCGAGAGGCAATGTCGGATTGTCGAGACCTTCAAGACAATGGGACTATCCATATGGTTGGGCACCACAGCAGATGCTTGCATGGATGGGATTGATCAATTATGGATACTCAAACATAGCAAAGAGACTAACTTATAGATGGTTATATCTTATGACAAAGGCGTTTGTGGATTACAATGGTATTGTTGTTGAAAAGTATGATGTAACAAGAGGTACAGACCCGCACAAAGTTGATGCAGAATATGGTAATCAAGGCTCCGATTTCAAAGGTGTTGCCACTGAGGGTTTTGGTTGGGTTAATGCAAGTTTTATATTTGGTTTGACTCTTTGCGATAAGTTGGGTGTTAGAGCTTTAGGGGCAGTTACTCATCCCGATGTTTTCTTTGCGAATTTGAAAGCTGACGAAAAGGTTGAATATGGTTTATAACAGTTTTCTTTGTCTGAAGTCCATTTTCACAAGTTTTATTTTTATTTATGTTCCTCCAGTAGTTTCTCTTCATTCAGTTTGATTTCTCCATTTTTTTTTAAAGTCCAAAGAACTTACGTTTGCCACAATGGTGTAATAAAGGTGCGGCGAGAGAAAAGAGAATAGCCAAACTGAATACAATCCATTCAAGATCTACATGGCTCAAAACAAAACAGTAAAGTGATAGATTACATTCAAGTATATATACCTGATCAATAAACGAAGGCATGGAAGATCAGACGGCATCAGTCAAATCATCAATAATAAACTTGATAAATACAATAGTTGGTGCTGGGCTATTAGCCATTCCATTAGCGTTCAAGGCAGATGGTGTGGTACTAGGTGTTTTGATACTTACTCTAGCAGGGGTCACCTCAGGTTTTGGATTGTTCTTACAAGGTTTAACCTCAAAGTTCATAAGTAGGGGAAACTCCAACTTTTTCAACATTTGCTCGATAACATATCCGTCGTTGAATGTCATTTTTGATATATCCATTGCTATTCAGTGTTTTGGAGTCGGATTGAGTTATATCGTGTTGATAGGTGACTTGATGCCTACTGTGATAACTTTAGGGTTCACGTCAAAAGAAAGATTGTTTTGGATATTGAGTTCATCAGTCGTGACCATTCCGCTCTGCCTTTTGAAGAATTTGGATTCGTTGAAGTACACCTCAATCATTGCATTATTGGCAATTATCTATATGGTGTTGGTAATCTACTGTCATTTCTTTATTGAGTTAAAAAAAGAGTTGATCGACGGTTTGAAGGGAGAATTGAAAGGTGATCTTAGTTGGTTTGAACCTGAGTCGTTGAAGTCTATACTATCAACATTTTCGATTATTGTCTTTGCATACACAGGTCATCAGAACATGTATTCAATCATTAATGAATTGAAAGTCAACACAATAAAAAATATCAACAAAATAGTAGTTGCAGCCGTGGTATTAGCTTTAGCATTATTTGTCACTGTTGGGTTAAGCGGTTATTTCACATTTGGTAATAACATCAATGGTAATATTATCTTGCTATATCATGATAATGTGTTTACTAAAATCGCAAGACTGTCGATTGTCTTGATGGTATTACTATCATATCCATTGATGTTCCACCCTTGTAGGATCAGTATCAATAACATTATTTACTGGGTTAATCTTCAAGTTCTCAAAAGAACAACTTCATTGACAGATGAGACATCATCACTTTTAGAAACACAGTTATCACATTCTGCATCGATAGTCTCAATAAAGAAACCAGAGATGACTAAAAAATCATTTGTCAAGCTAACTATAGTGTTGTTATTAGCTTCTTACGTTACTGCAATTTTACTAAAGTCTTTTGAGTTCATATTAGCAGTTGTGGGAGCCACTGGTTCGACTGCTATTTCATTTATACTTCCGGGGTTGTTCGGATATAATTTGATTGCCTCCGATGAAGGGTTAGAAGTTTTGAAGTTGTTGCACAATGATGACAATGATGAGATTGATTACAAACTTTTTGAGAGTAAAATTTTGAAACGCTTAAGTTTGGCGTTGACGATTTGGGGTATTATAGTTATGGTTGTTTGTTTGTATGCCAGCCTATACATAGACTGAAAAATTACAATACATATCTAGTCGATATGTGTGGTACATTTGATGAGTTCTTATTTGAAACAAAAAAAAAGTGTTCATGACTCTCTGTCAACAAAACTTTGAATCATGCCAATTTCATTCTCTTCGTACTCCTTCAACATAACGTCACCATTTTCATCAATGAAAGAATTTGCCTGGATGAATTGTTTTCTTGGTAATCTTTTACTCATGATCAAATCTCTGAATTTTGAGATTTCTGGAGTAACAGTGGACTTCTGTTTATAAAACTCAACACCCTCTTTAACATTACCAGAGCATTTATAGACGTGTAACTGTAATAAATAATCACCGATACATTTCTTTCCAAGTGAATGAATCTGAGAGGCATCTAATTTTATCAACAAATCTGAATAATCAGACTTGGAGTACTGCAATGAGACCAATCCGGCATCCAACATGGTCTTAAAAATAGAATATCTGGCTTGCATATGTGGCTGACCCCACTTACCAGTCTTTGGGTCCCACTGCTCCAAGCCTACCAAACCAGCTCTGGCCATGTTCAACCATGATGTTAAAACAATTTTATCTTGAACAGCAACGTCATCAAAGCCAAAAATTTCCAAGAAATCTCTGAACAAGTGCAAATACAACCCGACTAACTCTGCTCTACATTCCTCCATTGAGCCAGCAATACCACCAAATAAAGATCCCCAAGTCTCACCCTTTTTGTAATAGGTTGTAATTGGTTTACCATCTAAGCCCAACGGTGGATTTGATTTATCGAAGTTGAATGAACCATCCAGTAACTCAGACATCAAACGCCCTGTACCATGACCCAACAACTCATGAGCACCTACTTGAACCTCAAATGCGTCAACACGATATTTATTGAAAGTCTCCTGTAACGAATCCTCTACAAATGTAATTGGTTCATTCGATGATTTTGCACTCAAAATATTGCCTAACGAAACATTCTTGAAACCAATGTTCATTCTAACGTCATCATAGTTTGGAATATTTATCCCTGCAGGAATGCCACTTCCTGCAAAAGTCAAAACTTCTAAGGAAGTAAAATCTGGAGCACTAAACTTCTCTTTCTCATAGACAGAATCCCAAGGTAGCTTTGAGATGTACTTTGGAGCATTTTGTACCAATGATTGGAATTTCAAGGTACGTTCCTTGTTAACCATTGCAACTAGGCCTTCCCATTCACCACGAACTCCAGATGGATCGCGGTATGTTTCGATAAATCCGATATTTGTCTCAACTGATGGACCAAGATCTTTGACCCATTCAATTTGTGAATTCTTATGAGCGTTCATGGAACCAGTTGTGAATGATTGACGATAGAAATCACACATCTTTCGCTGTGTTTCATTGGCTGCTACCTTTGAGGCATTCAGCATATTCTCTGAAATCTTTTGGAACTCGGCGGAGTGATCTCCAAACTTGAAGGATAGCTTACAATCTTTCCCGTCAAGCTTGAATGATATTTCATCTGGATAATATCCAGTTTTATTCATTTTGAGCTCACTGGCAACGTACACTTCATACTCAGTATGTGATTTTTTGAAAACCCTTGTATTTTCAGGCATAATGCCATTCGAGGATAATGCAGAATTCACAGCTTCAACTTCTGACTGAGAAATAATGCTCAAGTAGTATGCTGTAACATGACCTTTATCATTCCAACCCAATAAAATGTTCTTATCATTTAACTCATAGATAGAGTTCTTAACAGTCTTAAACAACTCAATAACCTCTTCGCTATGTGTCAGCTCCACGATTGAGTTGAACTCTTCAATGCTAATTTTTGGAATAAATTTGACATCGCCAAAGGATTTGTAGTTTCCCAAGTTACTCAAAAACATTGAGGAGTATTCCAAATAACCCTTCACGACTTCAACAGATGTGTTTTTCTCTAAGGTGGAGTAGGCTCCATTGTTGGATTCATGAATTTTGAGGATCAAATCATAGATAGCTTCAGATTCAGGTGATACAGATCTCAAAACCACTCTGGTACCCCAGTGAGATGCTTTAGAAATGTAATGAGCATATTTCTTCTCATTCGGAGTCAACTTATCAAAATGTGATTTAGCGCTCAATGAAACAATTGGTGATTTGGAATCACAATAGAAGTCTGATGGGTTCAATTGGGATACTGTTGACATTGTTGAGAGCTTAATTCTTTGTGACAATCTCGTTTTTTTGGATAGCGAAGAAAACACCGATTTCAAATTGTTCATTCAATTGAACTCAACTATAACTTAGAAGTGAGTTGATTTACGTATGTTTTCTCTAATGTGGCGAACGTAGTTGATAGATATTCGAGGTCTGCTATCTCTGCTTTTTCATCATTGCGCCGTTTAGGTAACTGGTAATGGCGCTGACTGAACACTTCCCTTCCGAAGAGCTTTAACTTGAGTTTCTCCTGACAATTCAATGAAACATTATATAATTTATAGATGAATGCGTTGATTTGAAGAAGCAGTGTCTTGTTGAAATCAAAGCCTTTTTTGTCTAATGGCTGTTTCAACTCGATTTTTGGTCAAGTCAGAGAAAATGTTCCCCAAATCCAATTGAGACAGTTTTTGGTCACAGGCCCTCTAAAGAGAGATTTTGAGAAGGGTTCACAAGTCGTATAAGATGAGGTAAGACAATAGAAACCGAAAGCAAATTGCTTCGCTGAAAAAACATACTATGTAACTGATTTGCTGATGTTGATAGGTGAGGGAAGAGCCGCTCTAATGTGAAATGGAGATCAAGGTTTGCATCTTTTTTAATGATTATGCAATTATTTGCACCAGGTAGAGACCCTTTACGAAAGTTGAAAAGGTCACCAATATATTATCAGTGCACTCTTACGTCTAATTGTAGAATGTTTAAGAAAATTGTTGACTTGAGACCAAATTAAAAAAAAACGGGAAGCAACAGACATAT
This sequence comes from Peterozyma xylosa, assembly GCA_003706035.2. Taxonomy (NCBI): domain Eukaryota; kingdom Fungi; phylum Ascomycota; class Pichiomycetes; order Alaninales; family Pachysolenaceae; genus Peterozyma; species Peterozyma xylosa. Next base: position 773,858 of record PPKF02000004.1, on the reverse strand, counting down.
TGGCTACCTTTCGTATAAAGTGCATCCTGACATGATTAACATGTTCGCATTTGAATATAAAAAACAGAGTTGAATACATAAACGATCTCAAACTATGCAATGAAAATGTTCGCGTCCTTTTGAGATACCGTCGGTGACAATCTTGGCAATTTTCTCAGGATCAGATGTAATACCAGTAATATTTTCATATCCATCATCGGTGACGATGATATCATCTTCGATCCTGACACCTCCAATTTCAAAGTAATTCTTCATAACTGATTCATCAACTTTTTCCTTCTTAAGCGGATCTTTGAAACCATCCTCAACCAAAAATGGAGAGAAATAAATTCCAGGTTCATCAGTGACAACCATCCCAGATTCCAACTTTCTACGAATACGCAAGTATCTCAACATTGGATTGGGGTCATTATAATTTGCATTACCACCAACATCATGGGTATCCATACCCAACAAATGTCCCAAACCATGAGGAAAAAATATAACAGATGCTCCGCTTTGGAAAATCTCTTCTTTAGTGAAGTTTGACTTGAAAATACCTAATTTCAAAAAATGATCAATCAAGACTTTATGAGCATGAATATGAATGTCCTCCCACGCGACACCTGGTTTGATCATTTCTAATGTCTGTGACTGCATATCCAAAACTGCATCGTATATTTCTCTGTGTTCTTTTGACCAAACACCATTTATTGGAAAACATCTAGTAACATCACTTGAATAGTTTGACCATTCAGCGCCGGCATCGATCAAAATTGATTTCTTTTCGTTAAGATCATCATCATTCTTCACATAGTGTAAAGTTGAACAATTTGGCCCAGAACAACAGATTGGATCATAACTTTGAAATTTAGACCCCTGTCTGATCGAATGATAGATGAACTCTGCATGTATATGTCCTTCATTTTTTTCGATTGGTAATGCTGACATAACTGCTAAATGTGAGTTGTCGGTGATCTTGGCAGCGTGGCGCATTAACAGTAACTCATAATCATCTTTGATCAACCTTGATTCATCTAAGCTGTACATGAACTTTGAGTCTTCTTCTATCAAATAGTCCTTGTAAGCTTGACACCAAACATCAATCTTGGTTGAGTACACTTTCTTTTTTTCTTCATTGGTCAATTTCTCCAAAATCAGGCCAATCTCTGTTGAATACAACACTTCATCAACATCAAACTCTTTCAGCGCTTGTTCCAAACTCAATGGTAAGCCACTCCACATGACATCGTCATGGTCAACTGGTGGTAAAAATAGAGTTAGTTTATCTTTGGATAGGTCGAACATGACAAACGAGCCTGGGATGTTACACCCAGTCAAGTAGTAGAAATATCTATTTTGTCTGAATTGATACGTCTGGTCACAATATGGAAGAGGATGGTGGTTCTCACCACCGATGAAGAAAACCGAATCCGAAGATGAACTTGGCGACTTTGATAAGAAGTGTGATTTGACCTTCAATGCATGCGACTTCGAAGGGTATTTGAGTCCCCTGAGTTCAATTGGTCCTTGTGTAAATGACGAAGACATCCTTTTCGTAAAATCTGTTGATTCCTTATGGTTCTTGAACCTAGAGCTATTTCTGGTACTAATACCGTTGTTAAGTGTGGATATACTGATACTTTTGACTAGTACTTTCTGGTGGTTTCGCTTGTATATGCGGCAAAATTTATTTTGAAAAGAGAAATTATGCGACAAAATCTGTGAACGTAGATGGCTCATAGTGATTTGGCTGCACAAAAATGATCGTTGTTATGAGAGGAGATGCTTGGATGACTCGAAACCAATCACATCCACAGGAGTGATATTATAAGCAGCCTCGTTGGAATTCTTCAGCGTGAACAATCACCAGTCGGTCGTGTGTTAGACATCAAGTATAACATGAATCGTTAATTATTCGAAGAGAAGAGTACATAAAAGTAGTAGACATATGTAAATACACTAGAGTTTCTTATAGGAAAAAAAAAATCGTTAATTTGTGGAGATAAACTCTTGTTTGTTGGGAATCATCGCCCGTTAAAAAAGTATAAAAATGTAAGAAGAGTCAATCTTCTATTCTAAATCGTCTTGTTGAAAAGTTCCAAAATGGGAAGTTAGATCTTCTTTTGAGTTTTTCTTTTTTTCATATTACTATCGTCACCAATATAGGTTCTATCGTCTTCATCACCTTCTAACTCATGTCTGATCACCTCCATCTTTCTAGTTTGAGCCTTCCAAACTTTAGCATCAACCTTCAGCTTTTTATCGAACAACTCTTCATCAGGCTTTCTATATGAACCGCCCAATCTGTCCCATAACGTTGTGAATTGCCCATAGTTATAATTGAAATATAAATGATGTACGGTGTGACAAGCGGCACCGTTGATGACTGGATCGTTGGAAAGATATTCACCATCATGAATCAGAACAGTCCAGAAATTGACAAATGTGAACAAGATCAAATATGAGATTTTGTGCAATGGGAAAAAGAATGGGAAAATATGATAAGGTAACGATTGCGCATAACCGTCAACTGGGTGGAAAGCGTGTGATGCGAATGGTGTACAAACGATCCATTTATGGTGAGGTTTGTGCAACAGCTTGTAAACCTTTGGCCAGTGCAACCAGCGGTGAATGAAATAGATACCACAATCGGTAAACATAATAAACGTTGGGAACTGCAAAATTATGGCTTTCCAGCCTCCAGTTGAGTCATCGATATTTAAATATAGCTTTGAGTAACCTTGTAACTCTATCAAGAACCATGGAACCGTGAGAGCCACCATCGTTGGGATGGCTGTTACTGCTCTCCAGATTTCCATCGACATTTGATTCTTCAAGTATCTCGGATGGTTAAAGATGGATTTGTCAAAAACAATCAAGTATGATAAGCCAGCGGTACCCAAGTATAAGATCCAGCCAAACAAACACATCACCGTGAATAGAGAGATGCCCTGTCTGAAGACATTTGATCTGGGAAACAATGATGCGTATGTGTAGCACGTCTCTGGGAGCAATATCGAAGGCGACAAACCGTAAATCTCGTGGTTGGTATGAGCACCCTTTTCGAAAATCGTCTCATAAACACCATTTAAAGATAGTTTTCCGGATAGCAACGAGTTTTCCAACTGGAACGGTGATGTAGAGTTCTCATTGTTGAAGATGCTTCGTAAATTCGATGGCAAGTTACTGTTCAAGCTTGATGGGAACAATTTCGCATAAACACGATCAAACAAAAAAGTATCTGCAACTTCTAATACGAGATCCATTTTTCGTCTGTTTATTTATTGCAAGGGAATGTACAGATGTTGGAAGATGAAAATGAGCAATATGAATGAAATGATCTACCTGCTAATACTACAACTTATGGCACTATTGATAAATGGTATAAACATATAAATACATTTACATAAATATATATATATATACTGATAATTTATGAACGAGAATGCTAGTGAACTGATGTTTTTTGTTTTTTAGATTTTTTTTCTCCTGTAGCTTTTCGTTTATAAACGACGCCAGGAAAAGTCGTGTGATCGCCACCACGACCGTGTAAACGAGGATGGTCAGATGTTGGTCATCTTACGATATTATTGAAGATTGGGATGTATATTAACCAGTGAAGAGGCTCGTTTATATAATCATTAGGAAACTGTAGTATATATGCGCCTAGTTTGTGGTTCTTGTCTTTTTGAAGTAAGCGGTAACCCTATCGTGGTCGTCGTAGTATGTTTTCTCCAACAACTTTTCCAACTCCTCGAACTTGAGTCTTGTTTTGTCTTCAGTTCTTTCGCCTCTCAGTTTCAAGTCGTCAGTCAACCAGCTGAGCGCCAACGGGTGCAAACTGTTAACCTTTGAGATGTTGATGGTAGCTCCTGAGTGCTCGACGACGCTCTCCACGTCATCGATCGATAGCTTGTCGTTCGGCAAGACATATTTGATGTCTTCAATCAGGATGTCTTGCAACTTCTGACCGCCGGAGAGGTGGATGATGTTTGTTGGCCAGCTGGTGATCTCGTCCAACCTGCTGTTGTAGAAGTTGCCGCCCAAGCCGTCAAATATGTGAGTAGCGTAGACCACAGTTGCATCTCTGTTTTCCGTCTCCAGAGACAAGAACTTCAACAACCTGTTTCTCACCAAGACGTCCAAGTCGATGGTGACCTCGTCCAACAAAAGGATGTTCCATGGCTTCAACAAGCCCATGGCCAACTGCACTCTTCTTCTCTCACCGTCACTGATCTGATTCATTCTCCAGTTGATATCAATATCCAAAAGATTGATCAACAAGTCTCTTCTTTCTGGGAAAGTGTCACCACCAATGCTGTTGATCAAAATGGTGACTGGAATATCTCTCTTTGTAATCTCGTTGTTGGCCCACTCCGTTCCCAAATACGTGACAACTCCAGTGGATTTGCCGACATTCGAACTTTTGTTGAACTCAAACGGATTCACACCGTTGAGCAAAATCGTACCCGATTTGATCAACTTTTGACCTGCCAAGATCTTCATTAGCGTAGACTTACCAGCACCATTAGGACCAATTACCAATACCCTTGATTTCTTGGAAATCGAAAGATCAATATTCGCCAACCCGACTCTCTTGGAAGGGAATGTGTACGACAAATCCTTCGTGCTTATTGCAAGAACCTCTTCCTCTTCGCCATTTTTTCCACTGTTTTCAACCATTCTTTGCTTTACTTTACTTATTTCCTCGCTTTCTGTTAACAACAACGCTTTTCACCAACCTAATAATACCAAGTAGCCTTCTTTTTTCTTGCTTTTATAATGCTCGCCTAAAATTTTAGTTCCGTAACAATAAGTTCAAAAAAGAGCAATTCGGATTATGAGTCATCCCAAAGTGAGAAAATCCACATTTACCTATCGCCATTTACTTTCCTATCACTCTGAGTGGAAGGCTTCTTGATCCGAGAGTTGTGAGATGAGAAACCAATCATCCCAAAGCAGCATGTGTATTATGTAATCGACAAAAAGAAAATGTGAAAAGTTGAAGTAGAAGAATAAGAAGAAGAAGAAGAAGACGAAATACTAGAGCTCGTTCAAAGGTTTTTGGTGATTTGTAGGTGTCAATACAAACCAGTTGTAGATCTTATAGTGTAGGTCAACCTTCGATGCTCAGTAGGAAGAAGAATTTTGTGAAAACAGTACTATCGTCATCTAGAAAAAAGAGAAGAACAATGACAACCAGCAACCCAAACCTCACGATGAACTCGTTTCATGCATATAGCAGCTCTAGCGTGAGCAGTAAGACGACCAAAAACAAGAGTAATTCAGATGGTGGGAGTGGTTATAAAACGTCTCCGAAGCCGCCACAGCATCAGACGTACAAGACCGCGAATAACACCAATAAGCGTTCAAGCCTACTGGTTTTCAACCAGAACCAGATACTAGAAGAAATCAAGATTGAGAAGTTCATTGAGAACTTCAAGGAACAACAGCTGAACGAAGCCAGGATAAACGAGCAGTTGCACAAAGGTCTGGACGAGGTTTACAACTCAAAGATCACAAACAACTACTTTGATATTTTACAAGAAACTGCCAAAAGACACCCAAGTTTGTCGAATAAAGATCATTTGAAATATTTGATGGAAAGAGTTTCATGTGTATCTTCCAGGAGTTCAATCTTGTTCTCCATCGATGTCGAGGCTTTTGAGTTTGATCAAAATATGATCACGGAGATTGGTATTGCTATCTACGATCCAAGGCTACAGCAAAATTCTATTGCACCTAATTTCAAAACTATACATTTGATAATTGATGAGTTCAAATACAAGTACAACGGTAAATTTGTCACCAACAACAAGGAGAACTTCTTGGGAGGAGAAAGTTTTATCATGAATGCAAAGGAATGTAAAAAATTGATACAACTATTGATCGACTACTATTTCAAAGAGATTCCATCATCCTCCAAATTCAAAACTTTTATGGTTGGTCATGACTTGAGAGGTGATTTGCAATGGTTCACCAAGATTGGACTCAATATGCCACCGAACATAAACTCTATAGACACTCAGAAACTATTTACAATGACTCATGGATCCCAAGGCGCCTCATTATCAAGAATATTGCGATTCTTGAATATACCACATGCCTATTTGCATAATGCAGGAAATGACAGTTTTTATACATTGCTATTATGCTTACATTTGTGTGATCCATACACTAGATTGCTTTACAAGTTGGATACGACTGTACCTCCAGAGCCTAAAAAGGATGATAGTGATAACGAACTGAAAGGCAAAGTCGATGAGATGAGCCTGAACGCTCATGGTATACCTTCACCCAAGAAATCCCAACAACAGCAGAAAAAGAAAGGTAGGAGAAGATTGAGAAAGACATTTGATATTGTGGATAACATTCACGTTAAGGATGTCCAGTCTGCTGTCAACTTGATTTATGGAGAGAAGAAGTTCCATGTTGAATAACCGGATTTTCTGTTTTTCCTTGTACTACATCTGAAGCCAGTTCTCTAGCTTTTCAAAATTTCATGAATATTGGGGGTTTCAATTCTCTGTCGATCGTTAAACTCTGTATAACTACTATTACTATTACTATTACTATTACTATTACTATTACTATTACTATTACTATTACTATTACTATTACTATTACTATTACTATTATTGTTATTGTTATTGTTATTGTTATTGTTATTGTTACTGTTATTGTCGTTACTGTAATTGTCGTTCTGCTTCTTTCGAATCTATTTTATTTTCATTTCTTGGACTAGATCTTAAATTTAATCTATAAAGATTTTTATTTCTTTGTTAATAGAATAGCAATATGTAGGAAAAGCCAGTAGAATAATCTTTCTAATGTCAAATACCCCAAACTCCATATCTTCTTGAAAAGAAACAGTAATTTTTAGCAGTTATCACATAAGGTAATTGACTTTTGACTATGCTAAATAAAAAGCTGTGTAGAAGAAGCAGCATCTTAATCCGTTTTACATCATATACTCTTTCTTACCTTTGTTGTTGTTTTTTGTTCTGATCGATAAACGTCGGGTATTACTGTTTTAGGAACAAAGCAGCCTGTTTGATGGTATTCTCAGAATTACCCGTGTAAAATGAAGCGCGATTCAGAATCGAAGCTTTCCTAGGTTAAAAGTGTTCTGATACTTATTTTAACCCCCGGTTCAAAGACAACTAACGCGACCGGTTGTCGCCAGAAATATCCATTCCGGTGTGTTGAACATTTTCGGGTTATTATCTACAACGCTTTCATGTTTGGCGACCGGATATTCATTAAACAGACTTGAGTATATTAATTGCGAGACTCACACAATCATTATTGAATACACGAAACAAAAGTAAAAACCCTCCCATGAATGGATCCAACAATATTGTGCCAAATAACGCGAAGCAGGATGGTTTCTTGGATTTGACCTTGAGAGACATAATAAGGTCAGTTGTGAAGGAGACCCATTTAACATTTGAAGATAGGATCGAACAGTTGGAAGCAACCTTGAATACACTGAATAGCTTCATAACTAAGCTAGTTGATGACAACAGGCGGTTGAGCTCTGAGTTGAAAGCTTTGAAAGCATCCAACCTGAAGATAGCGAACAAGGTGAACAATTTGCAGGAAAAGAATATAGGACCGCGTGACTTGACAGTTCTCAATGAGCGTAAGTTTGCTGATCACGAATTGCATTTGGCAAGACTAGATGGAGTCATTCAATCGTTCCAGTTGGAATTGCGATTGCAAGATGACAAGATCGGCAGGGTTGGCCTGGAGATGAACAAAAATAAGAAGGGTACTAGTTTGGTCTCTAAGGATGGTGATGAGCATACGCAAGCGAGAGAGCTTGAAAGTGTTGATGTTGGGAATTCTATCACTGAGGAGAAGAATTTGGCAGAGGGGGACCCATTGAAAAGTCCTTCAGATGAAGTTGTTAGCCGTGAAGAAGGTGATGTTAATCCCCATGAGAGAGCTGAAAGGGGTATATTTGATGTTCAGCCATCACCAGTCCACCTGTCATCTCTGAAGAGGAAGCCAGAGGAAGATTCTTATGAGCTTTATTCAAGTGATGACTATGGGGGAGACGAACTGATGTCTTCCTCATCTAAAAAAAGACCAAACAAAGCGACAAAATCTTTCCGTTTGCCAGGAGTCTTGAGACAGTTACGGACTGATCTTGTCGGCGTTGATTGCACTCCTCTGTTAGCAGAGTCGAAGAGAAGCCTTCGTCATGGTAGCCGGTCTTTACCACAGCACGAAATCCTGCTGCAAACGCCTAGAAAAGCGAAAATTGAACCGAGCTCGAGAGACAACTCTCCTATGATAAGGCATGGCTCGAATGGTGAAAAGCCAAAGAGGTTTACCAATACAATACTGCGTGATGAAGTGGCTAGATTGATGAAGTTGCTAGACTGACACCCACAAAAATAATGCGGTTCAGGGTTTGAGGATCTTTGTAGGCAATACAAATATGATTTTATGGGTAATAGTGTGTGTGTTTTTTCAATCTTTTCTTGTTGTGCATCTTTTCTGTGTAGGTTCGGTTTACTTTCGTGTTTTTGTCTTTATTATACTAGCTACTCAACCGTTTAACGGCTCAAATCAGGGACAAGAGCCCCACAAATGGCTCCGGATTTTTTCCAGTCACGTAGCCAAATGCCTTTGGACCAATTGACCTACGTCGGTGGTTAGTATCATTGAAAAGAATATTTATCGTGATCCTCGAAGCATTTGAAGAGTTTAGGCCAACTTAGTATAATTTATTCGTATATAAGCATATTTGGCTTGGAAGAAAAATTCAGTCCATGCTTGATACTGAAAGGTGAGCGAGGAAGTTTCAAGCAAGAAAGGCCGGATGAAAATCAGTTCGAAAGATCAAATACCATCACTATCTTCTTCGACATCAGTACAACCACTGGAATATATGACGAGCGGGCAGCGAACAGGAGGATACAACGATTCAGTGAACGGTGAATTGTTCTTATCTGTACCGCCGATTTCTCAGATGGTGTCAGAATTGAGACAAATTTTAGAAAATGCTCAATCTCAGTTGCACAAAACTCAAATGCAGTTGAGTAAAACGATCGTTGAAGTGGAAGACTTGAAAAATGAAGTCCAACTTACTAAAAATGATCTCATTCAAAATAAAATGGAGATATATGATGCAAAAATGGAAAGTCAAAGCTTCAAAGCAGAACTCATTGAGTTTAAAGTCCACTCATTAGGTTCAGTCGATCAGCTCAATAGTAGAGTCGACCTGTTATTACAATTGAGTGAAGATGGGCACAGTGTCGATTTCTTGTCACGGAATGTTTGTAATGCTTTAGGATATTTCTTATCTGGCGTTGGAAGCAATAATGTTGATGACAAGAAAGCTTCTGATGCTCAAGGGAAGGAAGATGTCTTCACTGATGATGAAATATACGAAGAAAACATACAACAAACTCCCAATATCAAACGAACACATTCCGAAGATTCACTGCATACCCAAGTGCAAGAGGAGCACGGATCACCCAACAGCTCGTCTCTCTCATTCTCCAACAATAGTGCCAATCATGCATTCAAAAACCATCCACAAGTCGAACAAGATTGGCAGGGAATTATAAGATATAGTTTGGCAAAAGATGTTCAGACTGTAAGAGGTGTTTGGATTGAATACGCAAAGGGTGTCCATGGAGGCCCTTCAATCAAATCCCTAGAAACTAAATTTCAAACCAAATGGCGGTTGAAAAATGAGAATTCAACTTTTTTGCGGAGAAAAAAAATTTACAAAGCCATTGAGTATGCCATTCATACTTTAGGTTATAGCGAAGATGAGGCAATTGAAGAGCTAGAAGCTCATAGATTTGACAGCGTCGAAAATAAGAGAAGGCCAATGTATTGGTTATACGATCATATACCTGAAAAGTTCAAACCCGCTGTTTGAAATGGGTGAAGCGTACAGATTTGTAGTCTCTCAACCATTCAATCATTGATTTTATACATTCACAATTACTCGATGTTGTACAGCAGTTTCAAAATTCATTATCATCAATAGTAATATTCAGCGCTACCGATCACTCACTTTTTTGTGAGCTTATATCCTCCATTCAATAACTGTAAATTACCCTCCTCAACTTGTTCTTCTAAATATTTTTTTAACATACCTTCAGTAATCGAAGAATATCCTCCGTCATTACCTTTTGGTACGACCATCTTCAACATGTTGTGAATTTTCGTACTGTCCAGCAGGCCTATGTTTGTCAACATCATCTTGATAAAAGGATAAAATTTAGCGACTTGATTGGTTCTCGAATCTTCGGCCAAAGATTGGTGAGTGAGTGATTTTTTGGAACGGGGTTCCCCATAACCTTCTAAATATTCTATCACAGAATAGCTGTGTGGAACCTCTTCTCTCAAAACATCATTCTTGATCCAAAAAGAAATGCACCTGGATGCAATTGGCTCGGACATTTTTGTAAACTCGATAATTGATTCCATTGATACTAGAGGTGATCCATTAGCTGAAGATATGTAACCTATTGCATTGATCAATGTGGCTTTATCAGGGGTCACCTTGAATTTTGCTACTCTTCCATCGTCAAACTCCAAATCCAAGTCAACAAGTCCCACATTGTTGAGCAACTTCAACTTTCTTCCTTGTTTTAAATTTTCAAAGGCAGTTGAATAAGACTCAAAGTGCTTCTGAATGTCAGCAGGAAGGCTGAACTCACAATCATCAGGCGATGATATTATAGTGGGCCAATACAAGTACGACAAAATACTCGAATGGAATTCAGCGTTTGACCCCCGATTGATGGCATGGTCTACTCTTTTACTCTCCATTATATCCTTGACCATAACATCAATAGAGTTGAATTCCTGATCGCTTGAGAACCTCAACTTGAGAAGTTCTAAGTTGAACAAAACCTCACTTACATCATAGTCCGTTTTTGATAATAGTTCGCTAGAAAATAGATTTATGAACTCACTGATGAATATATCTTTTGAATCAAATATGGAGATTAACGACTGTATCAAATCTCCAACTTTTCCTTTTTCGAAATCGGGCAATGCATCGATGGGATCAGGAGTCCAATTTATATCTTTCATATCATCGATCACCAGCCCGGAGTGAGCGTTTCTTTTTAGTTCATTAGACAAATCTATCAACTCATTGGAATTAGAGAAGTCTAAAAGACCGTGAACTATCCTTTGCACAGTGTCGTCTCTTTCCCTCAAATACCTTCTTATGGGACGACAGCATTTATCTAATAGCACGCCCCTTGGGTCGACAACCAAGAAACTATTAATAGTCTTGGTATAGCAACTGATAATCACTGTTGTATTGGCGGCCGCTTGTAATAGTCTTTTATTACAAAATTTGATGAAAGAGTTCACTAATTGCTGTCTTTGTTGCGGATTGTTTATACACACCCTCAATTCCTGTAGTGCAATAATTGAGTGTGGGTAGTCCACAATAATATCAAAACTTTCTTCAATTCTCAACTTCGCAAGCTCATTCTTGACTATGGACAAGAGCATTTCAATATTAAAATCTGAGCTCATCAAGGTTTTCACCAAGGGTGGATATAAGAAATCGGTTGACCACTGCACTAACTTTGACAAGACTGGCTCATTCCATTTGTTCGAGAAATTGTCAACCACAAATTTACTTATATGCGAGATAGTTAGCTCTATGACAGTTTCATTGAGTTTTTTTTGAAGGCCGATGTTGATAAGACTGTTCGTGATGAATTCAATCGAACAATCATCCAGATGATTAAGATTAAATAAATTTAACAGCAAGTACTCTGAAATCTTATTCATACCATTATTTTCAAAAATGACAGCTTGAAATAATGAGTTACAACTTCTTTCAGCTATTGTTTCTTGTAAGCTGTTAAGTTGTAGCAGATGAGAAAGATGCATGATTTTTGATTTGTTTTGATTTATGTGTTGCAAATTTGACATCATATCCGCATCTGATTCGATCTGCTTTCTGACTTGAAGATCACTCCTTACCCAGCGCCTGATTTCATCTGCAAATATTTCCAGTATCTTATCGTCTAGCCGGTGACTATTTAGCAGTTTCAAAGCGCTCTTGGTCCTTTGGTTTGGTGCCTCAACTTTGCTCAACTCGTCAAGATTAATCCTTATATACTCGAGTAAAAAGCTCAAGTCATTCTGCAAGTCCAGCGGTATAAGTTCATCTTGAATTATACTTGCATTTGGAAAAACTGATAAAAATGTCAATCTGTTGATCGGAATTTGCCCCTGGGATGACATTGGATACGGGATTGTGTTTATTAAAGAGTACCCGCTTAACATCAACATGTAATCTGAAGCTGGTATGTATTTTTCAGACAAGCAGGGCGCAAAAAAAAAATTGATTCCAAAGGTGAAAAGAAAATAAAAGTTATTGAATGAATGCACAGTCACTAACTTGACTGAAGTACGGTAAAATCATGGCTAAACCAAAGAAGAAGCAGGACTCTGAACAGTCCTCTGCTCTGAGTAAGAAAACTGGTAAGAAAGGGGCAAAGGAAGAAGTTCCATTGACACCACATCAGGAGAAAATGCTGAGAATTGAGCTGAGTCGCGAAAAGGCAAAAATCAATAGAGCTACCGTTGCAAACGCCAGTTGGACAGGAAAATTACCTGGAAATTTGTTGCATGAGCATTGTCAAAAAGTTAAGTGGGAAAAGGTTTCATATGACATGAGAACTTCCAAGGATGGCTACATTGCAAGCACAACTCTATCTTGGAAGAACCCGAAGACTCAAGAATTGATTCAAATCAAATTTGTCACTCCCTCACACCTAGTGAAGCCACTGGAAACAAGTCTAGAGGCAAGGCATTATTCAGCAACTTATGCCTTACACAGGGTGGCTTCAGACAAGAATATATCGATGATTTTACCACCAAACCACAAAAACTTATGGTTAGATCTTGAAGTCGAAAGGAAAAAAATGGTTCTGGATAATCTGCAAAAGGCTGCAAGCTTCTATAACAAAGATCCCTTTCAGGTAGAGTTGGAAAGGGTCAAACTGAATGAGAAAAGAAACAAGGAAAAAGAAATCAAGCAGCAGAATGATACAAAAACTAAAAAACCGGCCTTGGTTATCAGCTCTTCTGCTATTTCGAAAGACAACAGTAAAGTAAACAGCAAACCATCTTTTTCAAAACTTGCTTTTGCTAACTTATTGTCTATGGATGTTACATTCCCAAAAAAAGTTTGGAACAATGCAGCACTATTTGATTTGTCATCTGATTCCAGAGGTTTGATAGAATCTTCTATCAAGCACCACATTACCTGGACCACCCCCTTGACAGACAGAATGACTAATGTCAATACGGATATTGAGATTTTGACAAATCTTGGGTTCAAAAGCTCTCACGTGAATGAATCGATCAGCTACACAAATAATTTAACTGAGTCCTTAGAGTGGTTGATTTTTCATATACCTGAAGATGACTTGCCAAACTTTTTTGTGAAGGATGAGAAGGATTCAAAGCTTTCTTTGAAAATCCAGTCGTCTTCAGATCTATCCCAAAGCTATATGATTGAGAGACTTGTGGCTGGAGGATTCAACAAATCAGACGTAATTGCTCAATTGAAATATTTTGAGTTCGACGAATGTAAAACAGCCGTTAAGTTGACAAGAGACTTAGTAGAGTATCAGATCAATGATGATGTGGCTTTTGTCCAAGATTCGCAGGATATTTGGGATCAGGAGGTTGATAGCTTGCAGATGATTTACGAAGCTGATAGAGTCAATAAGATTGATGATCAAATAGTAGAAATCAAGCTCAATCCGCAAAACTTGATGCAGGATAGTGACCGTTCTAGACAAAACTTAATGTCACTAAAGGTTTTCAAAAGTGAAAATTATCCAAACACTCTACCTGGATTTAGCTTAGTTGTCACTAACCAATCATATAGATTGGCAAACTATATCAAAATTTCCATAACAAGGCAATTGCTGGACTACGTTGTCTCCGGGGGATTATTGGGAGACAGTTTTATATTCTCCTGTATTGACTGGATTGAGAATGAAGTAGTGCGAATAATTGATAACCCAGGGCCTCTATTCACACCGAAGGTTGTTTTGGATAATCCAAGTGATTCAAAAAGAAACAATGTAAATGGCTCATATCAAAAGAGGGTGAAGAATAACAAAACTCATGTGAATACTTCAAGTGCGAGTGATGTTGATTCTATGAGAAAAAAGTACGAAAACAAAATCTCCACTGCAGAGTACAAAAGTTCTTTATTGAGAAGATCCAAATTGCCAGCATGGCTGAAGAAAGATGAGATCATCGAGACCATCAATAACAATAAAATCACTTTGATAACCGGAGAAACAGGTTCGGGTAAATCTACTCAAGTAGTCCAATTTATACTTGACGAGTTGAATTCCAAGAATGATTTTCAAACATCAATTATGTGTACCCAACCGAGACGTATCTCAACGCTTGGTTTGGCTGATAGAATATCGGATGAAAGATGCGGTAAATGTGGAGAAGAAGTTGGTTATATAATCAGAGGTGAAAATAAGACATCACCCACTACAAGAATCTCTTTTGTAACTACTGGTGTGTTACTCAGAATGATTCAAAGCTTATTAAAAAATCAGGATGATAGACTTTTTCACAAATTGGGCTATATATTTATAGATGAAGTTCACGAGCGCTCAATTGAGAGTGACTTTCTCTTGATAATATTGAAAAGCATCTTGACCAAGTACAAAAACTTGAAAGTCATTTTGATGTCAGCGACAATTGACATCACCGTTTTTGAAAACTATTTTGGTAAAAATCCAGTTTCTCACTTGCATATTGAGGGACGGACTTTTCCTATCACTGATTACTACTTGGATGAAGTCTTGAGTGACCTTGATTTTACCATTGAGCGTACTAAATTCAGATATAAAAGTGAAAAAGATGATGTTGAAGATGAAGACGAAGACTCAAAATTCCTTAAGCCAAAGGCGAACTCAAAGTTTTTTGAAAACGGTAATATAAATTATCAGCTAATAGCGATGTTGATTAGGTTTATTGATGACAAATTGACAAAGGAAAAGAACTCTGGCTCAATTTTGGTGTTTTTGCCTGGTATATTAGAAATCAAAACTTGCATGAAAGAAATTTGCAAGATGAATGATGAATTTTTGTTATTGCCTTTGCATTCTGCATTGTCATCAGCTGATCAAAAGAAAGTCTTTCAGATTCCTAAGAAGGGTGTGAGAAAAATTGTTGTCTCTACAAATGTTGCAGAAACTTCGATCACGATCCCGGATGCTGTAGTCGTTATTGACAGTGGCAGGTCTAAAAACATCTTTTATGACTCCAAGTTAAATGCCACCAAATTGGTAGAAAACTGGTGTTCGAAGGCAGAGATAGGACAAAGAAGGGGTAGAGCTGGACGTATTACTGATGGTATCTGTTACAAGTTGTATACTAGGGAAACTGAGAGTAACATGTTAAAGCAGCCAATCCCCGAAATAAAAAGAACAAGACTAGAGAATTTGTATTTAATTGTCAAGTCAATGGGTATCAAAAACGTCCAAGAGTTTTTGAACAATGGGCTTGATCCACCAGACTCTAAAGCTATATCAAAATCAAGACAATTTTTGAACGAAATTGGTGCTGTGATTGATGATGAACTAACCAACTTGGGATCATATCTTTCAATGATACCAGCAGACTTACAGAGTGGTAAGTTGTTAATTTTTGGTACATTATTCGGATGTTTAGACAGCTGTTTAACTCTAGCTTCAATTTCAACAAACGGGAGTCCTTTTATTAACAGTTTTGAGTTGAGGGAAGCAATCAAGAAGTCTCAATCAGAATTCAGTAATGGTCAGGGAGACTTAGTTGGCATCATAAA
Organism: Peterozyma xylosa; assembly: GCA_003706035.2. NCBI lineage: Eukaryota > Fungi > Ascomycota > Pichiomycetes > Alaninales > Pachysolenaceae > Peterozyma > Peterozyma xylosa. The sequence continues at coordinate 758,026 of PPKF02000004.1, read as the reverse complement.
TGCTGTGGAACAGTATGAAGAAGTTAAGGAAGGTGGATCTGTGAACACCAACAAATGGCTCAAAGACAATTATTTGTCTTATTTAACCATGAGGGAAATAAGATCCACGAAGGTTCAATACATTTCTATTTTACAGGAATTAGGGTTTGTGCCACTCGACTACTCAAACAGGAGTGCCGCATCAACAAGAAACTATTTGAATAGAAACAACAAGAAGTTCCATATAATCAAATCGATCATTACCGGCTCATTTTATCCGCAGATTGCTAGAGTCGAAAGGCCTGATCCAAAATATTTTGCAAGCGCTTCGGGTGCAGTATCCATTGACCCTGAGCAGAAGGACATGAAATTTTGGGTCAGAAATGAAGACTATATAAATGGATTACTCGAATCTCGCGAAAAGAAAATAAAGTATGAAAAGGAGGAGTTACCAGCATCCAGAGCTTTCATGCATCCTTCTTCTGTTTTGTTTGGCAACGGCAATAGGGGTATTACACCACCAATTCAGTCACAAGATAACTTCGACTTCACACCTAGCACAACTTCCAAAACGTCTAATCTGATAAAGACCTCTTTTGTATCTTATAGTACATCGAATCACACATCAAAATTATACATTCGTGACATTACCCCAACATCCACATTACTGATTTTGTTGTTCGGTGGTTCAATAACATATGATTTGTCTTCAATTGCATCGTCTTCATCCTTGAAAACGCTTCCTGGTATTGTATTGGATGGATGGTTACCAATTAGAACGTGGTGTAAAAATGGTGTTTTGATCAAACAATTTAGAGTTTTGTTGGATAGAGCTATCGCTGAAAAATTGATGAAACCATCATACACTGATGATGGAGATCATACCAGTATTGGTGAGGATGTGATTTTGGCCCTCGAAAAACTCCTAGAGGCTGATAGTATTTGAATTTTAATATAGACAAGAATCTCAAAAGTTTTCCTTATTGTGATGCATTCAGTAATGCGCCAAGGACGTAATTTAATATACACATGCATGTAATACTAATCTTTCAACTAAAGGACATGTAACTTTATGGATAATAAAGACGAAATAAAGAAACATTGTGAGACACCCATAATGATTTGATCATCAAGTAAGCAGCTGGAACAATACTGAAACCCTAATTCAAAATTCTCTCAATTCATCAAATTATTGTGAAAATACAGCTTGCAACATTACTGAAATATGATAAGTGGTTGTAAACGATCCCTTTGCTTTCAACTAGATGTAAAACGTTACCATCGACTGTAATTCCATCATCTGAAAAATAGTTAGCATCATAATAGTCAGAATTCTTCACGTACTTGACGACTGATTGCGGATGAGGCAAAAGAATTTTGTCAATGTAAAACATTATACCAGCATGAGAGTAAGGGGTAGGAGGAACAAATGGAACAATGTCATTTTTATGAACCAATCTGTATAAACCTCCAGCTACTAACCCATCACTCAATACAGTCTCCTTCAACGAGTCTGTTTTGAAGAGAGAGTCCAATGCCTCTTTCATGCCCTGAGTTGCAGCTACTCGAGCAGGAGCTATACCGATAACTATTGGATCATAGCCCAAAAGTTTGTATTCAATACCAAGTAAGGTTGCAAGGGCACCCCCCATTGAATGGCCTGTGATAACAAAATCATAATCTGGGTATTTGGACACCAAATTTACCACTGTGGTATATGTCTGCAGAAAGTAGTCAGAAAGGGCAAGTTGGAACCCAGCATGGACTCTACAGTCCCCGGAAGGACAGTCAAACTTCAGCGAGCTTGAAGAGTACAAGTTTGCATAAGAAACGTAAGGGATTGAAGCAAAGTTGAAGTCAACCAACCAATCCGTGATAGTGTTAGTTCCTCTGAAAGCAACAAGAATTCTATTCTTTTTGTGATCAACGGCAATATATCCTGCGGATCCTTGAATCAAAGGCTCGAAGATCTTGACAATTTCTGTTTCTGAGTTAATTTCACTGGCACAGAAGTCAATAGGGCATACGTTTGAAAAATTTCCTACCTCTATCGCATCAACAGTGAGGCAGTAAGCAACGGAAGATAATCCTACCAGATATGTGAGTTCATCGTATATAGCATCATCGATCAGGAATGTCTCTAGACTTTCATCTAGTAAATCAAAGTCAATAGTTGATTCAGTTGCTTCTGAAACAGCGCTTGAAAGACTTATGGTAGCAGCGATAGACTGTTCAACTTTCAAACAAAGTAAGCAGAGACTTGTTAGACTCAAAAAGAATTTCATTTTGGAGAGTATGAAAGCTACTGAAGAATGCTAGCTACCCATAACGTTACGAAAGGAACTGGATATTCAACGCCTTTTTATGTTTATAAATTTCAAGTGGGGGAAATCGCACAGGTTCGAGTCATATATGCAAAATAACCTTTTGTCGTTGAAGATCTCATCTACACACCGTCTCTACTAAATTCGATCAAGCAGATAGTCAGGAAAATGAGTCGCTCAGGATCAGAAATTAACATGTGAAACAATTGCACCTATTAATAAAGGCTCTGCAGGGTTTCATTACAAAGTACCAAAATATCGAGAGGATCAAGTGAAGGTAAGCTTTCATGTCTTCAAGCATTCAAACCTCTTGGGTTTTCCTTCTACCTGGCATCTGTAGTACAAAATATGCAATGAAGTATTCCAGTAGAGTACATCAAAATTGTTGTTTGCGTAAAGATTAGTAGCTGGTATATCTCTTACCCCATATACCCGTCTCTTGATCAGCCTTTGTAGGCCAGTGCTTTCTTCTGTTTATTATCTGGAGGAGGTTTTAGCACATCGACTGATGGCCACTATCCTTGTCCAAATGATATCGTTGAGCGCGCAGTCTTATGCATCGAGGAAGCAAAAGGCAGATTTGCAATTTCACTTACCCTTTTGTATTAAAAACGTGAATGAAGTTGAAGATTCTTCAAAAGTTGTTTACTATTTGCCTCTTTGAATCAGACGACACCAAGTTTGTTGATGATCCAAATATCTTTATGGTCTCAGCTTTGATGCAGGAGGAAAAAAGTTCCAATGGATTGATCACACCTCATTGAAATTTCATCTATCACTCTTCGGAGTTTCTCAGTTAGGCCAAGTCCATGCCCGTTTGACTTGATTCGAGTAGTCTGTTTGCTTTTGCTAACGATATATACCGTAACGGTATGATTTAATTTATGCTTTCAATTAAAAGCTAACTAAAATTGCATTCGTAATTTAAACTTTGCCAGCCTTTCATGCTCCCCTCTCACATAAGCAGTGAAACAATGACTTCATCCAACAGAAGAAGTCAGTGAAACTAGTATCATCCATCCAAACATCAACCTACAAAACCGGATCAAATGTCTTGGAAACATACATGAATAGCAAGATATCCAAGCAAGCTGATGGTATTATATTGAAATGTTTTTAAAACGGCTTCTGAATGAAGAATATAACGCGTTGGTGTGAGAATGATGGTCATATTTGCAGCTGCCCGAATTCCTGGCATATTTTTATGGATAACTGGAAATCCCATTGGATTGTCTTCACAGATACCACTGGATACTAAATCTGGTAAGAATAAGTTGTGACCTAAGTCAGCCATTACATTTTCATCAACTCCGCTCACAAAACAGATAATTTTAGGCTTAGTTCATCCTGTAAGTCTTTTTCTGTGATTTGAATTTTTGTGTCATTGATCTTACTTCAAGTTACTATCTCCTTCTTACATTTCTACATTGCAGACAGACACATCGAGGTGAAAGGGGTTTTTCTTTGGTTGAATTTGATCCTCATTGTTTTTTATACAGGCCTTTTTTGTCTTTGCTCTTTTGAGTGGAATTAGTTTCTGGGATCAGAAACTGTATTGTGTCTTTAAAGCTATGAAGAGTGCGACTGGAGAGACTGTTAATCACACAAAGATATTCTGCATTTTGGTGGAAGATGAAAGCTTCGGAAATAAAAACGAGATTTTTTTTTTAAAAATATCTGCTCTGATAAAAGATAACTTCAAAGAGCGATTGCTCAAAGCTTTTCATAATAATCTTCTAAGTAACTCTGTAGTTGGAAACCATAAGTTCTTATGAAAAGGGAAGGTCAGTCTCTCGCTGATACCCCTTCGTGATATCCTTCGAAACCTCTTTGGTGTATGGATGTTCGTGGTTTGAAGCACTTTCATAATCAAGCAAGAAAAAACCAGGATCCGAAGTGTACAATATCAACTCTATTTCTACAAACAAAGGTATCGAAGCATGTCTCTGAGTATCAGACCAGCCAATAATGCAATCAATCAGACGAGAAACTTAGTGGATCATTCTAGTTCTGTTGATCAGATGGTTATTGACCGAAACGGAGAAATTCCATTATCAGGTGGAGCAGTCGGCAAGATAGATTCTCCGAAACTGATTGATGAACAAGATCAGAAGTCCAACACCGCAGAAACAATCTCGGCAATAGAGGAAGTCTCAACAAAAGAAGGCCATGCTGATTACAACCAAGAAATCAAAGAAAGCAAAGAATATGTCAAAAATGTATTTAGCTTGTTGAATAAACACAGCAGAGTGCGATTATTTGAAAGCGTTCTTCTAGATATCAAAAACCAGAAAGAAATAAACATCAAAAGATCATTTGAGGAGAAGGGTTTGATATATTCACCAGCTGTTAAAAACTCTTTTTTGAGATTCAGACAAGGCATGAAACTCAAAAAGTTTGACTCCATTCAAGAAAGAGAATCGTGTGTAAACGAAGCGTATTTGGAGTTACTCAACGTGGGAATCGACCATATAAAAGAAGTTGCGGATAAACACCAGATTGATCAAAAAAGACTAAAACTGAGATTTGAGAATAAAGTAAAAAGCAGATCCATATCGTACGAAAAGACCATGAAAATATCGACAATCGGCGAATTGATAGTAACGCTCGCCATTGTAAAAAACTACCAGGACAATAATAATTTTTGTACTTTATCAAATCCTGATATTCACCTTTTGCTCACAAGCATTTACAAATTGGAATCAGAGATCAAAAGGTGTGACGTAACAAAGTCTACAGATTCGCTGGCTGATGATCTCGAGGACGCAACTGGACCTATAAATGCCTCTGATCTAGTGAGAGCGGAGGAAATTGATTTACGTTTCATCTATCACATTGTGCAAAGTCTTGGACAAACAGTACACTTTGGAAAGATTGAACAACCTTCAAACCTAGGCAGAAATTTCAGATTAAAATTTATGAAACGAAATGGGTTAGAATTGAAAAAAAATGGTGTTTTGCTTCAACATTCCAAAATTGAGAACAGGATGGTCAACCTCAAAAGATTTAATAGGTGGATTTCTGATTATAACCTGTATTTAGCCTCTGCAAATATTGGACAACTGATGCCAACATCATTTGTCGGCTCAAATATTCTTCAGCAAAACAACCATGATTTCAACCTTTTACCAATCCACCATCGACAAAGATCTCACGCTACATTTGAGATTAACATTAGTCATGGTGATGGGTGGGAAATGGGGCAGTTATTGTAATAAGATTTGAGGCTACCCCTTTATATTTAACTCAATTCTATGTTGTGGCCTGGTGCCAAACTCATTTTTGCATTCAACTTCTTATAACTCTATAATAATACATCTTTAGCCGATTTTGCTGGTGAAAGGCCAATATCTTCTCAAGCAGGAAGATCACCAAGTACCAAATGAAAATTGACAAATTTGACGAATTAACATCATCAGTACTGCAAATTTTGATGCCGTTATAATCATTGCAGAATGATTCACAGAGACAGTAAGGTGATTGCACCTTGTGTCAAGGTAGATTGGGTTTGATATTCACAGTATCCCCAATTTCTTGTTAAAGTCGAGATCACATTGCATAAGAATATAACCGCTGTTCAAGATACGTTACAAAAATAATCAAAAAAATGAAATCAAAACGATTTTTCATAATTGGTAAGGAAGAATATATTGCTTTGAAGAAAAAAGACATAAATGTAAACAAACTCCTTAGATCTCACATCTTTCACATACGAAATCCTTTCACAAAAACATTGGGTATCTTTCCCATTATTCAAATACTGATACCATGGGAGGTTCAAAAAATCCAAAAATCCAAACAAACAAGTAATTTATTGATTCATCCTGTCATAGATGCAGTTGTTTAAATGTCATGCAAACCTTGGTGTATGAAAACAAAAACCACGAAAATAGTTGCAAAAGTATGTTGGATTAATTCAGCAGAATCCAGGCTAGATTTACAATTCTACAGCTTATTTTTATATCGTTTTTTTCTCATGATTCTTTTATTCTTATTTTTTTCAATTACTTAAAACTCAAGGTTTTTGTGATTCATTGAAAGATTGATTACAATAGAAATAAATGAAAAAAAAGAATACTTCTTAAACATCGACAAGTATTGGTTAGTAGTAGTACCTCAAAATAGAACGATCATTTTCATATTACCTTCGCGGTCTGAATACCAACCATATTGATATGAAATATCTCTTTCTCTCACAACTTATCGAATCTCGGTTATAACAATGTATAAATGAACACAAAAAAATTATGTATTGTATTATATTGATAACCTAATTTTTCCTCAATTTAACACTGAGGATTATTATATATATATATCACTGGAGAATTCACAATAAATGAATTACACGATTTGAAATTGAAATGGCCTCGTTTGAATTCTTTTCAAGCTGTTTCGACTAATATGGTTATTCATAATTTGACCAGCTATCTGAAATTGATGATCTTGAATTGATATTATTTTTTAACCTCTTTCTTATCTTAAGTCTCTTCAGTTCTTGCATGACAGTGCTTCAGTATGTGTCCCTTTCTTCCAGAAGAAAAGCATCAAGAGTATATTTTCTCAAGAAGCGATGCACCACCACCCACTTTAACATACGTACTCTCAAATATATTCTCCTTGACAACATTGTTAAGATACTAACCAAATTGAAATCAAAATCATCAACCTCAAATATTATCGACAATGACCATCCATGAATATGCAATTGCGAGACCATATTTCTCATGTGATCTAACTAACCTAGCTTTCATGTCTTCTCATAATGCTGTTAAAGATGTTCAAGTGAGAACCCGGCCAACAAATACTCTTAACATTTTGTAAGCTGACCATGATATCGGTGTACAAATGAGCTTGGTGACTGTTTTCTCGAAGTAGCTAAATGAGAGCTTCACTTGTTTTAAACTTGAGTTTCGTACTCAGTTCCACATTATCATATTTTGTTTCTCTCAATAACTATATCTCTAAGCAACCTGCTCAGACCCCCTTTTATATTTATTTTTTTTAGCCCGTATCAACGTAGAGTTAGAGGTTTCTACATGAAATACGCATATTATCAACTAACTTCAAACAAGACAGAACAGACATTCCATTTTCGACAAATCCGTACATATCTGAGTATCTTTCGCATAAAACTAGAGTATCATTTTTATCCATAATGTAGATCATTCAACTCAAGATCCTTTGATACTTAAACTCCGCAATCATAAACGATCTCAACAACCTACCCCCTCTTTATGTATAATCTCTTCTACTCACATATACCACTGAAGTCTCTGAGTTTTCTGAATGTATTTTGAATCAAGGGATTATTAGTCAATTTATCAGCAGTCATTTTTTCTGTGCTTACCTGTTTCCGCAAGACAATGAAAATTATGCCTGAGGGTTAAAGTATTTTGTTTTTGTATAGTACTTTGGACGATTGTCAATAATATAGCTCTGTGGTCATCTTTGTAAATCAAGAACAACTTTATTTCTGGTTCCTCAAACAATTGCTTGAGCCAAATAGCTTTTTTAGAAGCCTGAGTCAATCCAATAAACTCCAGCTTGGTAACGCTTATTGCAACCGATTTTTACTTTCTACTACGCCAACTGATAGTACCTCCTGCATACTTGAATAAATATTCACATGTCGAAAAACCGTCTTTTTTTACTTCTCAGCCACTCAGAATCTGAGCGGCCAACCAATTGTGCTAAGTACGTTTATTGTGTATACGATATGACTCTTTCTTGAATTTTAGATATCGAGAGACAATTCTTATACGAAGTCAAAAGTATATAAATTTACGTGTAATAGATGCATAAAGAGGTTTTTGTTCCTTTGTCAGATTGGTTCTTTCTATCGTCTGGATGTATCGTACGCTTATCTGTATTTTATTTAGGGGTTCATATGATGTAGAAGGGGTAGTCTGTCCATATTTGCTGTGCGATTCTTCTGTGGGGTGTCAGCTGGGAAGAAGGATCAATCTCTAATCCTGCACTTGAAGCTACAAATCAGAACTACATCTAATAATCATTTTGGTTCATTAGATATCTTTTTGATGGAGTCGTGAAGTTATCTCAATCTCATCCTCTTTTTGGTGTATATTCAAACCCAAAAACTGCTTGACTTTTCCCAAGTCTTTCATTGAATTCACTAATAAGTATATTCACATGTCCCATGTCTTTATTGTTTGGAAATGCGATTTGCAAGTCACAACAGAAAGGCCGATCATTATATCATCTCAATCTGTCGTTGATGGAGTAATTCAAATTAAGCATAATTTGTTCGAAAATCCATTTTTGTTAATTAACAGATTGATCTTTGTATCATATATAAGGGAGGCGAGCCTGTTTTGATCACGATGGGCTTTTCTTTGATAACCAAACACAGTCTCTATTTTATTGCTTTCATCAATTGACCCTTGTTAATTCATATCACTTTACTCATCTCATATCATTTTCGAAATGCAATTCATCTGTTGGAGAATTAGTTTATTTTTTGCTGCAATAAAAAGCAAGAGTCTGACAGACTGAAATCATTAAACAGAAGCAAAAGTTCCTTGATAATCAATACCCTTCCATTTGTCTGAAACTTGCAGAACTAACCTCGCCTTATAGAAGTTGATCTTGAGTCATCCTTTTTGATATATAGGACCCCCATCTATGTCCATCCAATAGGTCTTGTATTTGCTGGAAGTCTAACTAATTCAAAAATGGAGTTCTCTTCTCCTGACTTGATATCTTTTCAAATGCTAATATCCAGTATGTTTTCTTCTCAGACATCAGCACTTTACAACTGTTCGGTGCATGATTTATTACCGATATAGCAGTATTCAAGAATTTAACCAGATAGTTTACGCCCTTTGAAATTTCTTTCGTAACTTTTGTTTCACTGGGATCTGCTTCTACAGCGTCATTATTTGTATGATTTTGATTGTTTGAGCCATTTGTCATGGATGGGCTATCTCTTGATACATGTTCAAGTCTGAAGATACACTATTTGGATTGAATGGCAAAGGAGTTGAGTCTACTGAAAGTCTTATTTTTTTGTTTCCCTCTCTGATTCTGAGAATTCATCCTCTTCGTTTGAAGCATCGTCCCAGCCGGAGGATTTCTCAAAAATTGCCTTTTGTTGGTATGAATTTCTCCACTGTAGTGAGGAATTAATAATTGGAGTTTATCTCATCGTAACGAAATGGTCCACATACGTCAGTTTCAAGTAGCTTTAATGGGCCCTGTTGCTCCAAACTTGGTTTTCTTATTTTACTTATAGACACTTTTGCCTTTGATGAAGCTTTCACAGATTACAAAATTTACTGTATTTTACCAACAAAATGAGTTTGGCCGTTCAATAATTCATTTTGGATGGCCTAGTTTTGTCTATTCTTTGTTAAAATTCTAAGTTCTCTGCGATATAGAGATTCAGTAATACCAACCATTCAACCAATACATTACCATCGTCGACATATATGCAATAAATTTTTTACCTCAATAATTTAACACTTAACACTTTTCATGAACAAAAATGTATTTTCTCTCTCAGCTGCATATGCGATACTAATTAAAATCATCCAAGTTTGTGAAACTCAAAGAGCATGCTTCAGGAAACAATTTTAGTCAGTGAAAGTTTGGCTCGGCCTCTAGCTTTAACAGAAAAAAAACACTTCCATCACTACTAGTAATATATTTGGAATGTTTCATAAAGTTATCAAACAGCGTTCTCAATTTGATGATCTGACTCGTTGTGTTCGAATCGAGGAATAATCACCCTAATAACTTGGTGATTTATCAGATCCGAGTAATGATTTTTCAAAAGACAACCTAATATCTGCCTTATCTTCAGTGTCTTTGGTTCTGGTGTAACAAACGCTACAGTGCTTCAGTATGTCTCCCAGTTTTCCACAACAAGCATATTCAAAGTTTCATTTTTTCAGAATGAACACAAATGGAGCACCAGCGACTTTAACATCTGTAGTTTCAGCGGCATTTTTATCAACTACATCGCAAGCTAATGTTTTGGTTGTTTATTGTTTGACTTATTATTCAGAAACACAGAGGCCCTGCAATTGAAAATAAGTTCTGCAGCTGAATTTATTTCCAACAAATGCGTCATATGAAAAAGCTTTGAAGGAAAGTAATGGTAATGAAACTCTAGTCTCATTTTTTCCCAGAAGATTGATAAGGATATTCGAGTAAATCCCAGGAATGCTTTTTACAATTTCTAAGCTGAACATGAAATCGGTACTAATGATACTAACAGAAATTAGCTTGGTGAGTGCTTTCTCCAATAAGATCTTAATACGCAAGTAAATCTTTCTGCAGATATCCCTCATCTTCTCAATTATTGTGTTTTAAAATAAGTTACTCCTGACTCATGCATTAATCTTCTGTTCGTATTGTTAATCTAAAAAGCACAGATCCTTGCATTTTGTAACTACTCCAGGTGTGTAAATAAGAAAGCCAAATAATATTTATGCAATCGAGAATTTCATAATACCTAATTATGTGAGTAGATGTACGATTCTTTAAGTAGAGAGAATTAATATTTTGAAACAAAAAAGATACTGATTCAGATAATTCTAAATTAGATGGTGCTTCTGGAGATATGTCTCGTGGTGGAGAAGCAGATATTGGCGAAACTAGTAGAGCTATTGTCGGACAAAAATTTAGACAGAAAATGGCTCGAATTGATCCTGTTCTAGTGATATCGTAAATCTCATTGAGTGTATAAGTAGTATAATTTTTGACAAATTTGACCTGCAAAACCCCCTTTTACATAATTGATAGATGGTATTCTATGATTCACTCCCATACTAAACACAGCTTTTCGAAACTCAAATCTCCGATAGACGTTACTATTATCGTAGATAGGTTCAAGATCATAGGTTGCCAGATTCTGCCTTACTTTTTAATGAAAATCTCAAACTGAAATCTTGGCAGAATGAATAAGTCATGTGGCAATGTGATTCATGGAGGCTGTCTAATGACTTGTCATGTCCCGTGGCACACATAATGCTGAACATTTGATGGGTAGAAGCAGACAACTTGGGATGTGATTTTATTAAAGTGAAACTATTTCGGCAGGGATTAATACAAGTGAAAGGTATTTATTGAGACCACAGAGCTTTGCTCCATTGATAGGATATAAGTCATCAAGGCTTTTTTTTGCACTCCATAGCAGCAGGAGAGAAAGCAATTGTTGAAGAAATAGATGTTACTATTGATTGCAGATGATGAATCGCACACAAGATTCCAGCAGAGATCTCTGAAAAAAAAAATAATCCAAGCTTGTATTGATAAAATATACAAGGTTTGGTATTCACCACTTTTATATTACGCATTTTCGAAAATGAAGGTGTTGAAAATTAGCTACGAATGTGTATAAAGGATAAAGCTATAAATAGAATATACTGGTACAAAATTAAACACGAGAATAAAATCAATTCAAGAGTAAGTACTGAGTTTCTCAATGGTGGCTTTCTGGGTTGAATAAATTTTCTGACAAAAGTATTAATAGTAGTTATCTATGTCTGAAAGTTTAAAGATACTATTGAAGCAACTGTAAATGAATGAATCAAAGATGTTGAAATCTAGTTGCAGCTCTTGCTTATCAACTACAAAATTTAAAAGACAAGAAGATAAACCAGCGCCAATCTGAAAAGGTCCAAAGGTATCGTTGGAAGTTATTTTGACTTCTTTATACTTTTAATAGTTGCAGATTGAATATTTCGAAACGTGTGGAAGTTTTTTCAAGGTATCGGAATCGGAATAATGCAAGGCAGTGAATTTCGTATGAAGGCTGCCAAACGAATACTGAGCTACATCAAGAGAACTATCACTATACTATTCCTCACAATTGTATTGGAGTATGACAGTTTATCGGGTTACTCAGTTACCGCTTGGCTGGGCTGTGATAGTTCTCATCATGTGGTTGGTTGGGTATTCAACTATGAAGTATGAACAGTCAAATGAAGAAGCAGATAGCCGAATTAAATCATAATGACTGATGCCTGATGCCACCAACAAAGTTTTTTTTTTTAAAAGCGTTTAATGAATCAAAAATGAATATTGAAGAGCTGGTCTTGATACATGAAAGTAAACAAGGAAGGAGCTGTGTTATTCTTACAATGAAATAACATAAATAATACTAGATTATCTAACATTTTGTTAACTTATGTGCAGTGAACAAGCAAATTGATCAAAAACTGTTGAGTTAAAATGTCTGGGAACTAAATATTTAATTGAGGATATAAAATCACAGCAGAAGCCATTCAAAAGAATCAGATTTAGGCGACAAATCTGAGCTTTGAACTTAACTTAGCAAAAAGCAAGCGTGATATGAAAGTCATGATAAATAAAAGCGAGAGTGTTGCCCTGTCCGCTTATGTTATTGATTAAAATTGATTGAATTCAATTGAACTTACTTTCAAAGAGATATTTTATGAATGAAAATTAAGTAAAAGATTGTAAAAATAATGAATCGCGCGTCAAGTTGATAGCATTTCATGTTGAGATTCTTGGGATCGTTTCATGCTTGTTAAGTGTATGCGGCAACTGAGTGGAGTATTAAAAGATCCTGAATGATTCAGCTTCTGGATAAAAGTGATATGCTTTTAACCTAATGGGAAATGTACGAATATTTTGCCTAATATGGCATAATAAGTTTCATGTTGATACAATTCATGCTTCATACTGATTGATGCCAAACGTATGTTCGTATTCGAATTTTTTTATTTGATCATGAAAGAATACATAAGAGTTTTGTTCATTTCATATCATTAGTTTGAGAACTAATATTCAAAAACTACAAATGTGTATTATAGATTTTCTTCTTAGGGAAAGAGTTTAATACTAACATGTATTAAAGCATGAAAATAATATGAACTCATCATTTCAAGTTTGGAACTGTTATTGTACGCAGAGAATCTAACAGCAAAAAAAGTGTGACGATCAATATTAGAAAGATTCCAAGTTCCCCTTTTTTTTCGATAGGGTTTTCATTATTTGATGACCAAGCTTCCAAAGTTTAAGACGTTTTTCCGCAGAGATAAAAGTCATTGAAGAACAAGTCATTCCTTGCATGCAAATCTAGTGCGTTAAACAGTATAACATATTCATTTAAACTTATGTATTCAAAGCTTGACAACAGAAAGCAAAATTTATCGAGCTGAGAAGTTTCTATCTTAGATCCAAATACTCGATTGGTTTAGCTAATCTCTGTGTATTATTCAGTTCATCAGAACTGAAACAGACAAAAAAGATGATTATTTTGCAAAGATTGACTGGCGCCTTCGCACAGATGACATCGTCTCTTTTCTTCAAGTTTATATAGCTAAGCTTGATGACTCTGCAAGAGGTATTTGGGAAATGAATGACTTATTGGAAAAAGAGGAAAATGTATCACATACCCGTATACAAAAAACAAAATGGATAAATTGTCCAATGACGATTTCAACTTTCCCTTCTTCAAAATCAGGTAATGCGATACACCTCTTGAATTAATATGTCTCATATCAGCAAGTTTCATGTTTGTTCACTGACTTGCCAGTTGAATTAAGATAGGTGTTAAGTTTAGTAATAAAAAACTTATGATTCTGAAGCTATGATCCATATTGTAAAATTGTCAAAAGCTTTTTCCTATCAACAAAACGAATGAGGTCTTTTTTGTATGTAAAAAAAGAGTTGTTGCCAACTTATATTATGAATGGAAGAAAGAAAATACCTAATCAGAAGTTTCCAGAAATTGCTATCATAAATATGTTTTGTTGATAGAAGCTAACTAGCATCATAATAAAGTGATCTAAAATTAGGCTGAAGAATAACGCTAACTCAAGACCGTCTGTAATTCATTTTTGCTCGAGTGAACATAGAATAGTAGTAGAACTGTAAACCATTTTTGATCACACCAAAATTGATAGCAAAAAATGAAATAGCCGCTAAGAAGCAAGCAATGTGGAACCATTTTGAGGTTTTCTGTTTCAGTTATAATAATTGAATCTTGAGTAAGGCTGAAAGAATATAAAGGGGGTGTGGTGTGTGCAGGTCCCTTTTTTATTTTATATTTTCAATTTGAAAAAAAAAAATATTGAAGTTAGCTAAAAATTTATATTAGAGAAATAGGTATTAAGAGAACCAGAATATAATGATATGGAATCAAGCATGAAGAAAGAATCTTATCAAGTCAAGAGATATAGTAACTTGTTGAGAAAACTCATCAAGGAATGATTATGAACCGAAAAATTTTCAAAGAGAATATGAAAGCGGACATAATTCCACTTTTAAATTATAAGGCTTGCTTTTCATGTTTGGATAGCCTGAAACGTTGAGATTATTTTCATATTCTTACAACATACATTTAGATACTCGAAATGCCATTCTTATTTCTCAATTTTGATTTACGTAGCTTAGAATTCCTTTGATCCTTCGAATGAAAAGCCTTCATGATGAGGCGAGTATTCATTTTTTTTTTTTTTTTATTCATTCTCTTTTCAAAAAAAAACTTTGAAATGATATAAATGAAGAAGGGGTGTGACTTGAAGCTTTTTTAGAAGATAAATGAGTGTTTGGAACTCATTTATCTTTGAGAGAAGTATATGTCAGGTCTGTTTATTTTAGTGAAGTTTCATGAGACATGTGTCCAAAAATTATAAAATGCAATCTTCCTTCTCTTCTATATTGGCTATTTTTTCATAATAATCAACCTAAATTAGCTATAAATTGGCTTATTGGAGATAAATTACTTTCTTAAAACAGCTTGAAGTTAAGCACAAAGATATTATTAATAACAAAATGACATTCTCTGTTTTCTAGCTGAAAGCTACTTATAGGCCAATATCCAAATATTCATAATTCAAACTAAATTGGGATTGTTTCATGAAGCTGTCATACATATTATAGACTTATGGAATGATCAAGTGAGCACCATCCTGAAAGAGAATATAGAACGTATCTGGAATATAAATATTCATTGCCACTTGTATCGATACGACTTGTCAAATTTCTATAGCTCTCATTGGATTGCATCCTTAAAATTTGAAACATCTGAGAGATTGAAAGTTATTCTTTCAATATTGATTTATCAAATTTTTGTTGCTTTTAAGAATTTTTTTCAGGTAGAATCAATTGGGGGGGGGGGCACGGATTTTGATTTTAGAATGAGATTCATGAATCATAGAGACAAGGAATACGGCTTTCTGATTCGAAGATTTGATCTTTTTGAAAAGTCAATCCCTTTTGAGTAGATTCAATATCAAAAAGTTGATAATTGGTTTCCTTTTATCCTGCCTATTGGTTGCAATTGAGTTTCAAAACTGGATAAAGCCACTCAAGTAGAACAAAGAATTCCTCCGCAACATTATCAAAAGAGGCTTTCATCACAATTTTCCCAGTGATTTAGTCTGATTGATTGTAAAAGCTTGAAAAAAAATCAGTCATGAGGATGAATACAACTTATAAATGTATATTCCTAAAAGTGTTCCACATATTCAGTTGGACTTGGAACACTTCTGAAAATTTAATATGGAATTGTTAAACTAAATCAAAAAAAATCTCCAAAAACGTTAAAAACAGCAGGTCCTCGGATGTTTTGAAATACATTAAAACCCCTAACTTCAATGGCCTTCTAGTAAGACTTTCATCTTTATACTTTTATTCTTCAGCTTATCAGATTGACAATCTTGGAACTCTTGATTCTGGTTGAGCAAGAATAATATGTAGATTCAGAAAGTAATGACAAAGTCATTATTTATAGATGCAACAAGTTGTTTGGACTAGGTTGTTTCCATACAAAAAGAACATTAATGCTCACAGTTAAACTGACCGGATTTATAATTAGACAACTTCTATGCTTTCTCAAATTGATTTCAAACTTGATCATTTGAAACGAGTGAAGAAGTCGAACCAGATTTACTAACAAGTCTCCAGAAGTTAGATAAAACAAATAAGCGATCACCACATCCAATCAAAGCTCATTTCAAACTAAAAAACAAAGTGGGAAAGACACTTTGATTGAAAAACCCAGAGCCTTCTTAAATTCAAGGAGAAACAGCAACTAATACCTGCAGATAATAGGGATCGATATTCTTCAAAAGAGTGTAGACCCAAAGCCCCGAGGCCTTGCACCTGCTGCCTCAGGGCCACCATGGAAGCGGTTTTTGAAACATGGCAAATCTTGACTCTCAATGTACAAAAAGTGTTTGAACTTTCCCCCATTACCAAGTGTACCCTTAGGTGTGATTTCATGAAGCGGTACCGTCTCAAACGAACTGGAGCATAAACCTTTGACAACGACTGATTTGGATATTATATGAATTATACACTACCTTTAAATGCAGGTAATTTAGATTTGTTTTTCTATTTCCTAATTAGGCTAATGATAGTTGATCGTGCTCCTTCCTAATTTGGAAAAAACAATTTCTCAACCATAAATGAAAACACCATTTAACAATCCCCCTAGCAGAATTTACGAAAGGTATAGCTAGTGCTTGGAGGATAATCGAGCTTTGAGCAAGAAAAGCTAAGTTTCTGTTAAGAACTGTGTTAACAATCTGAAAATCATTGATCACAAAGGGAACTCAAAGCCTGGGAATAAGCAACATAATAATTAAGATTTGTGTCACTTTGTTTCATCATTATTTGTTGAGTGTACTGCAAAAGAACTTGACCAGAAATTAATTCTTCCAATTTGAAAAGCCATTCCACCCGTAGTATTTCATCATGAGATCCATAAGTTTGAAAACAGTGAATGCGGATGAGCAGAAATCATTAAAGGATATCTCAAAGCTTGTGTCAAAGTCCAGGAAGATCATTTCATTGACAGGAGCAGGAATCTCGTGCAATGCTGGAATTCCCGACTTTAGATCAACTGAAGGTTTGTATAACATGGTGAAAGCGAGGCATCCAAAATCTGTGGTCAAAGGAAAAGACCTCTTTGATATATCGTTGTTCAGAACAGAAGCAACACTAAAAGTATTTTGCACCTTTATGGAATCCTTGTACTCTCACACTGTGCTGGCAAAACCAACCCTGACCCACCAGTTCATAAAACACTTGAGTGAGAGAAAGAAGCTAATCAAATGCTATACCCAGAATATTGATGGACTAGAAAGAAAAGTGCAATTGAACACAGGAACCAATGATAAATGGAAAGACTTGGACGTCATTCAATTGCATGGGGACTTGAACAAATTATCGTGTTCACACTGCTTCAAGACATTTCCTTGGGAAACTGATTGCCGAGAGGTATTGAAGGACGGAGAAATGCCAGACTGTCCAAGCTGTACCGAGAACTTTGACCAAAGAATGTCTCTGGGGAAGAGAATGTCTAGCAGTACGGTAGGTTTTTTGAGGCCGAATATAATTTTATATGGTGAAAATCATCCACACGCAGAAAACATTGCCAAAGGGTTACAGATTGACATAAATAAGAATCCGCAGATATTACTCATATTTGGTACTTCTTTAAAAGTGGATGGAGTGAAAAAGTTAGTCAAAGATTTGGCAAGAAAAATTCATGATAGAGAGGACGGACTAGTTGTTTTTGTGAATAAAGATCCCGTGTCAAGCTCTTGGGATACAATAATAGACTACCACATCCAGTCTGATTGTGACGCCTGGGTTGAATTTGTTAAAAGTGACCACCCAGAATTATTCACACCAGTACCTCAACAACAGAAAGTAAACAGAACGACATCATCTATCAAGTCATTAATGACTCCACCATCAACACCATCAAAGCAAAGAATTATTGATATCTCTCCATATTCTAATCTTGAAAGGAAACTGTCGCCACTCAACTTTACAATCTTTGAAGATGCCAATACTGAGAATTATCCTTCACCGGAAGATAGTCCAGGAAATAACGTCAAGAGTCCTAGAAAGCAAGTAAAAGGAATCGAACTGACACTGCGTAAACTTGCGTCTATAACTAATCAACATTGCATAAGACGATCACCACGGTTAAACAGGATAAAAACGCTTAATGATGAGTCCCCTACTGAGATTGATTCTCCAGAATTTAGTCCTTTGAAACTACAAAACAGGGCGCTTCTTTTACAAGAGTTGAATATGGAAGAAGACTCTCCAGTGTTCACACCTATGAAGAAAATAAAATTAGAAAATTTTAATGCCACTGAAATAGAGTGCAAATTTTCTCTGAAAAATACCAAGTTTCTTGAAGATGAGGATTTTGGACGAAAGAGAAAAAATCACTTGAATAATAGCTACTGATGACAAGGGGGAAAAGCGGAATTCTGAGTAAATTAGTGATTTTGATGATGTTAAACATGCCGTGTTTCCTTTTTATAGTAATGAGTAATGAGTGAAAGCTATTTGATTTTTAATTGTGCGTATTGATAAAAAAATTATGCAAAATTAAGATTTTTTGCAAATAGAGAACAGAAAGTATATAAGAACAAATGAACAACAACTAAACAACTAGGCATGTCATCTCAAGAAAGAAATCTGAACAATCCAACTGTTATTACATCTATTCAGTTGAATAATCTCTCATATGCTACATCCTTTCCCGCTCTATCTTCGAAGTATCATAGAAAGTTCACAAGATTCAATAAGGATAAAGGAGTAGATTTGCCCTCACCATTTGTTCCACCCAACCTGAAAAACTGCGAGAAATGCAAGGTTGTATTCATTCCAGGAATAAACTTACGGATTAGAGCTAAGTTCTCCAGAAAAAGCAAAAGAACGAGAAAGATGAACACTAAAGGAGTAGTCCAAGAAGAGGTGGTGGGCACTAGAAAAAGAATCTTGAGATATTCATGTCTTGTATGCAAGCACCAAACGGATTTTGATATCTTGTTGACTCCTGAGCCAAAAGGGAAGCCAGAGGCTCTTGAATTGAATACAAAAATTTCGGATAATACGGTGCCGCCAATCCACTCAAATGTTTTACAATTCGTTAAGAAAGATGAGAGAAATGAGTTTAAAGCCACATGGCCAATCAAACAGGAATCTGAAGAAAAGAGAGCAAGCCCTAACAATAGTAACCACAAGAATAGTTCTCCAAGAAATGAAAGTAGGCCCACTGAAAATAGAAAGAAGAAGAAAAAAAGTAATACGTTGAGCAATTTGATTCTGGCTAAAAAGAAGAATGACGATAAGAGCAGATCAAGTTTGAGTTTGATGGACTTTATGAATTTGGGTTAATCACAAGACATGGACTTCACTGGATTATAAACAGTTGGTCTGGTTTCTCATCGGACGACATTTGCTTTATATTTGACGAAATAACTCAAAAAAAAGTAATTTTAAAAGATATACATGTACCAAGCTTTTGATAAGAACTACTACTGAAACGTCAACTCATACTCAACATACTTCCGTTAGATTTTTTTCTTACATGGTTGTTGTACTGGCTGTTCATGAGAAAACTTCCTCCATTTCCCGAAACAGGGGGAACAAATTCATCATCGTTGGAATCGTTTGCTTTTATGCTTATTGAACTTGAACTTTTTAACTTATAGAGGCCTGAATTATTTGTTGTCTTATTGCTGCTCAATGTAAAGTAGTTGTCAAGTTGTTGAGAGTTGAAACTGTATTTCTTTTTTGTAGACTTCGTAACCACTGAACGGTCATCATCACCGTCATCATCTATTGCATTTGAGGAGCTGTCTAAGATTTCTTTGACTTGGAACGATCTGATACAAGAAATAATCCATCTTCTTCGTCTATATTGCCCCCTCTCCGATCCCACAAGATCGTAGCACCATTTTTCATCTTGGTCAATATCTATTATTGATCCTAAAACATTCCTTGTAACCCATTCAGAGGGATTTAAATCTAACTTCCAACCATCTTTTGAAGAGGTTGAGGAAGATTTGGCAGGTGAAAGCAAATTCAAAGACGCAACATCAGGAATATAATCCCAATCCACAGGTGGCTTTATCAGCTGTAACGACAGACTCCCCGACAACGGTGACCCTTGCATTCTAGATGGAGAAGTAACAACATAGAAGTCAGGGGAGTAACAAAGAGGGGTCCAATTGTTTGTCTCTCTGTCTAAATGTTGAATCTCGAACACTTCTACTTCCCTTATCTCTTGTTCCTCAACAAAAGTGAACTCTTTTTCAACAAACGCCTCTACTTTGTTCGTCAATGTTACTATCTTCAATCGTGTGTCCTCGTTATACATGAAGGTTAACAATTTTTCTCTGAAATATGGATGTAAAATAATGAAAAATCCCCATAAAATGATAATGGACATTGCCTTTAGTAATGCCACCATTGGCAACATTATGCTAACAATTGGAAATACTAAGCATATCGCAAGTGTGACAAGGAAAACTCCCAAGAACACAAAAGATGATATAGCTTCGTTCTCAAAGTAGCAAAAGCTGACAATAATCCAATTGATCGAATCGAATGCAATCACATAAAGTAGCATGTGGTTTTGAAGGTCTGTCAAATTTAAAACAAAATCCCTCGATAACTCTGGAACAGGCTTTGGTAATGAAATATCATACATAGGGATACCTCTAGCTGGTATTGGATTGTTCTTGAACTCTGATTCTTCAGGAGGATGATGCTTGAGGTAGGCGGGACACATAACTCCAAACAATAGATACAAAAGTGGGGAAACTATCAACAAAAGTGGCGACAAAATGATATTTGTAGCAACTATCAAAATGGATAATGTGTATGTCGTGTTCTGCCACGAAGAAATCCTTATAATCTCATCAATCAATTCGAAGGGTGGGGACAATCTTGAATTCAACTGTATAAAGTTTTTGGACATCAAAGGGACAGACAATGAAGGCCTTGTTTTTTGCATCTCCAACCGATCTGAAATAACACCCTGTGCAACTGCTGATTCAGAAGAAGGAGGCAAAGCCATGGATATTATTCTTTCTACCAACTTGTCTGTTAATTGAGATGAGTTGAAAATCGAGGTAGATGAAGTAATGATATCAGCATTTGAAACACTTGAGTCGTTAGTGGTGGATGAGGTTTGCGGTTCAGAAGTACTACTATTTCCACCAAAAAATGAGTTTCTCTTTTTGTGATCACAGCTAGACTCTGGCAGAGAAGCAACTGGCTGATATGAGCTTCTCTTTCTTTTGCTTTCATCTGCTGCACTCACGCTAACCATAGAGTCCCACGAGGACATCAAGTTATTGACTACTGACTCCATTCTAGCTTTTGAGGTTTTAATTGACGACCGATGTTCTTCAATACTGCACTTTTTATTTTCTATGGCTTGATTATATGATTATATGCGATAGTGTTGGTATTCCATGATCTGTTCTGCAACTGAATTTACGAAAATTTCATGCTAGTTGCTATGAAATGTTGTCATTATTTTTTCACATGCGCCCTGTCTGATCTGGATCACATCGCTCTATTTCAATCTACTCAGCTTACATAACAGTCGATAAATGCTATATTCTACTTTTAAAAGACGAAGAGAAGCCAACATATAGAAAAGATAAAAAACTAATAAACCGAAAACATTAACAAAACCCAAGAACCACAACACAAACTCCCAAACACAAAAGTAAGAAAAAAAAAGTAAAAAAAAAAAGCGTTACTCTGATTCTGGCTCAGTAGCAACAAGACTAAGAAAATCGTCATCATCATCATTATCATCATCAACATAGTCTTCCACATCATCTCCAACATCGTCTCCAACATCATCTCCAACATCGTCTTCAAAATCGTCTCCAACATCGTCTCCAACATCGTCTTCAGCTCCACTTTCTTCACCTAAAGAATCGGCAAACTTTACAGTATAAGTTTGTTCTCCAGCACCCGAAGCACCTTTTCCCATGTATCCAAATGATGAAACTCTTTCGCTGCTGTCTAGCCTTATGTCATCGTCGGAAGAATCAAATTTCAAAAGTTCCTCCTCCAGAGAATGAACAAATGTGTCATCATTATATTTCTGCATAGTTTCATCATAGCAGCATCCCATAGTGGTCTCGTCTTCAGGGATTGAGTTTTCAAAACTCAGTACTTTCTGTGACACATTTTTTCTGACAACGATTTGTCGTGGTCTCTCCACAAAGAATCCTTTCTCTTGGTTTTTGTGTGCCTTGGCATTTCCTTTGAAAAGCCAGATCAACCTGTGGTTTTTCTGATCCCTTTCATATTCCGACTTAGACTCAGAGAGATCCTCCAGGGTTTGAGGACCCTTTGCGAACATGGAATCATTCATTCTCATCTCTCTTAACTCCCATAAACGTCTGACCTCAGGATCTGGCTCGAGAACCCTAGAAGCATTGTAAAACCTATCTGCCTCTCTCACAGAATAATCGACCCTACCACCCTCATTTTGTTGATAAAATTCATTGGTGGAGGTCATCACATTGGATAAACTAACCAAAGGTAACACCCTTGCGTCTGTCAACTTCAAATGAGTAGTCGATAGCGTCGAAGCCGTACTTGCTCTATAAATTGGTGGAATTGGTGAAGAGTTCAACAAGTCAAAATGAGTCCTACAGCATGTGTTATTCTGTTGATAATGCTCATTTACTTCGGCAAGACTTCTGGTGTTCAAGTTCGAGTAACTGTTGGACGCACTAAGTGGAACGTTGATGCTATTTTTCTTTTCATCATAAGTCAATGGAATACCACTTCTATAATCTCGTATTGACTTTAGTGTTATAAATAGTGTGTAAAAACTTGGAATCAAGAATACGGTGGCTATTACTGCAAGATGGAGAGCACATTGCGTGTATGCAATGATTGTCCTGTTTCTCTCAGTGATGTTCAAATCGCTAATGTAAGCAATACATAGTATACTTGTTATGAACTTCACGGCAGATATGATGGTTTTTGAACTATTCAACTTGGTTTTGGTGTAAAATGGTTTGAAGTATATCAATGACAATAGAGACAAAAATTCAACAACAATGATAATCGGAAGTTGCACATCTCCTGGGGTCTGAGATACTCCAATCATAACAGAAAATATAATAGTTTCCAATACTTCGATACCATAATAGTAAATTTTGGAAGGATCATACTTATGGTAAAGACAATTCCAAATCAATATTGATTTCAAGCTTGAGTATAAATGTGGTCTATTGCTCTTTCTGAGAACATAGCGCATAATAAAGAACAGCACAATGCATATCCATACCACTAAGAATATGACACTTAGTACCACTGACCATGCTCTGGGAACACGTCTAGTCTCACCCAAGCCATCAGCGGCTGATATCAAGAATATGGACAAAATCAAGAATGGGCAAGCAAAGGTTAGTAAGAAGAGTCTCAATATCATACCAACAGTGAAAAAAGTCACTTTTTGAGCAAAATTCCGGTAATCTGGATTTTTCTTATCGTTTAACCAAATGAAAAGTGATCCTAGCGATGACAAAAAAATCACTATTACAGAAATTATGCAAAGCATGACAATGAAATTTATCCAAGAGTCTGATTCCAACCTCTCAGTGGCAAATAGGGTCAACGCACTCAATCCACGTCTGTTGTACGTTACATATATACCATCAGCGACTGTTGTTGTTGTCTTTCCCAAAATATTTGTCAACAATGCGGCCCATCGAATAGACGATATCAACGGTACATAAAACCCAGGATACTGTCCGTTTAAACCAGCCATGAAGAGAACAAACTGAACGTAAGAAATAAACTCGTCAATACTTGGACTCAACTGGTTCAATAATGGTGCATTGCAAATTGTTGAACAAAACAACAAAAATGGATTTTTAGACTCTTGATATGGTGAAAGCATCAAAGATATAACGTTGATAATCAAAATGATTGACGCACATGCAATTATAGACAGTTCCACTCCCTTCGTCGCAGCATCTGGTATTTTTGGTGTGACATAAGCTCTATTGCACCCAATAATAGTCTGTAAAGCATCTGGACTAATAATCGAAAATCTTGCACCATAAGAACCAAACTTGTGGTACTTGCCAATATTGATGGTATAACGGATACGAATTCTTTCACCCGCGAAAAAGGGGCAGCTTTCACTTTCTTCACCTTCGTCTCTTCTGATCAAACGAGATATATTTTCAAGAGAATTTATGTCGCTTGCCCCCAGATTAACTTCTGCAGAACCCACCTCATTTCTTTTTCCAACATTTCCTTGACCCCATAAAATAGGCGCTACTGTCAGAGCGGCTGTTGTAGAATCTGAATCATTCAGAGTATAGGCCACAAGTAATATGGATGATGTTTTTCCGTGAGTTTCTCCTGTGTACTGCAACACCAGGGGTACTGATTCTGAAGCTGTCGTCACAGGCTCAACAGTGGATAGCGAGGTTAGTGGCTCAATTGACTGAATTGATGTTGTTCTGCTTATATCAACATCAGAATGCGAGATAGTTTGAGACGTCGGTTGTGACGTGGTTTCCAGGGCTTGGAGGGAAGCATCTTGGGAAGAAGTCTGAGACATCGATGATGATGCTGATGCTGATGTTGATGCTGATGTTGAGCTTAGAACGTTGAAGCTCGTGAAGGACTGAGTAGCAAACTGAAACTCACTAGCATCCATAGTCTTTTTATGATGAGGTGCATTATGATCTGGGGGAAACTCAGTTTTGTTCACCTTACTCGCATAGTCACAAAGTCTCAAATAGTTATCCGAAATCTCACCACCGGTGAATTCTAATCTCACATGTAGCGTTGTATACATATTTGTGGTGTAGTTTACATCAGTTATGTTACCATTGACATCAACTAGCATCTGAAAAGATAAAAGCTGATTTTCCCCATCATAGAAAGCTTGAGAGTTGAATGCGGTTAAGATGAAATCTGATGAATCAAGCCCTAGGCACGGAATTGAGCTAATACGTGCACATTTTGAGCTACTTATACAAAAACAAAGTATCCAGCACAATATAAACGTCCCTCTCCTTGTAACCATAGCGCTATCCTTTATGAATATCGAAAGATTAATTAAGGCGAAGGGTAAGTTCTTGGCAATATATATATATACTGATTGAGATTCAATTTTGATGGAGAAAAAATTGCGCGAAATAATCCTATGTATGGGTGTTAATTTGTATGGTATTATTAAGATTAAACCTTCCAGACGTATATGTTGGAATTTTCCATGTTATAGCTCAGGATTGTGGCCAAATTGTTCAGGGTCTTGATTGAATCATCACTACACCCAACAGCAAGTTTATCGATCCCATCAAAGCTTAAACATACCACGCTTTGGGAAGGAACCCCGAGCTTTTTTAAGCCTTTTCTGTTTTTGTAATTCCAAGTATACACGAATCCATCACTACCTCCAGTAAACAAATTGCAATTATTGCTATTAAAGCATATCGCATTGACACTAGAGATCATTGGCATATGAGTAGTCAAATCCATACTTCTATGGCACTTGAAGGCGTACTTTTGGGCCTGAGCTTCTGCAGCTTGGTCAAAAAACTCGACTGCAATTTTACCCTCAATAGATGAAACAATAAAACCTTCATCATTGGGCATGCATTTCAATGACTTTATTTGATTGTGTAAACCGCTTTCCCTTATTTGGATGGGAACTTTTCTGTTTCTGTTGTCGTAGATATGTATCAATCTATTTGACATGGATAGCACCAAATTCTGGTCGTTTTTTGTCAAATCCATAGCAAATACTTTGTTCGGCAATCCAATCGACTCAATCTCTCTACTTCTTCTGTCAATATACTTCAAGGATCTGTCTAGTGATCCGGATACCAATACATCTGAGTTATTGCAAGATAGCAAACATTTGACACCCAGCGAATGTGGTGAATTTGAGAGCATATGGGTATCAGAGCCAGTGTTCAAGTTCAACTGCCGTACGTATCCTTTACTATCTCCTATATATACACATTCTGCGTCAGTTTTTGTGAATGTCGAGGATAGTATCGGGTCCAACTTATTCTTGGCCACAAATTCCAAATCCTTGTTTGTTAACGAATCATAAACTCTCAAAGATCCTGAGATAGATGTTGATACAAGTAGGTTTCTGCCATTGAATGGCTTTGAGAAATTTAAAGAAGTCATGAATCCCGGTTGAGGATTGGGAAAGACATCTTGTAAGTCATATTTGGCCATGCTGATTCTATTATTATCTACTGTATCAATCAACCTATTTATGTAACACTTTTGATGTAATTGTGAAAGCTTTATAATATTTATCAATTTTGAAAAAAAAAAAGTCGTTTTACCAAGATCATTTCTTGGACCTTTTTGACTTATTCACATCTACCTCACTTGTTTTCCTCTTTATAGATAAAATATTATTCAACAACTTGAGATCATCAATTGGCTTAAATCCTTTCAGTGAAAGAGTTTTGCAGTTTTGCAAACTCTCCTTTTCACACCTCAAAACGCAGTTAGCAATAGTCTTTCTCAAATTGCATGCATCATCTTTAGTTTCAGAGTACTTATCAATTCTCATTTGAATGACACTTTCAAGATTAATTCTAGTTTGTTTGGTGATTTTCTGCTGTTCAATCAACTGGTAACACTTTTTCACAATCCTATTAACGAATCTGTCCAACTCTGAGTCACCAACATCGGAAGCATCATCAAAATTTGCACTTACCATCAGATCAACATAATTTCTGTCGTCTTTATAAATAAGACCTATTATTGTCAATATTTGTAATAATAATATCACATCAGGAGCAACTTCTCCGTCTCTATAACAGTCATAAGTCTCTAAAACGATATTTCCGTCCTCTTCACTCAGCTCCATGAGGTATTCGTTCGTGGATATAATTTCCAAAATATTTGTAATCAACTCATTCAGCAACCCATAGGTATTATTAATCATTTCTATGATTGATATCAATGTTATTTCCCCGAAATCGAACTTGGAACCTGCTTTCTCAACGTAGCCATATCTCCTCAAAATCTCTGAATTTGGATGATCTCCATAAGTATTATAAATTTGCTCACCTTTACCGATTTTGGAGATGGACTTCATCACCAAGTACTCAGTAGTGTGGCTCAAGTTAGCATTGCACAAGTTTGTGTCAGCGTTCAAAGTGTCAGCTAAAGGTACCATAGATTTGAAGTAGCCCTCTTTTCTTATATCAGTTTCCTCCTCCTCCTCTTGATCGCTCTCTCCAGCTCTTTCTTCATATTCATCGTCATCACCATCCTCAGTCGAGTCAGCAAACTCAACATCAAAGGAGTAAGACATGATGATACTGCCAATTCTCAAAAAATCATCAAGGGTAACACTTTTCAATTCATCATATACATCCAAAGTTTTTATGAAATCTGGAAAAAGTTCATTGTACATTTCTGTGGATTTATGCTTACCGATTCTGTCAACCACCAAAGAAGGCCTGAGATATTCCACTTCATCATCACTCCAAAACATCAAACTATTAATCGGTTGATAAAGCGGTAACAATTTGAAATAGCTGCTCCATTTGGATTTTTCACCAATTTTCAATTCATAAGACAACACAATAATTAATGCTTTCCATTGGTCCAACAGATACAACTTGGTTTTGGAATCAGACGACAAAGATGAAGTGTCAATATTCAATACTACTGACCTCGGTATTTTGAACAACTGTTCACCGTTATCGATATCTTCGACAGCTATCAACCCTCTGCCTTCTCCAGAACTACGATAATCCTGAATTTTGATTTTTGAAGACAACTCCGCTTTATTCTCTCTCAAAAACACAAGAAAAGCATCAGTATTCTCGTCAAATTGGTCGATCGTCATGATATATTTGTTATCCTGAGGAATTTCAGAAGTTTCATCATCTTTACATAAAAGAAAATTATATAATACATTTTTTTCAAGTTTTTCATGAAAAATTGAAATTCGAAGATTAGATTTGCTGTCTCAGTTGAAAAGGGATGCAAAATCAAATGACGGAAAAGTAACAGGTGTTGAGTCAATTGAGTTTGAAAGAAATGAAATATTTCGTTCTTCTCAATGCAAAGATAAATTCCTTTTAAGGCAGAAGAGAGTGACACGAAAAGGTACGCCTTGTCTGAAATACAAATGGAAAATTTATAAATAAATGCTACGTAAAGGAACAAGAGTCAAGAGTAGGAATAAAACTGTTTTTGATCAGCTCATCAACATGTCAACTGCCCAGTCAACACTTAAAGTTCTCAAATCTGTATAAGTTTGACCGATTCCAACAAATAAAATAGGTATGCCAGTGGAGTAGACCATGTTTACCATACTGCCAATCATGTCACCAACTGTGTCACACTTAGATATGATAAAGAAATCAAGAGTTCTACCAGCACCAAATGCAGCGTTGAAGTTTTGTGCTTGCATGACTGAGTCAGTACCCACCAATGCCTCGCCAACCATAATGATCTTATCAGGATTTGCCAGTTTGACAAAATTTTGCAATGGTGCCATCAACTTAGAGTCATTGTGACGTCTACCAGCAGTATCCATTAAAACGATATCATATTCGTTATCGTGAGCAAATTTGATGGCACCTCTAGCAATCTTAGCAACCAAATCTGCACCACCGTATCCTCCTTCAAACAAATCAATCATCTGCTTTTCGTCTGATGATGTTAACTGTTTCAAATTGTTAACATGAACTCTCAATTGCTCAACAGCACCAGACCTGAAAGTATCACATGCACATATGAGAACTCTAAATTTGTTTTGCAACAACCAAAATGCTAACTTTGATAAATTTGTGGATTTTCCAACTCCATTGACACCAACAACAGAAATAACGTATGGCTCCTTTGTCGTTTTCTTTTTTGTTTGTATTTCGTGCAATAAATCGGTTGAAGTGTTTGGAGTTAACAACTTGGTCAATGCACCTGCTAGAGCTGTTTTAGCCGTTTGTTCAACCGAGCTGAAATTCTTTGTTGTTGATCCAACCAAACTTTTTTCAACGGCTGAAACCAAGTTCTTTGCTACTTCTGGAGCAACATTTTTTTGAATCAAATGATTCGATAATGACTGGCCAGTTTTGTTTATATCCTCTTTAGTGATAGTTTTACCACCGATATAGTTTCTCAAAAATCCAAACGGCTGCTTTACGGGAGTCAGTTTCCCTGTTTTGGACTTAGTGGAAGAATCTTTTAATATTCTATTCATCTCCGTACTTAGATCGCTAACCAAAAATTCACCATTCTTGGACTGGCTACCAAAGTTTTGAGTGTTGCCAACAAGCTGTGTTAACTTTTTTTCTCCAAGCGCTGAAGTAGTTGCCAAGCTGGATGAAAAATCTAAGTCGACGTTGTCATCAGTCGAATACTCCACAGAACTACCGTCAGCACCCCATTTTCTTCCCTTTTTAGTGCTGTTGACCTTCTTATCAAGCTTCTTCAAGGAACTTTTTGGTGTTTCAAGAATTGTTTCTGTTGAAGCATCCAAAGACTGAATGACCTGGTTACTATTGGAGCTACTGTACTCGTTCAACTTTAGTTGAAAGAATTTATCAAACTTGATGTATTGATCTTGAGTGATATCGATCAACTTGAAATTGTTTGCTTTTATATTTTGGGAAATCTCATCATCAAACATCTCTA
Source organism: Peterozyma xylosa (assembly GCA_003706035.2). Classification (NCBI taxonomy): domain Eukaryota; kingdom Fungi; phylum Ascomycota; class Pichiomycetes; order Alaninales; family Pachysolenaceae; genus Peterozyma; species Peterozyma xylosa. Next base: position 728,294 of record PPKF02000004.1, on the reverse strand, counting down.
CAAATAACGTTCTGATTGTCGAAACCAATGACTCAGAGTTATGCAAATGCGTAACCGATGGATAGATTAATGTGAAAATCAATTCTGGGTCTGTAACTCTAGCGTATTTCACGGTATACCCTTCGGTGACAAATGTTTTGACCTGGGCGTCCAAAGACTCGCCATCCTCCTCATCATCAGAAGCGCTTGCGTCATTTTGATTATTTACACCTACCAATGTTTCACGTTGGGAGATAAACACATCCGAAATCAATTTGTTGACGACAGAGTCAGGAACTCTTTTTCTCTGGTAATTGAAAAGCACCAACCCTGAAGCAGGTGAAATAACTTTGAACTGATCAATCATTTAATATTTATAGCTTTGACTACTCTTCCAATATATTGCTGAACCTTGTAAAGACAATATGTATCAACATATAAGCTGGAAGAGATAACGATGAAATGTTGGAAAATGCCAAAGGTTTTTCACACGCACACAAGAGTCCCAAAAAATTTCAGCATTTATTCACTTTCAATTTAACATTAAGAAAAGGCAGGGAGGTAAATTGGTGTAGGAATGTGGTATTGTCTGAAGTAATTTATAAATATGGCCTATGGCTAGGGGTGGAGAGAAAATGGCAAAAAACCTAAGATGAACTAGAAGAAGTGTGGCTGGAGATTATACACCATCTACAATCAAGGCTATACTCACCGCTAGCATCAGCGCTACAACCAAGGTCAACAAGATCAACGTTGGCTTGGGATTGAATATCCTTATTTTCTGCGAAACGCAATGGTCCACTGTCTGGAAGTAGTTGTAACCTCCTAAAACTATGGCACTCAAAGCTAGCACAGAGAAAACAGTCCCCACTGCCATTGAGAAAGCACGATTTCCGGTGAATCGATTTTTCTTATTCCCATCCTCTCCGATAGCTGAAGTATCGAATCTGTAGTTTAGCATTATAGCCACACTAGCCAAAAGCAACGACCCTGAGAATCTTATCCAGCTCAAGGTTGTTCTTTCAGAAGCCATTGCATCTCTTGGCTCTGACGTCCTGTTTTCTACTAAAAGAGTGCCCCCTATGTTGTAAAGCAAGCCTTGCGTTTCTTCCTCGTATGGCATCATTCGGCTGGTTATGTTTATGGATATATATAAATATGGCTGGTATACATTTGTCTATCGACTTTCATTTCATATCAGTTCTAAAGAGCTCAAAATAGAAAGGTCGTGGTGTAAATTCAAATGACCCAAAGCGGACATATTGAAAAAAAAAAATATTTTTTTTATCAAATTTTTTCCTTATTACAAATCTGATTGAAAAGTCAGCCAGAGAAGTTGCTTTATTTCACAGCTATTTGAAGCCTTTTGATAGACAATTAAAGATTTCATTTATCATGTCTAACTACTCTCAACTTGATGTTCATGAGCATGAACATGAGCATGCTGTTGCCACTGTTTTGTGTTGTAACTGTGGTGTTCCGATGGATGGTTCCACCGGGTTGGTAATGTGTTACGATTGTATCAAGTTGACGGTTGACATCACACAGGGTATCCCAAGAGAGGCAAATCTCTCCTTCTGTCGTAACTGTGAACGTTTCTTGCAGCCTCCAAGTCAGTGGATCAGAGCGGAGTTGGAATCCAGAGAATTGTTGGCATTATGTCTTAGGAGATTGAAAGGTTTGAATAAGGTCAGATTGGTGGATGCCTCGTTCATCTGGACTGAACCCCACTCCCGTCGTGTAAGGGTGAAGTTGACAGTTCAAGGTGAAGCCATGGCTAACACTATTATCCAGCAAAGTTTTGAAGTAGAGTACGTTGTCGTTGCCATGCAATGTCCAGACTGTGCCAAATCATACACAACCAACACCTGGAGGGCCACGGTTCAAATAAGACAAAAAGTTTTGCATAAGAGAACCTTCTTGTATTTGGAACAGTTGATTTTGAAGCACAATGCGCATGTTGATACCATTTCTATTCAAGAATCAAGGGATGGTTTGGATTTCTTTTACGGTCAAAGAAACCATGCTGCAAAGATGATTGATTTCTTGAACTCTGTTGTTCCGGTCAAATCGAAAAGATCCGAAGAGTTGGTCTCCGTTGATATCCAATCAGGTTCCTCGCAATATAAATTCTCCTTTTCTGTTGAGATCGTCCCAATATGTAAGGATGACTTGGTCATCTTACCTAAGAAGTTGGCTCACTCTATGGGTAATGTTTCCAGAATTGTACTTTGCTCAAAAATTTCAAACAGTATACAATTCATCGACCCATTTTCATTACAAATAGCAGATTTAACACCTTCAGTATATTGGAGAGCTCCATTCCCATCATTAGCTGAAGCTACCCAATTGATCGAATTCATAGTCTTGGATGTCGAGCCAACCGGCGAAACAAGAGGCAAATATGCCTTGGCTGATGTCACTGTTGCCAGAGCTGCTGATTTAGGGGTCAACGACAACTCATATTTTGTCAGATCTCATCTTGGTCGTCTTTTGCATCCAGGTGATTCAGCCATGGGTTACTTCACAACTAATGCAAATTTCAACTCAGATTTGTGGGATAGTTTGGATTCTAGCAACCTTCCAGATGTTATTTTGGTTAAGAAGCATTACGCTAGAACGAATAAGAAGTCAAAGCAAAGAAAGTGGAAGTTGAAGAGAATGGCTAAGGAGCATGCAGACATTGTAGCTAATGATGAATCAAGAGCTGCTAAACAAGACGCTGAAAGAGCCGAAAGAGACTACGAAATCTTCTTACAAGAATTGGAAGAAGATGCAGAGTTAAGACAAACTGTTAACTTGTATAAGGCCGGAGAAAATGAAGCACCAAACCAAAAAGATGAGGATGAAATGGATGACGAAGACGATTTCTCAGAAGATGATGCTCCACGTATTGACATCGATGAGTTGTTAGATGAGTTGGATGATATGACTTTAAATGACGCTTGAACATAACTGATCGATCTCTTGCATTTTCTTTCTTCTGTGGTTTTGCTTCGTCACTCATATTACTTAGTGCACATTCTCCTGAGTAGCTTTTGAGTTTCATTGCCTGGTGAGTTTAATTAGTTTTCTGTCTGGTCTGTTTATTTTTCTTCAATTTGTATAATAAGAATTTTAGTTTTGCATTTTTTAATGAAGTATTACCGCCATCATCAAGACTGTTTATACTGTAGGCAGTTCTAGTAGGCACCAGGCCTATTTGTGTTTCGAGATTTCGGAGCTTAAAAACTAAAAAAAAAGGTGGAACACTGAAACATACAATATCAGGTTCAAATCAATCATTCTTCTTGAACCTGATTAATTCATAAACCTATTCAGAATGACAGCTTTACAATTTTCAACACCACACAGCATTGTTGACTCCTCTTTTTTTCAGAAGTTGTCCGCTCTTAAGCTTAACAGTTACCGCCTAGATACAACATCAAAAGATATTTTTGGGTCTACTGATTACAGAACGTTGGGACGAGACCAGGAACTGTTGGTTTCGTTAACCGATTCTAGTTTCAAAAACATCGTTGATTTCAGTCTTGATGTGTGAGTATGACCAAGAGTTTTCATCTGAGTTTTGTTCCTTGGTATTCGTACTAACTAGAGTTCGACTGGCCAGACCATCAAATTCGAGTTTTGTGTCTTGTGGGTCATTGTTCAATCTGAATACAATAGAAGACTTCAAAGGCATCAACAAGGCGTCTTTTTTGAAGGAAGAAGGGCATAAGTTATTCAGTTGTATTCAGGATCGATCGATCCTAAAAAACGTTCATAAATTGTCTAGTTTCAGCGTGATATCCTTTTCTGACTTAAAGAAGTACAAGTTTTACTATTGGGTGTGCTTTCCAACCTTACACTCTAACTGGGAGATAACCGATTTTCAAGTGGATGCAAATGTCGATGATTTGATCGATGCCTGGTTCATGGTATCTGTGGAGGAGCAAAACAAGCAAATATTTATTATTGATGAAGCGTCCGGCTTAACAAAACCATTATCGGAATTACCATCGGAGCCCTTTGATGGGTTGAGTATTGGATTCATAGATACTTGTTCAACAGCTGACACTCCTTCTTGGGGACTAAGAAACTGTTTGACAATGCTACTGTTTTACGGCTTCAAGAGTGTCACCACCCATATCATTAGATTCAACAATAAAAGTTTTACGATGAAATTGGCAGTGAGCGATGACGCTGATTATTCTATCGAAATGCCAAAGTGCACCGGATGGGAGAGAACCAATCAAGGTAAGCTTGGCCCAAAATTGGCTGATTTGGGAACATTGATCAATCCTATCCAATTAGCCGATCAAGCGGTTGATTTAAACCTCAAGTTGATGAAATGGAGAATATCACCCGACATTGATCTTGAGGCCATCAAGAAAACAAAGTGTCTTTTGTTGGGTTCGGGAACATTGGGCTCATACGTTGCTAGAGCATTGTTAGGATGGGGCGTCATGGATATAACATTTGTCGATAATGGCAGAGTCTCATTCTCGAATCCGGTAAGGCAACCATTATTTGAGTTTGAGGATTGCCTAGGAGGCGGTGCTCCGAAAGCTTCTACTGCTGCTACAGCTTTAAAAAAAATTTACCCATCAGTCAATTCGAAAGGTTTTGATCTTGAAGTTCCAATGGCTGGCCATCCTGTTACAAATGAAAAAAAACAGAAGGAAGATTTCGAGAAGTTGGTTCAATTGATTGAAGAGCATGATGCGATTTTCTTGCTCATGGATTCTAGGGAAACAAGATGGTTACCAACTGTGATTTCAAATGTCAAACATAAAATTGTTATCAATGCAGCTTTAGGATTTGACAGTTATTTGGTGATGAGGCACGGTTGCATATCTCCAGAAGAATTGGATAAAGCAGGAGATAATGAAGACAAAGCAAACAGGTTGGGTTGCTATTTTTGTAACGATGTCGTTGCTCCATCTGACAGTTTGACGGACAGAACTTTAGATCAAATGTGTACTGTTACAAGACCTGGTGTTGCATTAATGGCTTCTGCATTGGCAGTTGAGTTACTTGTTTCTATAGTTCAACGTGAGGATGGCAGATACTTATCTTCTGAGAATGAGAAGACGATTTTGGGAGAGTTGCCTCACCAAATTAGAGGTTTTTTACACAATTTTCAAAACGTGAAGTTATCGGCACCAAACTACGAATATTGTTCAGCATGCTCTTTGCCTGTATTGAAAGGCTTTATGCAAGATGGTTGGAACTTTGTCAAGCTGGCTTTAAATGATTCAAGGTATATTGAAGACCTCACTGGATTGAGCGAGGTACAACGATTAGCTGAAGAAGCAGCTCTAAAGTTGGATATTGATATCAGTGATGAGGAATGGTTGTAGTGTTTGTTGATTTGAATTCATTAGGCTAACTGACAGTAAGCAGGAAAAAAATTGGTATTGTACGCGTCTGTATTGGATTTCGATATACAAAAAATTGATCAAAACCTCTTCTCTTTTAATAAAATTTTGTATACCTACATCTTCTTACATATATATAGCAGTTATCAACTAAAATGGAAGATTATTTGGTTGAGTTTGAGTAAGTTGAATCAATGTTGCCTCCTCAAAAAAAGTTTTAGTCCAGCAACTAACCTAAAGGTCAAAAATAAAAAACTCAGTTCCAATAAATCGTTTGAACATTTGAAACGTCAAAGAGCAATTGAATCATTGGACTTTACTTCAAAAAATAGTTTCAACTTGCCGAAGGAGAACAGGCAGTATAGTAAACAGTTTGAGTCACTTTACTTCCACAGATTAAACTCGTTGAGAGACAGAATCAGGGCGAAAGCACAAACCAAATGGTCTACACACACGGTCAATGATTTGACGCCATTTGCGGTTGACAGAATTCTTGATGTTGAATATAACAAGCCATGTTGGATCATAGGTACCATTTTCAGTGATATGAAATACAAACCAAATATCTTGAACGAAGTCAATGCCAATATGTATGGTATTCCACCACCACCACCAGAGCTGTATTGTGATCCAGACACAGATCAAATTATGTTGGAAGATGAGAGTGGGAGAGTCATATTGGCAGGACCGAAACTTGATACTACCATTTTAGTGAGTGGTGTAGTTGTGGGAGTTTTAGGGGTGGAGATTAAAGCAGGTGTATTTGAAATTGTTGACATTTGCTATCCAGAAGTATCAAGACAGATTCCAAGAGCACCATTTTCAAATGAAAAAAAGGGTAACAAGATTGCTTTCATATCAGGATTGGGAATCAATCCAGAAGATGTAGATATTGCCAAGCTTGAAATGTTGAAATGTTTTTTGCTCGGAGAAGTTTTACCAAAAGAATCAGTCTCAATTACGAGGTTGGTGATTGCTGGTAACTCGACTTTTATCAACAAAAATATGAGGCTAAAGATGATGGAAGATCGCAAGGAAGAACAGAAGAATGGTAAGTTTAAAGAGTTGGCAATCAGCTCAAACTTTAATAAAGAGTCAGTTTTGTTATTGGATGATTTTTTGAGTGAAGTGTCTAAAACCTTGCCAATCTCGATTTTACCAGGTGAATCAGATCCAACCGAAATTTCATATCCACAATCAAAATTGCATCCATCGTTTTTCCCAAAAAACAGAGCCTTAACAAACACTTTGAGTTTTTGCAGAATGACAAATCCAACATGGATGGAAATAGATAATTTGAGAATCTTGGGAACTTCAGGTGAAAACATCACAGATATTTACAAGTACATCATACCATTCAACAAAGTCTCGAAGACTGAAGAAGACAGCTCAAAGCACTCTGACCCAGGACAACTTATATCAACTTTGGTTGAAGACTCAAGACTACCAATCATTGAATCAACTCTCTTGTGGCAAAATATAGTACCAACAGCACCAGACACAATATGGTGTTACCCGTACGAAAATGATGACCCGTTCACGGTTTTGGAGACTCCACATGTTTATTTTATAGGTAATCAGCCAAGATTCGAAACCAAGATGATGCAAATACCAATAAACGAAAATGAAAGTTATAGCATAAGATTGATCTCAATTCCAAGGTTCGATAATTCAGGAGAGTTGATTCTTATGGATACTGAGACATTAGAGTGTCAATCAGTCAATATCGATATTATTTAAAGAGAATACCATCATGTTTTCTTATTTGATAGTCTCAAAAATTGATTATGAAACGAAATAGTTTTTAAGAAAACCATATTGTTAACAACTAATACATATTAATACAATAAACACACCCTAAGATAAACAAAAGCATTCCTCATCCATCACTTTTAAGAATAACAATCACCGAATCGCCTCTCAAGAACATCTTGCTGACAAACCTTTCTCTCATTATCTTCTTCTTGTTCTCACCATTCTCCTCCCAAATTTCTCTGCAGTGTTCCAACACCATATTGCAATGCCTATCAAATGATTTGACTTTGCAGAAAATCTTATGATTATTTCTCAATGATATCAACACCGATGAATTGTTAGCTATCAGTTTAGTCAATATCGACATTGGTCCGTTGTTGAATTCATATTCTTCTAATTTTATGAGTTCCAAATCTGATAGTTCAGACTTTGGTCTATTAAGTAATTCACTAAATTCCGGATCGTTCAAAGTTGGTTAGTAAAATCTTCCTTCATTAAAATTCTATACGATGATCACTCCACTTACGCCATCGACCTCTATTTATTCTGCTGTAGCTAATTATGTGTTCAGTTTATTTCTATGTATTTGCCTTATAACGTTGATTTTTTTTTTCTCTATTTTCATGTTTTTCCTGTTCTTGTTTTTTGCATATAAGTTCTAATCCTACGAATAGAACAAACATTTATCGGCAACACAGAGGCACTTTGGCAATCAACAACTTGATGTTTAGTTATTCAGCTAAGTTACTTGGCAGGTTAAGCCATAGGGGACCCACACAAAGACTTTTGTTGTATAGAACGTCAATGACTGAAGCAGGCCCGCCATCTTCATCGGTATCATCAAATGTGTCAGCAACGTCAACAGCTCAATCACATACATACAAAACGACAGCATCGCAGTTATTGGAAGAAATCAATTCAAAGAAGCGAGAATTTGTCAATGATATACCCAAAGATACAAATGAAAAGGAAGAAGAGTTCAACATCTCGGAGAATGTGAATAATATCGAAAGATATCTTGATACTTTCCAGATTCACCAAAAGTTGATTCATTCAGGCTTCAGCGATGAACAATCAAAAACGATCTTGGACCTATTGATTCATAATTTGCAAACTAACATAGATGAATTATTGGATAACTATTCGCCGACTCTAGAGTATCAAAATGAAATGTACTTGTTTAAATCAACTCAGGAGGAATTAAAGAATGAAATATCAATTAACAGAGCTTCGGAGTTGAATAATCTCAAAAGTTCATCGATTTTACTAAAAAGGTCATTTCAAAACTTGGAAGATGAGTTAGTGACTAACTATAAAGAAATGTCAAATTCTATGGCACTAGAATACCATCAGTTCAAACATGAAAACAACCTACACAACAAGCAATTGGATTTGAAAAATCATGATTTGAACAACAAGATCGTAAGTGATTTGGTTAGTGAATTGAGATCTTATGTTGAAAGCTTGAGGTGGACCTTAACAAGAACTGCGTTGATTAGTATACTAACGCTGGCATTTTCCATAATTGGTGGGTACACTATCACCAGAAGAATGGTTGATGATGAGGAAAATAGTGAGGCGAATAAGCAGATGGAGGATAAGATTGATGAAAAGTTGTACGTTTTAGTAGATAAAAAGGATTAAAAAGTAAACAGGCGGGCGTTTGAGATGTCATTTATTGGTAATGGTTATAAGCTATCAAAAATAATATTTAAGTCGAAACAGTTGATTTCTGTTCAGATTTTATGCTTTCTTGCCTTTGTAGCCATCTCATAAAACTTCTTTTGCGGGATTCCTTGACTCCATTTTTCAAACCCACCCATAACCTCTTGGACATTAGCAACCTCATAATTCTTGAGGTAGTTCTGTTTCATAATTCTTTTGTTATCCAAAATAGAGTCATAGTGCAAATCTTTGAAACTCAGAAACAACTCATCAATGCATAACTTGTTGAATTTAACAACGTTTGATTCCTCCTTGTTGGAACCGCAGCTGTAAATCTTGTTGATAAAACCTAGTCTGTACAACTCTTTTCCATCCATAGGCTTTGATAGTAATATCAGTTCATTCGCCTTACTCAAACCCAACCTCATCAATATTGAGCTTGAAGATGAACCTTCACAGACCAACCCTAAGTTGCTGAAGGGCAATAACATAAATACATCCTTATCATTGATAGAGTATATCAAGTCACAAAGAGCAACCAATGCGCTACTCAAGCCAATAACAGGACCGTTCAAGCAACAAACCAAGATTTTCTTATGATTCATAAACAAAGAAGTTAGATAAGTATTCCTTGCAACAAACTTTGAAAGCCAGTACTCATCAGTTGCCATCTTTGTAGGGAATTTCACTGAACCAAGACTCGTATCCTTAACATTAGCGCCTGCTGAAAAACATCTACCTGTTGATTGCAAGACAGTAAATATTGTGTTTTCATCAGCATCGGCTTGTTCAATCAATTGGCCCAACAACAAATATTGATCCGAGTTCAATGCATTTAGACCTTGGGGTTGATTGAAGGTTATAATTGCCAACTTTCTGTCATAATCGGTGGAGTATAAGATTGGCTCTAAGTTAGAGGAAGACATTGGTAAGTTTATTACTGGTTATTCAAAAAAAGGAAGATTTAACTAGGATGCAATCAAGATACGTTCGGAATGCAATCAATTGGTTGGAATTTGCTTCATTTATATACGGACGTTGCCCTGATTTGTGGGGAAGATGATAAAAAAGATTAAGCCCACGGATGTAACGAAGCAGTTTGTTAGAGAGAGAGGGAGAGAGAAAAATTCTTACTGCTATCTCAGCTTTCAAGTTAATAGCAAATTGATTGGTAAGATTCCTCTGATCTTTGGCAGTTCAAGATATACTTGAGTATTTAGCAACACTGGTCAAGCTTAGGTCCGAATCTTTGAACTGTAGAGGGACCATTTGATTGAATTGGTAGTGTGAATTATGCAAAAATTCAAAAGCAGATGATGATAATGGTGTTGATGGTGATGTCTACAGAGCAAAATTATTGAACCCCTTTTTGTTTGCAAATTTTAGAATCTGTTAATCAGCAGAATAAGTAAGCCCTAATTCCCTTGTAGATAAAAACTGAAAGCTGGTCTTTAGAATTTTTTCAAACGTCTTCCTTCATTCGTAATTTTAACCAAAGAATTTCGCTGGTGACAATCAAGACAATCTTTATCGTAACCACAGAGCATGAAATTCAAATATTTTATAAATTCATTGTTTGTGATACAGTTTGCCAAAGCGTTATCATTATCTGAGTTTGCGGATACGAGCCATGTATTATCTGTCACACCATCAAATTTCACACTGAGTGAGCTTCATGAAAAACTTATGGATAATTATACCGTTATCAGTAGCGACGACGAGTTCACCACTGAGTTAATTGACCTAGCAGATGCCACAAACAGGAAAATCTATGTCACAAGTTCAAATGAAGTGTGCTCTGTCAAGGCTAGCTCGTTGTCGTTCGAAAATGAAAACGATCTAAGGGCACTTCTGGCGTTAAGTGATATCAACGGTGAGCTTAACAAGTTCACTGCTTCCTCATTCTATGCTGCAGCTCCATTCACAAAGAAATACCACTGTGCTAAGGCTATAAGCACACCTGAACAGTATGCCTTGAATATAGGATTACCTGTATCCCCTTGTCTCGGCGCGTCCAAAGGTGGGGGTGGTTCTGTCACCAGATCAGTTTCTTTGTCAGTCTCGGCAGGTCTATCGTTGGGTGGTGATCTTATGCAGACCATTTTGTCTGTTATCAGCTTGAGTGGATCAGTTTCAGTTTCTAACTCCAAGTCTTTCTCGGTGTCGGTGACCTGTAATGCAAAGGAGAATGAGATTGTTCAAATTTGGGCCTACCCTCTATTTGTGAGGGCGGAGGTGGCTCATAGAAATATGTATGTCAACAGCATCAGTGGGAAGAAGTCGTACAGCAGCTGGAGTAACGTTATTGAGGCCACGTACGTCAGTGCTACTGGGCCAATGACCAGATGTATAGGCTCCCAGACTGTCGAGATGTGTGGTAGGAATCAGGAAACAGATTCTTTTAGCTTGGATCCCACTGTTGTGGATGAGTAAATATTGGTCGTGTAAGGCTCATTTTAACGATCATGTCGAAGGCCAAACATGGATGGCTGGCTGGCTACAAGGACAAGGTTCAGCCAATGAGATTGCCTATGTCTGTAAAAACATGATGAGTAACTAACTGATCATTGACGCCAAAAAATGAGTACACTCCCAAGGTGTTGCCAGATCGTGTGGAGTGATTTTTGTTGTAGTGAGGTGAGCGAGGTGAGGTGAGGTGACAAAATTTTGTTTGAAATAAGTAGGGTGATTTTTTTATAATGGCACTTTAGCAGAATGAAACTTGTGATACTTGACTCAAGCATTAGAAAATCTCGTGATTTTTGTTGAGAATGGCCTTAACCTGATCTGTTTTACAGTAATCCAATTTTGTTGAAACATATCACTGATTGTTATAAAAGCTGTAGCCCATCCTTTGACTTTTGATTCATGTTTGCGTCTTGAACCATCATTCAATAAGAATAAAAACTTACTTACCAACCAAGTCAATAAAAAAAAAACAAACTTCAGATAAAATGTCCGGCCTTGTAATTCCTCAATCAGTCAAAGGTGTTGCTTACTTCACAGCAGTTATTGGTCCTCTCTTATGGACAGGTTTTGCTGTAAGACCCCAATTTACAGGTGTTATCAGATACAAGACAGCCGAAGATAAAGAATGGAACAAACAGTTCTTGAACGACTACAACAACGGTGGTTTACACAAGTAAGGTTGTGTTTATACGATAGTTTCATCATTAGAATGATTTAATATTCCAAGTTTGCTGTTTCATCAGTCATGCTGCTGTTTACGACCATCCAATGTCTTTCCCCTTATTTATATTTATTTATATATTACATTTGTATGTAATACCCTTTTACGAATAGCCATGACCCAATAAATATTATAATATTTGAATTTTTCGAAAATAATATATGTTCAACAGCTTAGCCTGCCTCTCAATATAGATCAGGGAGACGCGAGATCTTGGCAATCGAAGATGCACTAACTGTAAGCACATAAGGATATAGTTAATCCATAAGCCATATAAAAACTTATCATAATGTTTGTGTTTTTTTTTTTTCTAAGTATTGTTGTTGCTGTTGCTATTGTCTTTGAAGGGCTGGGCTCCACGAAATTGGGGGTCTATCATATACTTTAGCTCCCAGTCCAATATGCTCAAGCTATACCTCAAGTCATGTAGCTGCCTTTGATTCTGTTCCTTTTTTCTGGATATTATGCGATCAAGTTGTGGTCTAATAATGTAGGCGGTTAAGATCAATGGAGTTAAAAGGCCGCCAATGAAGCCGAACGATTTGATGTTTGCCTGTGCAATTTTCTGTAAACTAGACATTATTTATTTTAACGAGCTACAAATTTACGTCTACCACCTTGCCAAAGCTTACTTGCCACTTATATATACATGGATATATCATTCTGCTGCTACATTATAGCATCGTCATCCTTAGATATGGGGAAGGTTTACCCCACAGTATTTACACCTATACATATTAATGGTGTATGGGACTTAGCATACTTCGTTCTAGCAATCTATTCAGCAAGTTTCAGGTTTCCGGATTGCTGGGTACTTCGGAGAGACTCTCTATGGGGCCATAAAGATACAAGCTTAAGCTCAAACCATAGGATGAATAGAAAGGGTAGCATTCAAGCAAGGGGTGGACCAGGTTTTGAAAGGCGTTAGGAGCCTAAGATTTCATGAAACTCTTGAAAGAAAACTTTGACGACAACAGAGCTAAACCCGCATACCCAATATCACCACTATCTACTTGACAAACAGAGGCATGGCCGTGAGCTCCTTGAGCCTCTCTCATTAAATCAGAGATGGAAGTGTTGGTGGTAACTGCTGGCTATGAAAGAATACTTAACAGATGGGTACCCAGTGCTACATAACCATTGGCTTGGAATATTCTGGATTTTTTGATTTTTTCTCTCGAATCAACTTTTTCCTAGAGATTGTAGATATATTTATGAAGGATAGTGTTGTGTTGAAGACTCATACTCAGATATTCGGTATTGTAACTTTAAAGGATAACATCAAACAATCAAGTAAATCAATAGCAATGTCAGCCGACGAATTTAAAGCACAAGGTAATCTGTTTTTCTCAGCAAAACAGTACGAGTCAGCTATCGAAGCTTTCACAAAGGCGATTGAAGCGTCTCCAGTTCCAAACCACGTATTCTACTCCAACAGATCAGCTTCATACGCTTCATTGAAACAGTTTGGATCAGCTTTGAAAGATGCCGAGGAATGTGTCAAGATCAATCCAACGTGGGCCAAAGGTTACAACAGAGTTGCGGCAGCCCAGTTCGGTATGGGTAGTCTCGATGACGCCAAAGTGTCGTATTCAAAGGCTTTGGAGTTGGAGCCATCCAACAAGATGGCCAAAGAAGGGTTAGACACCATTGAAAATTTACTCACTCAAGAACAAGAACTCCCTGATATGGGAATGGGAAAGATCTTTTCAGATCCTAACTTGATTGCAAAGTTGAAGCTGAATCCAAAGACTGCGAAGTTGATGGAAGACCCTGCTTTAGTCAACAAGGTAAACCAAATGAAGCTGAATCCACAAGCTATGGCCGGTGAGTTTTTATCTGACCCAAGGTTGATGACCGTCATGGCCACGTTGTTGGGCGTCGATTTAGACGCGAAACCAGAAGATGATTACAGACCAAAACCAAATCAACAACAGCCACCAGTACAAGAAACAAAAAGAGAAGAGGAAGCCAAATCTGAAGAACCACAGGATGTAGTAATGGAAGAGGCACAAGAAGAAGAACCTGTCGCTGAAGATAACTCAGCAAAGTTGAAGGAGGAAGCCGATTCTTACAAGACTGAAGCCAACGCCTTATACAAGAAGCGTAAATTTGATGATGCAATTGATCTTTACAATAAAGCCTGGGAGACCTGTAAAGATATAACATATTTGAACAATCGTGCTGCTGCTGAATTCGAAAAAGGTGACATCGATGAATCAATCAAGACATGTCTTCTTGCAGTTGACGAAGGTAGAGAAATGAGAGCTGACTATAAATTGGTTGCTAAATCATTTGCTAGAATTGGAAGTTCATACTTGAAGAAGGATGACTTGCCAAAAGCCATTGAGTATTTTGAAAAATCTTTGACAGAACATCGTACTCCAGATACTTTGAACAAATTGAGATCGACTGAAAAATTGTTAAAACAAAGAGAGCTTGAATCGTATATCGATCCAGAAAAGGCTGAGGAGGCAAGATTACAAGGTAAGGATTACTTCACTGCTGGGGATTGGCCAAATGCCGTCAAGTCATACTCTGAAATGATCAAGAGATCACCAGAAGATGCAAGAGGTTACTCAAATAGGGCTGCTGCATTGGCCAAATTGATGTCATTCCCAGAGGCAATTCTTGATTGTGACATGGCTATCAAGAAGGATCCAAACTTCCTCAGAGCCTATATCAGAAAGGCCACTGCTCAATTGGCAACAAAAAACTTTTCTTCAGCTCTTGATACTTTGACAGACGCTAGAGAAAAGGCTTTGGAATTGAAAGATACCAAGTCAACAGCAGAAATTGATCAATTATACAGCAAAGCTATGTCACAAAGGTTTGTTGCACTTGATGGTGAAACTCAGGAACAAACTTTGGAAAGAGTCAGCAAGGATCCAGAAGTTGTTTCCATTTTGCAAGATCCAGTCATGAATTCCATCTTACAACAAGCAAGAGATAACCCAGCCGCTTTGCAAGATCACATGAAAAACCCTGACGTATTCAAGAAAATCAATACATTGATTGCTGCCGGTATTATCAGAACTCGTTAATAATTTTTCGATAAACTATTTAAACCGTTACCTTTCTTTTATTCACCAACTTAATCGTATAGTTCTAATCTTATCACCATTAAATAAAAGAAAGTATCTGACGAAGGGAAATTTTGAATTATTGCACACTACTAAAATTTGAAAAAAAATATTTTTCACTTTTTTTTTTTTTTTCGAATTATAAATGAAAATTGGTTCTATCGTTTCAATCCTAGCTGGGTAAGACTGATTAATTAACTATAAATAAACTTGTAAAGATGGCTCCAAAGCAATCCAAAACAGCAAAGAGATCCAAGTCGCAAAACTTGACAAGAAAGTCGGAATCGGAAGTAACGTCTGATTCACAAGCAAGAAACCAATTGGCGAATGCCCCAAATTTAACCCCAAAATCCAAAGTTCATAAGCAAAGTAAAGGTGCTTTGAAGAAAAATTTGAAGAAGATCGAGCTATATGGAAACAAGAAACAAAAGACATATACAGAAAAGGAACTTAACTTACCGCAGTTGAACAGAGCAATCATACCAGGTGTAGTCATCAAGAAGGGTAAGAAGAAGGGTAAGAAGTTTATCGATGATAATGACAGTCTAACCATGAACAGATTGATAAAACAGATCAATGACGAGAGGGATTTGATCAATGAGAGTAAATTAGAAAAGTCAAAGAGATTAGAAGAGATAAGAGAGTTGAAGAAACAAGAGTTGGAGAGAAAGGAAGAAGAGAAAGTAAAAAAATTGGAGAACAAAAAACAAGATATCAGAGATAGATCTAATCTGGCTAGAAATCTGAGAAGAAAGATCTCGAGAGATTCTATCAAGCTGCAAGAGTCTGGTGAAAAGACAAAGAAGAAGTCGGTTTCGTTTGCCTAGAATTCCCTCTCAGCTTTTATGAGTAAATATTTTCTTTGTATCACTCTATTTTCCTGCATATGTATATTAATACTAAACCACATTTTTTCGAATTAGAAGGAAAACAAAATGCCATATGAACAATCACCATCTGGCGATATCTCGATCCCATTCTAAAATCAAGAGAGCCACGATAGCAGTTCACTGACCTTATTGTTCATTGACATCAAGCTATACTTTACAACAGAGCAGGAGAAATGCACAATCCTACTCAATCATAAACGAACACATTTTTTCCATCAACATTCATCAATTTCTCCTCAAACTCATCTATACTCACACCATACTTGACTATCAAATTCTTGTCGAAAAATTCAAAACCGTTCATATTTTCGACACATTCCTTGCAATCAACTAGTTCCTCGAATTTTATATCCATGGAACACGAATTGTTTTTCAAAGAACCGTTTATCACTATATGCGTTATTATCCCAAATGTTATCAATAATTGATGTATTGAATCAGGTGTTGATGATATTGGAAGATTTGCTATACATGATAAGTCGTTGTTAGTGAAGTTTTTGAGAGACGGAGCAACAAGAAATTACTAACTTATATGAGCGATTGGACTTGGGATTGACATGGTGTGGCGCCTTTTGAATGAATTGAAAGTTTCTTCAAATACTTGAATTTTGAAGTATGGCACTTTTTTTCTTTTTCGT
Source organism: Peterozyma xylosa (assembly GCA_003706035.2). Taxonomy (NCBI): domain Eukaryota; kingdom Fungi; phylum Ascomycota; class Pichiomycetes; order Alaninales; family Pachysolenaceae; genus Peterozyma; species Peterozyma xylosa. Next base: position 711,734 of record PPKF02000004.1, on the reverse strand, counting down.
GAAGAAAATGGTATCAGCCTATTTCGACTTTTTATTAATTACTACTAGAATAAAAGTTGAGTTTAGAAATGAAGGGGAAAAAATAGAGTGGAAGTAAGGAGAGTATATATAAGGATGCTGTGCCCCAAGATGAGCCTATAAATATTGCAACCATTGTAAATTAAGCACCTATGGACTCCAAAGTTCTTTTTTTATCATTATATACCTTTGACTGTATCTTGATATATGCGACAGTAACACCACCGATGATGATAGTGAGGAAAATCAAAAAGAGATTGATAGGGACTGGGTTCATGTTAAATGTCGTATGTGTGTGCTTATCCAAATAACCTTGCAAGAAGTTGAAAATTCCGCTTATACACATGATGGAACCATATAATGTACCAAATGTATCAAAACCAAACACTTTGGCGCAATAATCACTTATAGAAGTGTAGAAAAACGGTCTGTATGCAACAAATATCAAGACATTGATCAAGCCGGTTGCCATTGATGGAATAACACCCAATATACCAATTATAACAGAGAACAATAATAATACGGCCAAGACAATAACCGTCGAGTAATTATCCAAAAATATACCAACAAATGGGATTGATAAGATACCACCTAAAGGCAATGCAATGTCAAAAAATTTGTTCAATGTTTCGGCTCTTGCTGATGATTTCAACAAATAGGTATATTGGGTATTGACGGTGGCAACAAAGTAGTTTAGTCTCAACATTTGGATAGTAGCAAATGAAGTCATCAATATGAACCAATAGGTTTTGAATTGATAAGATGCTGGGAACCCATGTAAAATACCAAACACATTACCATCTGAAGGGTGCTTATCTTCAATTTCTTGTTCGTCTGCATAAACCTGTTTCATAGCCTCACCTAATGAATTTCTTCTTCCAGAGGCATTGAATATGAGCTGTTCTTGTGACTCTGTAGGTAATAAAGTTGTTGTTTCTGTTGGAACCGGACCTTCTTCGATAACCGAGTCATCACCAGTTTTATCAGTCGCAATACCATACGAATCTTTTGGCATGACAAAGATTTGAACAAGTGCCATGAATACAGGAACAATCAAATAGATTTTGAAGAACTTGTCCAATGTGAAAGAGCCCTGTAACCTGTTATAGAATATCTTGTAGAACAAGAAAACGGCAGACGAAGCATCGAATGCTCCTGTCAACAATGCCAAAACGGAGCCTGATTTTTGAGGGAAAGCGTTTGATAATTGGAAACTTGAGATATAGGCAAATGGACCACCGAGTGCCATCGATGCGTAACCAATCAAGTATGGATCAAACAGGGAAATTGCTGAAGCGTTTATGAACACATAACATGCAAAGAATAAAAATCCGGCACCTATCAACCCACAACACCTTGGACCGTAAATATCCAAGATACTGCCGATCAGGAAAGCCGAGATGTTTGTCAATACTGCTCCAACGGTGAACATCATGTTCAACTTCAAATCTTGTTCCGTGCACAATGCTTGACTGCCTGAACCATCTTCGCTGAGTGCAACAAATTGGAAAAGTTGGGTTGTGATGTTCTCAAACCCAGATGAGGACGATGTGGAGTTGGCAAAACACACCTCTTCGTAGATTCTTTGGTCAACCAATATAGGCTTCAAAGCAGCAAATCCAAAAATTGGCCCACCCGAGAATAAGCACCACACAATTGCACAGCACACCTGAACAATTCTTCTATTCTTGGAGACCTGGAAACTATAAATCATGCTTTTTTTGAACTCTTTTTTTCAACTGCCTTTTAGCTTTACAATAGGCTCTCTAGCTTCGAGGAAAGAATCAATATTATATATACAAATGGGACAGAATCCCACTATTAACGTAAAAATTTTCAAACTGAATTTTCTAATCTTATCAATTTGACATTGTTGCAGCACCAGGCCAACGAAAAAAAGAAAGAACGGAGAGTACCGAGATTTGCAAAACAGCTAGAGTGCAATCTCTACACCAAGAGTGGAAATCGAGTTTGTCAATACAAATAGTTATATACGCTTATATATATTTATCCGTATGTTTCTGCGACATCTCTGTGTATTTTTGAAAGGTTTCTGAAGCGTTATCGTGCTTGAACCGGACGTTTATTGTTAGAGATGCTTCTTTTTTGTTTTTCTTCAAAAAATTAATTAATACCTTCATTTGTGCAGTTTTGTGCTATTTTGCAGAACCGGTTAACCGTTTTGCTTTCTCGAAGCTCTATTTGGGAGACGCCAAAGTCGAACAGACTGTTTGGTTTCACTTGAAGGTGGTGAGATTGCACTTCATCGCCCAATGATCCATTCGACAAGTTCGTGGATGTTCTCGCCATTTTTGATGCTTGTTAGAAAAATGCCTATATCTCTATCGATTTCGATGACTTCCTCCTCGTTGTGCTGAATGATGAGGTTCTTGGTTGGGTCGCCCGCCTTGTTTCTGCTGCCAACACTATCTGCCTTGTTTATGTTTGGGTTGGAGATTTCTCTTCTCAATAGTACTCTCTCGATGCCTTCAAACTCCAAGCCGAGAAAGGTCATAAACGAGTCTAGCTTGTTCTTGCTGTCAGCATTCGACCTGATAATAGCTGGGCTCCATGGAATCTCCTGGGTTATCAAGTCTGTCTTGTTGCCAACAACCAATACCGGGATACTCTGAGACTGGATTAGGATGTCCACTAACTTCTCTTTTGCACTTTGTAGATTCAACGAGTCGGACACATCAATAAAGAACACAATGAGGTCGATTTTCTTTGGCGGGTTGTGCCCTGCTCCTTGATCTCTCGCCAGCTCCGGATTGTAGAAATCCAACCATGATGAGTTTTGATATCTCGCCTGCCCACTCAAGTCATAGATTTTCAATAGGAAGTCGTTGTCCAGCAACTTGACAAAATTTACGTCGTACTCATCTATAGTGGGAATCAAATCGGCCTCAAAGGCATAACCTTTCAAGTAGTTGATGAAGCTTGTCTTTCCAGAATTAGTGAACCCCATCAATGCCACATTCAAGTGGTTGGTGTAGTACAATGATCGGATCTTGAACCATATCCTCTGGAACGGCTTATCCCAACAAGTCATTCTTTTCTTCCGAGTTGCCAAGCAGATCTGAAATGGACACCTGTGCAGAGCAAATGGTGTGTGCCTGCTTTACTGTACCTTAAATTTGACCTCTTCTTTGCTACAGGGTAAGAACACTAGGGCGTTCGTCCTCCAGAGGTCAAATTCCCATCCGCAATTGATGAGACTAGGTGGTTTGGCCAAATAGCATGGGTTACTGGCTGGCTACTGGTATACTGGAATAGAAACTTAAAAGTCCTTTGAAGTTAAAGAAGAGGAAAAGGAGGAAAAGGAGTAAGAGGAGCAAGCCCAATAAAGAATAATAAAAAACACACACTCGAACCTAGTGGTTCTCGTGCTTGGCAACAAGCTCGTTGAACCTGATCGTGGTGGAGAAGCCCTCGAACAACTGAAGACCGAACCACTTGACCCTGCTCAACGTTGGCACTCTGTAGCGGTTCAACTTTGGAAGCAACACCAAAAAGTACTCCAGGGGATGCACAACGGCAAGCGTCAAGAGCAACGGCTTGCCAATGGACCTCAACATGGAGACTGTACCTGCTGAGAAGTACCGCGACAAGCCCCGGTCAAACACCAACCCAGGCAGCAAAACACCAGCGATGGTGAACCCCGTAGCGCTCAACAAAACGTACTCCCACACCTTGTATGGAAATGCCACCTCGTCCACCTGGAACACTGCGTAGCCCTGCTGGCTCGCCGCAAACTTGGCCATCTCCACCAACTTGTCCCTCGACTGCCTGAAATCCTTCAACGGCTCATCGAACAGGATGCTCACCTTGAACACCTCGCCCCCCTGCTTGTACGATACCACAAACTGGTCCAACTCGATCGACTCCATCTGGACCTCCGACACAGACCCGTCAACGGCAACCTTTCCATACACCGCCAAGTAGTCTCGGATCGACAACCCGTGGTCCTTGTTCATGTGGCTCAAAATTCTCGACTGAATACCTGCTGTCTCCGACATTCTTTCTTGGTGTATCGGTGGCTATACCCTCTCGCCACAGGCGAACCGTCCATCATCATGAGCACACACCTGCTTACTATATACCCTATACCCAACTCCATCACATCAATACACCACCTATGGTTTGGCACATCGCCCTCGCAAACGTTCTGGCACGCGGTATACCATATTATAATATCGTGTTTTGGTATTTCCCAATTGGGGATTTTGTGTTTTTTCGATATTTCGTGTCAAGGAAAAGTCCAAAAGAGAAACACAAACACAAAGAGGTGTGAGTTCAGCATAGTGAAGGTTGATTTCTGAAATTTGGGAGTGTGGTATAGTGTTTATTTCTTTCCCATAGGAGAAAAAAGTGGATATATTATACAAGGAGACTGATTTTCCAGTTTTGTTATAGAGCACCCATCTATCGATTGATTCAAGTTCAACCAGTTGTCGCTTTTGCTACCCATCACAAAGTTCTTGGAATAGACCATTGGCTATAGTTTCTCTCTCTTGCTGCCCTGAGAACAACGCAGCAGACCGCACACAGCAAGCACACAGCAAGCACATAGCACACAGCACATAGCACATAGCTCACAGCACACAGCACACAGCACATAGCACACAAAACCAGCATGGCTACAGTATGTATTCTTTGCAGCCCCAGGACCCAAGACGGCCAGTGTACTAACTTCTTCACTCTATTGATGCAGGAATCCTCCCGGACGTCGTTGCCAATCGACGAGAACGAGAACCAGCGTGTGACAAGGTCCAAGGCCAACGATGATACCACCAGCAAGCGCACGAGATTGTCGAGGGCAGTTTTGGGCGACCGGTCCAACACAATTGCAACCTCGCAGTCAGCAAAGCCTCCATCCTCCAAGTTGGACAGCATCAAAGAGCAACGCCATTTCGCCGCACCCTTCCCATCCACATCACAAGCAAAGAGCAATAGATCCTCCGGACAGCACGTTGACATATCGATAAAGAGGGACGACAGAATAATAGAAAGTCAAGAGCTCGAAGACCTCCATCACAGCAAACCTTTGTCAAGCGTGCTGGAGATCAAAGGTGCAGTCGAAGACGAAGACGATGAAGTCAAGGAGATCAAAGAAGAGGATTTCAAAGATAGCGTGCCAAGCGAATCAAGAAGGCTATCGTTGAAGAGGTCGGCAACCGACTCAAGCACAACTCTTCTCGAGAGAAGTGCGTATCAGGAGAACAAAAAACCAAAAGTGGATTACATATGGGAAGATTTGGACGAAGAAGATCTGGAGGATCCATTGATGGTGAGTGAATATGTTGTTGAAATCTTCGACTACTTGAGTGAGTTGGAAAAGAAAACAGTTCCCGATGCAGGCTATTTGGCGTGGCAAACAAATTTGAAACCAAAGATGAGATCGATCTTGGTTGATTGGATGGTTGAGGTACATTTGAGGTTCAGATTACTTCCAGAAACGCTATTCTTAGCAATCAATATAATGGATAGATTCATGTCCAAAGAAATCGTGCAGATTGACAAACTACAATTATTGGCAACAGGCTCGTTGTTCATTGCCGCCAAGTATGAGGAAGTTTACTCACCATCCATCAAAAATTATGCCTATGTAACAGATGGAGGTTTCACAGAAGATGATATACTAAGCGCTGAAAAATTCATTTTGGAGATATTAGAGTTCAACATGAGTTATCCAAATCCAATGAACTTTCTCAGAAGAATCTCAAAAGCTGATGATTACGATATTCAATCAAGGACAATAGGTAAGTATTTATTGGAGATATCGATCATTGACCATAAATTCATCGGAATGCTACCATCATTATGTTCAGCTTCTGCGATGTACGTCGCAAGAAAGATGTTGGGGAGATTCGATTGGAACGGAAATTTGATCCACTATAGTGGTGGCTACAAAGAAGAAAGTATGCAAGAATGTTGTGAGATGATTATCGATTATCTCGTTAGTCCAATCATTCATGAAGAATTTTTCAAAAAGTATGCATCGAAGAAGTTTTTCAAGGTCAGTATATTGGCTAGGCAATGGGCTAAGAAGATCAAACAAGAAGGAAAAAGTATTATGGATCCAGTATTATAATGTCATAACTTTTTTCACGTATCATTCATTTACTCATTCGTTTGTTCATTTATTCATTCACAAATATCGAGATCTTTTTTTTATGCTTCATTATAGTTTTTTATTTCCCTAATTCATGGTTTGGTTCTTAGTCTTTGTTTCTGTTGATATTTCCCGTTTCTGTTTTATCCCTCTTTATCAATACCCTCTTTATCAATACCCCCTTTCTCACCACATTCCCAATCACCAAGTATAGTGTTTGAGTAACTAAAACTACACATACTTTGCCACCAAACTTGATTTCTCTATCTTTCATTGATTCTATACTTCTTTTTCAGCCTACCATCGCCCTTTTAGATTTGTCTCATTAATTACTACCAAGCTATATTATTGTTTTTGTAAATTCATTTTAAGCTGTAAAAAAAAAAGAGACGTTTCAAACACTAGGCTTCATTCGATATTTTTGAGCCTTTAAATCTTCAATCACACTCACTGTTCGCGAGATCATTTTAGGCCAGACAAAAGTTTGGTGTTTATTTCTCAGAATTTTTGGTGAAAAGAGAGAAAGTTAATGCAACTTATCATTTGTTCATCCCTTCAACAGTCAAATAGCTCGTCACATAGTCGATATATTCATGCAATGACCTCAAGTCGTGTTCCAAATCTTGTGCAGCAGGGACGGTTTCATTCCTTCCAATAAATTCTCTATCCAAACGATAACAGTTATCATCATTCAGAACAAAAATTTCACTTGTATCCCCTTCTTTGCAATGGCGGCGCAAAGCGATTTTCTTCAGCGCTGATAGGATTATACTATTCAATCCAGTGAACAATATTGCAGAAGATCTTGCTGGTGGAAATCTACTGTCAAAACTCAAATAGCTGTTCGTAATTACACATCTGAAATTCTGGGCTTCTTTTGTGAGACACTCATCCAACAACGCAGAGTCCATGTCAAAGGTTGATTCTCTGGTTTCCTCCCAAACATAGTTGTTTAACCAAGGACAGAACTGGCCATTATAAACATTTGCAGACCTATATATCTCGTCCGAAGGTGGGAATTGGAATATGTAATCTGTGTTTGAATGTGGTGGAGATCTGTCGTCCTCTGCTATTGATGGCATATTTGCTGACTAGCACATGAGTTGGGCGCTAGTGACTAAGAGTTTATTCCCAACATCATAAGACACACAACAAAGAGAATTGAATACGGCTAATCTTCAACAGCTCAACGTAACTGAAGTCAGCTAGCATACCTGTGCCAACATATGTTAGCGCAAAAAAAAAAATTCCCTGAGCGATGTGAACTCCATCTTATCACTTCCACAAATACACTTATATTGATGTTTTCTAAGAATATATAGAGACAAAAATTAACCCAAAATAAAACTACACATGATCCCGATGAAAACAGAAAAAAATAATCTCAAAGAATACCAGAACAAAATCAAAAAAGATTCTCAAGACAGTCATAATTAAGTTTCTTACTGAAAATTTTCTTATCCTTGATCATATTTCTAGCCGAAGCATTGGCTCCAACCAATTTTATACCATTGGCAAGACCATCTCCAAGCAGATCAATTAATTCATTTTCATCTTGTTCCTGCTTTTTGACCTTCTTCTTCCTTCCAGATCCATGTCCAGCCACAGTATCAGCTTCAGCCTTCAACCTCTTCTGTTGCTGTTCAATTAAATAGTCATGATTCAACCCATGCCATATACGCGTTTTCATTTCTGATTCCTCCTTGGTTAACAAGAATGCTTCCACCTCGTCGTCGTCAACATCCCCCAATTCCTCAGGTTCAGAAGAAACTTTTGACAACAAATCTTGCGTGGTGATATTTGGGAAATTGAACTTAACACGCCTAGCTGTATTTAGAACAGCAGCCTCTTGAATATCACGAGTAATTCCTGCCGCCAAGTCCTTTTGCTTTTCAGTTATTCTCTTTAATTGTTCATTTAACTCTTCCAAAGAAACCTCACTATCCAGGAAAACCTGTTTGACCAATGATTCATCATCGTTATTTTTAGCAGCTGGTTTCATCAGTTTGGTATCCATCTTTCTGTTTCTATTGAAAGATGGAGGATCGCTTGACTCTATATTCTCGGCATGCCTGAAATCATTCACTGTTAGTTTGGCACCATGTGTCTGCCTGAACTCGTCTAATCTCTTCTGGATTGTGCCTTCCGCAACATGGGCAACGGCAACCAATTCGGCATGTGTTCTACGAATGTTGTTCATTCTAGCTGCCAATAAAATACATGCTCCAGCAACACCTGCCGGCCTTCTACCTTCATGAATCCAATCTTCGGACATTCTATGAGCCAATTTGACGGCATCTTTGATGACTCTAACCTTCTTTTTACCAAAATCTAGCTTTTCTGAAAAGTGCTGGATGAACAATGAAGGATCCGCTAGTGGCAAAGCCAGAATATGTAAAACTTTGACCAACTTCAAGAACGTTGCACCCACTGAATAAACAGATATCTGCAATCTTGATGAGAAATCTATCAACATATGGGCTGTTCTTTCACGACGACAAGAGACGTAAAGACATGCTGCAACAACATTCTGCGACTTTCTACCTTGCACAAACCCATTTGTCAAGGCCAATTGGAACCAACCAAACGCAGAATCCGAAATATAGTCAGGAATACGTAAAGCTGATGCAACGTTTTTTATTCTTCTTCTTGCATTGGCCAATGTCATCTCCCTCGACTCCATACCACTCTTCCCGAGCCCTCCGCTTGTTGCAGCTCTCTTCTGACCGGCACCAACAAACGAACCTTGAACAGTGGCAGCACCATTCGATGATTCACTGAACTGGACTTCGGATACAATTGGGTTTTCTTCTTGGATAGTACCACACTCAACACATGCCAAATCAGCTGCTGGCGTCGATATGTCTCTCGAAAAAACTTTTCCACCACAGCGGCATACTCTTTCTCTCTTGGGTGCCATTATTGAATATGGTTCAGATACCAAAAATCTACAATGCTAAGCTTATCAGTCTTGTAGGTTGAATTTGTCTAATGTTGTTTACAATACTTTTTTTTTTTTTTTTTTTAAGAGTTTGCGTTTTCTATTTTACAGTGATAACCTCCCAAGACTACTCACTTATTTGATGAAACCGCCATTAACGAGGCCTAACTGGTTGTTTCCTCTCATATAAGGCATATTATCATACAACTGGCCTATGACTGAACCTGATTTTGTGTTTGTTGAGAGGTGATAGCTGACAAACAGATCGCTTTTGCTCAAGCTGCCATCTCAAAAAAAGCAGATTTCAAATATCTTTTCATTTCCCCTTTGGCCAAGTGGTCAGGTTAATGGTGGGATGACTATCACTCTTTACTAGATGCCAGACTCCTTGCTCTCTTCTGGGTCGACTGAAGTGTTATAGAGTGGGTGATCTTCTTGCTATACTCCTCCAATCTTGGTTTTCGGCTCAGCCATGTGCTATCAAACCCTCTGGACTCTCAGCTTGGTGGAGCGAAGACCAATATCTACTTCCCACTACTAATTGAAACTTAAATCATAACCTCTATCCAGGAATATCCAGGTGCCATTGCTAGCCTTTTGTGTTTAATCAATGAGAGCTGGTTACCCGGCCGAAATTTCCTCGAGGTGGGTGCTGCTCATTTTGCCTAAAAAAATGCTGATTGTGACAATAATTCGAACAATTCATCTAGAGCGATGATAGCAGCAGCAGCCTAGAGCCATTATTGTTGAGTTTATTATCTTATACTACTGATCAGGCAATTGCACCAATTGATTGAGTGAAGCGAAAAAGAAAATGAAAGTGTCAACGTTACTCTCAGTTTCAGCTGCTTTGATATCGTCAGCTAGCGCTTTCAAAAATTCAGCACCAATATTCATCAATAATCATGAGGAAGAGCTACCATACTTGACAAATATCGAGAAGATGGACATCTGCTCCATGCTAAGCGGTGATGCGGCCAGTTTGTTGATTCAAATACCAGGCTTGACAAGGGACGATTTGAGAGAGAAAGCTTCGATTCCATACTTGGATCATTTGATCAGTTCTGAGAGTTTCAAGTATTCTCCTCACTGTCGTTACCAGTCAGAAGCATCTTCGAAGATTGATTGTGCCGTTGAGGGAAAAACTCAAAAGATTGTTGAAATTGATGATTTGAACAGTGATAGTTGGCTTGAACAACTCGATAAAGAATCATTCGAAACAAGCAATATCATCATAGTAAAATTGCCCGAGCTATTGTTTATAAATGATGATGAGAGGACCGAGAGACTATCAGCAGTTGATTCATTTTTGAACAAGTTGGAAATCTTGATCAATCATCATTCGAGTAATGCAAACACAATTATTCAAGGAGTTCCAAAGTTCTTCGATATCAAAATATTTGACCAGTTCAGCGACTTCCTCGAACCAAGAAAACATTTGGAAAGTAGAAGAAAGAGATTGAATGCAGTCAAGAAACGTGAAGAAGAGGAAAGTGAGGCCAATGATTTTGACAACTACTCTGATTCTCAAGTTGAGGATGAAGATTATCAGGAATTAGAGCGTTTGCAGAAATTGAAGGATGAACTCTCTAAAGCATTTGAGAAAGCTCATTCCATGATTGAAGAAGATTCAACTGTTAGCATCTATGGACAAGAGAAGAAATCATCCAAATCAGAAGTTAATAACTTATTCACACAATATCAATTTTTCACACCAGGCATTTGGATGGGTACAATAGTATCTTTCTTTATCATATCTGTTTTGATTGTTGCGTTCCAATGGTTGAATAGCTTGCAAATCAGTTATAAGGCATTTGACAAACCTGTTACGGGGCAAAAGAAAGTCCAGTAGATCGCCATTGCTTTTGTGGTTTACCTTTTCTTTCATATCATCTATAAAAAACTTTTCAGAAAACAAATAACACAGTATCCATCTTTTTTCGCTTTAGATTTTCGTTGATTTTTTTTTATGGTCATTTCTATCGTCTTCTCCAAGTCAATTTGTTATTTACTGATAATATAAAAAAGATTCATATTTGCTTCCTCCAGCTCAATACAAGTAAGGGATAATCTTATATGGAACTTTGGTTTCATATTCCTCCCAGCTCTTTCCATACTTCCTCCTGCACTTATCCTCATCCCTAGTCTGTCTATGCAACAACAAGCAACCAAAATAAATGACATAGAAGTACGTTAATGGTGTATTGAACCCAGTTGGTAAACACCACGACCAAGCCATCAACCAGTCCCCAAAGTAGTTGATATGCTGCGATAAACTCCACCAACCATCGCATAACAATTTTGTGCCTCTCTCTGTCTTGATGGATTTCAAATGGTTCAACTTTCCAGATCTGAAGTCTGACTTTTGTTGATTTGACGAATGAAATATGTAATAGCCCAAGACTTTCAACAAGAGAATCAACAGACAGTTGATATATCCGATGTTTATCCTATTCAAAACTAAATATCTTGCTTGTAATGAGTAGGTAAATGGAACCCATGTTAAGTCACCAAATGCAAGCATAAAGCCAAAGCCATCCGTGGTTATGTCCATCATTGTCAAACAACCCTCTTCATTCAAGACACCGTCAAATATGTAGAATCCTTGTAGAATGTTAACCAACATTAATGACTCGTTAACAACATGGTGATAGTACCAGAGGTGATGCAAGCAGGATAAATTAATCAAGAACCACAAAAGCATCCCAGGTCTCAATTCACAGAATAGTTTGATATCCCAGCTCCCAATTCTTGGATTTAATTCCCTACCGATGAACCAATCGAATACAAAGTTCCCTGAGTTACCCCCCGTGGCCAAAATTCTCTCATTGGTACCACTGCCGTTCTTGTTCATCAAGGGGATAAAAGATGCGATGTAGACAACAGTGGAGAGAATAAGTGAGAATATCAACGAAGTACACATCAATGGTAAAAAGTTCACATATATGAAATCCAACTCTGGCATCGCACCATTAGTCTGAATCCATCTCGAGATCAAAATTGTGAGCAATAACCCTGACATAGCCAACCCATTGATCTTATATGGTAACGTCGTGCCATCCCGCAATGTTACACCCTTCAAGTGCTTTCCTGGAAGTAAGAAGTCCAACAATACCAACCCAAAAAACCATCCTAAATAAGCAAGCCAGACCTGGCCGTTTGCAAAATTCTCGCTGAACCTCTCGACGATCTGATAGTAGGACAATTCCTTCAAAGTTTGAAAGTTTAGGTTGATCCCTTGCAATAAGTATTCTCTGCTGGAGCATAAGTGTAAGAAAAGAGTGACCACTGGTAGACCTGTAGTGATTCCAAGAGCACCAAACACACCACCAAAGTCTTTTTCGGTAGTGATTGGGTTCAATGGATCAGTTTCTTTTCTGATCTCTTTGTTTAATTGCTTCTTTTGACTCATTCTTCACAACAAAGCTGTCTAGTGAGGGTCTTTGTCCTAATCGAACTGTTTTACTTTGCTATATTTTCAACCTTCGTTTAGAAAGGTTGGAAAAAAGTGAAAGGCGCAAGAGATTAAATCTGAGGTTTGGTGTTCATAGCAGTGGTGATAAAAGAGACATAAACTACCACCAGCAGCTGTTTCAAAAGTATTCGAACTTAGCCATAACACAGTATAACAAACAAAATGGCCGATATTCCAAAGTATGTGCATCACCTGGCTTTGAGGCCCTAATCTTGATCATTTCGCAGTCAACCCTAAAGTACTAACAAATCAAATGACCTCGTTCTCGTTCTTTTCCTCCATAGATCTGTTGTCCAGAAATTGGTATTCTTCACAGGAATGATGATCATCGCTCCAATTTTCACATTTTTTGTTATCCAGTGGTTGTCAGGTAAGTAGAACGAAGCTCACAGCAGGTTGATTTTCTCAGAAGTTTTATTTTTACTAACTCCTCCACCGAGAGACAATAGGGAATAATGCTATACTATCGGGTGGCCTTGCTGCTCTTGTAGCAAATGTTGTATTGATAGGTTATGTTGTTGCTGCATTCATGGAAGACACCAGGGAGTTTGGGGATGAAAAGAAGGAAGACTAGGAAGAGATGCTGGCTAACCTGCAGATGCTTTTTTGTTGCAAACTGCTAATATTCAAAGGACTGGTACTTATTGGCTCTGGCTATGGCTCTGGTTCTTTTCCTAAATCCTTCTCCGATTGGATCAACTGTATAATATCAATTCAAACTGTTATTCTATTCGATTCCTACCTCTTTTGAGTAAAAGATACTGCCTGTACAGTTTGCGCTAGAAAAAAAAAGCTGATTGAGTGAACTTTGATATGAGGTAGATGGCTTCAGTCATAGACATACACATAAATCAGATGTTATCAAGACTCAGACTAGCTGGTGCTGTTTATCAAGGCAGTTTTCGAAGATTTAGTTCAAATTTGAGTGAAAAATATACAGGTTCAAAGATAATATCGACGTTCAATTCTGAAGATGAGTTGAAAGAGTTTATGTCAACACCTACATGGTCCGCTTCAGATTTTGCAGCCCAAGTCGAATCATCATCAGAGTCAGATGTTGTGATCGATAGGAAACAGATTATCAAGTTGTTACAAATATCAGGGTTCCCCACATCCATAACAGAAGAAGAGGAGTTGAGATTGACCAAGACGTTGACCAGTCAGATCAAATTTGTTAATCACCTACATACGATAGAAGTGAACCCGAAGTTGTTGGACGGATTCAAGACGGCAGATGGGTCAATATACGATTCTAGGTATTCGCGAATATTGAAGCACGATTTGAAGGCCTTGAACTTTAGTGACTTGCAAAAAGAAATAGAAGGCTCCAAATCTTCGGATGATAAAGGAGAAGTTCCAAATTCTTGGAATCCAATGTCACTAGCGCAAGAGAGCGAGAATGGATTTTATGTCGTCAAAGAGGGCTTGATCAAGAGAGAAAAGGATGTATAGTTTTACAAATGCATATAGAGAAAAACAGAGGATTTTCTTTTGATCCATGAACAACAAACAATGCTAACTTGCTCCAGCAACTGTGTAGCTACCGATTTTGGAATTAACCCTGCTGTCCATTGATATCCTGTCAGGGATTTCCAACTCTATCAAACCAGCCAATTCGTTTTTCAAAGAGCTCAACTCCTTAGTGGCTCTAGAAACGCTTTCCACATCAGTGGCTTTTTCAATGTCGATGTAAACCTTCACGAAATATTTTCCGGATTTGTCTAACAACTCTAAATCGTATAACTTGTTCTTCTCGCCCTCATCCTCCTTCTCAACTTCGGCCTTATCCTCTTTAACCTTGACATAAATCCTATACAACTCGATCACTGTGTTGTTATGGTGGAATTTATCACCGTAGATCCAAAATTCGTTATCTATTCCATATCCCAATTCGTCAATGTAGCCAAACAAGTCATCATGAGCACCAGCATAAGTTATTGTTGATTCATAGATGTTCTGCGATGACACTGCACGTTTACCAGTTGATAGAATATCGCTCAATTGCATCGTCCAAAGCTTCGAGGTCAAGCTTTTGGAATCTTTGAAGTCGTAAATACTTTGGGACTTAAGAATTTCAGCCTCTATCGTGGGATCAAAGGTAGAGTACAATCTTATCCGATGCTGTTCGATCTGGTTGACCTTGCCTGGCTTTACATCTGGTCTAAATGGAAATTTGGGTTTCAATAATACTGTATGAAGCGAAAGCCTAGCAGGCACCATCCCCGTTAGCGCCGTTAGTGTCGCGCTGGTCAAGCTATATTGCGAGCTTACAATGGATGACACCAAGGACAACTGATAAACCATCTTTCATGTGAATTATAAACCTTACACCGTTTGATCTTGACCTACTTCCTCTTCTCTTCAATTCTATCTTTTTGTATTAACCTCGGAATAATGTATATCCGACCCGATTTCCGGATTTTATTATTTTTTTTCTGAAAAATTTTTAGGAAAAAAAAATTAAATTTTTTTAAATATATTTATCAATCAGATACTATGGTTATTGCAATTCTTGTATATAGATAATAGCAATAAATAAGAGGGTCATCAAGATGAGAATCAAGAAGAGAAATCAATCAGGTAACGCAAAGAACTTCATCACCAGAACTCAAGCTATCAAGAAGCTACAAGTCTCTTTAGCTGACTTCAGAAGACTTTGTATCTTCAAAGGTATCTATCCAAGAGAACCAAGAAACAAGAAGAAGGCCAACAAAGGTTCAACCGCTCCTGTAACATTCTACTATGCAAAGGATATTCAATACTTGATGCATGAGCCGATCTTGCAAAGATTCAGAGAACACAAGACTTTCTCCAAAAAATTGGTGAAAGCTTTGGGTAAAGGTGAAATTGGAAGTGCTAAGAAATTGGATACAAATAGACCAAAATATACATTAGACAATGTTATCAAAGAAAGATACCCAAGTTTCCTTGATGCCTTAAGGGATATCGACGATGCGTTGAACATGTTGTTCTTGTTCAGCAACATGCCAGCCACAGATAAGGTCAGTACAAGAATCACCAAAGAAGCTACAAAATTGTGTAACCAGTGGTCAGCCTATGTTGCAAAAGAAAGATTGGTTAGAAAGGTTTTTGTGTCTATCAAGGGTGTTTACTATGCAGCCACAGTCAAGGGTCAAGAAGTGACATGGTTGGTTCCATTCAAGTTTCCTCAAAATATTCCAACTGATATCGATTTCAGAATTATGTTGACATTTTTGGAGTTTTACTCAACATTGTTAAACTTTGTCGAATACAGATTGTATACCGATTCAAATTTGATCTATCCACCAAATATTGATCTGGCTAAGATGAAGACCACCGGAGGTATCAGTGCTTATGTTTTGGAAGCAACTGAAACTTCTAGAGTCTTATTGCCAGAACAATCAGCCTCATCAGAAGTTGAAGTCAAGGAAACCAGATTATCTTCGGCTGAAATCAGCAAAGCTTTGGCAGCCGATAAAAAGGCTGAAGCTTCTGGAGAAGTTGAAGAAGACAATGCTGAAGAAGAAGATGTTGAAACCATCGAGTTGGATGAGTTCAAAGATAACAGTAAGAACACAGGTGACTTATTACAACAACCATCTAAATTTGATAACCCAGTCTCCATGTTGTTCTCTAAATTCACCTTTTTCGTGGGAAGAGAAGTTCCGTTAGATATTTTGGAGTTGTTGATCGTCTCATCAGGTGGTAAGATTGTTTCTGAATCTGCTTTGGATGAATACTTGTTGGATGATACTAAATCAATCAATGATTTGGACATGTCAAACATAACGCATCAAATTTCAGACAGACCGAAGATTGCCAACAAGGTTCAAGGTAGAACATATATCCAACCACAATGGGTTTTTGATTCAATAAATAAGGGAATCTTGTTGCCTGTTTCGGATTATGCACCAGGCGAAACTTTGCCTCCACATTTATCTCCTTGGGGTGATGCCGGTGGTTACGATCCAGAAGCCCCTCTTGAAGAAAATGAAGATGAATCTGATGAAGAAGATTTCGAAGGCGAGGTTTCTGGTGCTGAGGTTGTCGAAGAAGACGAAGAAGATGAAGAAGAAGATGAAGATTTACAAGCTCAAAAGGAGTTAGAGTTAGAAGCTGCTGGTGTCAAGTATTCTGAAGTTGAAAAGAAGGAATCATCAAAGAAGAGAAAGGTTGCTGGTACCACTGACGAGACTAAGGATGAAAAGGATTTGAAGATGATTATGATGACAAATAAACAGCGTAAATTGTATAAGAAGATGCAATATGGTCTCAACAAAGAAGAAGCAAGACAAGAAGAGTTAAAGGCAAAGAGAAGAAAGATTGAGAAGACGAAAGCCAAGCTTCAAAAGTTGGATGAAAAGAAATAATAAGGTATCTGATTATTGCGGGAATGAAGGTGAGTTAGAAAGTTGTTTTGTGAATTATTGAAGACATTGTACTGTACTTCTTGAGCATTTGTGTTTCTATTGTTTATTTGTTTTGGTGCTTTAAAGTAGGTCTTTTCCGCTTAGTTATTTCATACAAAACACTGAAAGTCTGTTAAAGTTAAAAATGAAGAAGGCTTCAAAAATAAAATAGCCAGTTTGCTTGACGAGTTTTGACAAGACGGTAAAAACAAACACCATAAATTTAACGATCACTCAAAAAACAACAACAATCAAGGCCAAGATGGTAACAACTCTGTGATCCAATCTGCCTCCATTACTCTAAAAATCTTCAGTTCACCTTTGATTAAATGGGATAAGTTTAAATCAGTTCTTGTAACTTTCTTATTTCCACCGACATTTTGATGAACTACCAACAAGTCTCCATTTCCTCTATTTTCCAAAACTATAGATGTATGATCTGGGCTTCCATAAGTACTGGTAATCGCTCCATCTTTAAAAACGGAAGACTTGAATTGTATGATATCACCCCTTCTGATATCATCTGTTATGTAAGGTTTCGTATGTTGAATTTCACCATCATCATCAACAGAAATAGTCAAAAAAAGGTATCCATGATTAAGCCCATCACTGACAAATGCGTGTTTACCACAAGATTTTTGCAAGGAATCATGAGCCAAGGTCCAACATTCACCGTTACCCACTTGAACTCCTTCTTTGGCTTCACACCAATTGGCGACGTACTCACCATACTTCTCCCATGATTGCAAAATTTGTTTTTGTGAGGTTAATTGAGGAGGAGGAATAACCTTTCTCTGCAGATCAAATGATCTTGTAGGATCAGCTGCATTCTTCGACCAAGTGATTTTGATCTTCAAGGTTGATAAATCGTGCATTCTAAAGGCTAAAATAATAAACTTCTCAGATCCTGTAAACCCATACGAAGCAGCAAAACTTAGCCCCTGCAAATCCTTTGGAAGTTCAGATAGTTTTTCATCTAACCACCAACCTTTTTGAAGATCAAGGTCAACATCAATTTCTTGATATCTAGCGTTCCTTGATTTTGGCAGAATCGGAGTCATTTTTGTCGGTTTAAGTGGAGGTTGCTGAAATCTTGATACGATATTTCCCAGTTTTCTGGAGCTCGCAGGTGGTGGCGGAGGTAGTTTTGATCCTTCACCTGGAGTTGGTAACCTTGGTCTCGATATGACTGGAGGATGTGCAACTTTCTTTTCGGTAGACTCTTGCTGACATTCTGCTTTCACTTCATTTCTTGCTTTGACCGGTGGGGGAGGTGGTACTTTCTTTGGCTCAATCTCTACAGAAGCGGGTTTACGCTTTACCGGCGGTGGCACTATCTTCTGCTTCACCGACGAGAAAGATGAACTTTCCTCTTTTGCTGACTCGTAATCACTTGAATCATACTCTAGATCACTAGTACATCCATTCCCAATTATAGCGGTAGACACATCTGGATAAATGATCACCGGTGATCTCAACTCTCTCTGCAGATCTTTGGCAATCGATGAAGTCGTAGACTTTCTTTTGGGCAATGAGGGTGGAGAAGTGGCTTCTTCAGTATTTCGTGGTGTATGTCTTCTGGGTAGCAATGGTGGTGGTCCCTCTTCTTCATCTTCAGAGGAATTTTCATTTTGGTTGCAAACATTAGTCATTGAGGGTAATGCGACGCCGCCATACCTTGAATTTGAATCGCCTCCTTTTTTTTTATCCCCTAAACTGCCTACAGAAGAAACTGATGTCTTAACTGCTGGTTTTGGCCTTATAATTGGAATTTCCATAACCTCCTTTGCATCAGTGATGTCTGAAAAGAACTTTTTCAACAGTGGTTCGTGCTTCAAAGTTGGTGGTTCTGGAGCTACTTTTTTGTCATTTGTAGATGCTGTTTGTTTATCGACTATCTCAACTATCGACGAGCCATTCCTCTTTGGAACAGGAGGTGATGTTAACTTCTTGTGCTTGATATCACGTTCCAAATTATCATTTTCTTCGCAATTGAAGTCTTTCCTTTCCCTTGCTTCAAAAGCCGAAAGGCCTCCGGCAGTTTTTTTCAATCCACCTCTCAATGATGCGATAAAATCTTCTTTCGGTTCAAATGAATCTTGCTCCTTTGGAAGAGAGTTACGCAAGGTCGAAGCAGTCGGCTTTGATTCCAGAATGCTTGGGATAATTTCTTTGGACAAAATGTCATCACTCAGAGATTTTAGATTGGTTGATTTCAACCTAGGATCAGGTAAAATCTCATCATCCTCTCTTGAAGTTTTCAGCTTGGAATCATTCAAATCAGATTCAAGCAAGTGCTTCTTCTTCGTTGGTTTTGGGGGTGGCAATTTCTTCTTGACAGCAACATTTAGCGTAAGATCTGTAGTTTCAGCATCTAACTTCATGCTTTCTTTTGATTTCAGCCTGTCCTTTTTGACAATATCACTAAATGGTTCTAGATCATCTTCTGCTTTGTTTTGATTAAAACGATCTGTATCTGATTTTCTGCCTAGCAGCATATCATGTTCAGATTCATGTTTCAAAGCACTAGCAAGTGGCCTATAATTTTTAGGTGGTGGAGGAAATGAATGAAGGTCAAGTTTCAGCTTGGTAACTGCAGATGGCACTGCTCCTCTGATCTGCGACTCCTTTGTGTCCTCGCTCTTTTCAGCGTCAGCAACACTCAAGTCCTCAGATTTTCTGGAGATTAATGGTGGTTTTTTTCGAGAAAGAGGTTCGGCACCATGATCATGCGAAACTTGTGATGATGGTGGTCTATACATCTTTGGAGGAGGTGGAAATGAGTGAACACCTAAGGTTTTGGTCTGTGGGGCAAGAGATCCAGAAGAATCCTCTGTCTTTCTGAAATGAGGTGTGTTGTTACCAGATGTCAAAGATACAGGAGGTTGTTTATCGGCAGCATTATGAGAAACAACTGGTTTTGACTCATTTGTATCCCTATGAATTTTTGGCGGTGGTGGACCAAAACTGGAGATATCAACACTCAATAAGCGTGACATTTTTGGTAAATGGGTGCCAGCTTCAGCTTCTTCGTGATCTTTGCCTTCATCAAGTACCGATCTTGGTGGAGGAGGAGGTGCACTCCCACGTGAAGGGATTATCAGTGTTGACCTCGGATGAGCAACTGATTGAAGTATTGATGAAGTGTTTGATTTCGATTCAGCTGTCTTGGGGTGAAAGGTCTTGGGTGGTGGTGGGCCAAACTTGGTGATATCAACGTCCATAAAATTCTTCTTCAATGGCTTTGGTGGTTCATCTAGTTCCTCATCTCTCTCACCTTCTGTGCTCTCGTCTTTACTGACAGAGACTGTGGATGGATTTCTTGGCGGAGGAGCTGGGGGTTCTGTTCTTCCTGAAGATGAAAAAACCGGTTTCTTTGCTGGGGTGGGTGGTTTATTATGAGAAAGAGTTGGCAGCCCATGAAAAGGTTTTGGAGGGGGCGGTCCAACTTTGGTTATGTCGACATCCAACCTGTTCGTCTTTGCTGGTAACTTTTGAGGCTCCGCAGATTCTTCAATTGAATCCACAGCTGAAGAACTGGTACCACTTCTCGATAAGCCTGGAGAGGGAGTTGAATCTACTTTACCTCTAGCTTTATGTATTGGTGGAGGGGCAAATGATGAGGGATCAGCCAAAGGTGTCTTTGGTTTCTCTTCCTTAACTTCATCTGGATCAAATACCCCAAAATTGTACTTAGACTGAGGAGGAACTACTGGGCTTGGTGATTTCTGCTCATGAACATCAGGCGGTAATGGAACAGCAGCTCTAGAATATGGGGCTTGGCCAGCATTGGGATCCATTGGTATTGGAGAATTGGATGAGTAATACGGATTTTGAAAGGTCAATGGAGGCTGTTGTTGAGCCTGTTGTGCAGGTTGGTATCCAGCAATCGGCTGTTGAATATGAGCTTGCTGTTGATACTGCTCTTGAACTTGACTTTGTTGACCGTAATCTTGTTGAAACTCCCTTTGATTAGCTGGATGCAGTAGTTGCTGACTTGAATCCTGTTGGCTCAGTATTGCGGCTTTAGCAGCCATTCCGCCAAATTTGCGAAGCTGATCGAAAGTAACAACAGGTTTCTCACCTTGTTGAGGTCCATTTACACCTTGTTGCTGGTACTGGCCATTACCATTTGCCAAAACAGCTCCAATTTGGCCAATTTGTGACCTGGAAAGACCTTGTTGATTTTGCTGTGTAGCATCGTCTCCCAGTTGCTTTTGTGGAAGGGAATTATTGGACAAAATTGAGCCAAACTGTTGGATCTGCGACATGGTGATACCATGTTGTTGTTGTTGCTGCTGCAAAGATGATGGTGGATTCTGTATTTGTTGTTCTGGCTGTTGTTGGCCATATTCTGGTCGTTGGGGAGGTGGAGGAACTACCCTAGAAGAAACCAATGAATTCCCTTGCTGTTGAGGTTGTTGATAAGCAGACTGCTGATTATTAACTGATGCTAGTGAAGATGGGGATTGATTGTACTGTTGTTCTTGCTGATATTGTTGCTGTTCTTGTGATGGCTGACCAAGATGTGGTGCTTGTTGGCCATACGCTGGTACCTGTGGTGGAGCTTGTTGGCCAAAAGCTGGTTGTTGGCCATACGCAGGTTGACCATATGGTGGTGCTGGTTGTTGGTCATACACTGGTGCTTGGCCATACGCTGGTGCCTGTTGTTGAACCTGTTGTCCATAAGCTGGTGCTTGCTGTGGAACTTGTTGTCCATACGCTGGTGCCTGTTGTGGAACTTGTTGTCCATAAGCTGGTGCTTGCTGTGGTGCTTGCTGTTGGCCATACGCTGGTTGTTGGCCGTAAACTGGTTGCGGAGACTGAGTGGAGGATTGAAACATCAGCGATTTGGGTTGACCAAAATGTGCCTCACCCACAGGAACAGTAGCAACGTTCCTACCTGGAGGTGGAGGTAAAGTCTTCGGATTATAAAGCGTGTTAATCGGTCTTGGCTCGCTTGAACTGAAATCTTCGACTTCGTTACCGCCTTCTTGCTTTTTCTTTTGATTGTTGTTGTATGCGGTCTTACTGGCGTGATATCCAACCTTTGCAACTTTTTTGGTACCTAAAGCTGCACCTTTGACAGTAGCTATTCCTGCAGCTTTGAATGTATCTTTATTATTGTCCCAGAATGAGGACATTGATGGAATTATAAACTGGCTCTTTATGTATTTTTTGCTCTCTTTAATGGTGGTAACGTTGGCTTCACCTCCAGTGCGATTTCCTATTTTTTTGTGTATAACTCTGAATTATTTCACCAACGGCACCAATCGGTCTTTACAAAAAAACAAATCGAGCCAATATAATACAGTAAATGATCAAACAACAACAACAACAAACACAATAATGGGACTACCTCTCTATAACAAATCCTTCAAGTCGTTCAAGGTCTCAACCAAGGCTTCAACTTGTCCGGTGGCTAACAGCAATGAGTCAGGGAAGTCTTCGATGAACTCAATCATATCTTCAGGCTCATTTATTGAAAATTTCAAAGATTCATGCGTAAACCTTTTGAAGCAAGAGATCACAGAAAGAGGGAAAGACTACAATGACAGTCTTTTCCGAGGGGAACTAATCTCTGATGATCTCAGGTCCTTTAGTACAAAAGATTTGAAAGGAATGATATCGGTCACTTTTAAGCATGTATTGCATGAACGCGTTAATGAGACTCCAGTGCATTTGGACTACTTGACAATCACAAGCAAAGATTCAAATCTTTTAAAGTCGCAGCAAATGTTCATCTTTGTCACCGATCCATCAATTTCTCACAACTACAACTGTATACTTTTGCTAAAATCCTCGCCCAAGTTGTCCGGATTATTTTTGAACATGATAGTCAACGATTACGGGATATTGATCAAACAGCCTAGATTAACATCGGATGATATTATCAGTATCATTGATAAATCGTTTGAGAGAATTGTCGACTTGGGCAGCGATTTGGAGATCGGATTCAACAATTTGAAAACAATCAATAATTCACTATCGAACATTCAGATAACTATAGAGAAAAATGAGCTTGCCATGTTTACCAAAAATGACAGATTCACAAATTTGTTGTTTGACCACTTGAAAGATAGGACATCGATAGACTTCACAAAGTTGGATATTACTAAACTACGATGTGACTTATTTTACATATTTGGCGACGGAAAATTCAAGTTTTTTAAAGTGCCATTGAAAGATGATGAAGCTGATGATTATCGCTCCATATTTGACGTAATTGGACGCATGTTAGGATAATACAGTGGTAAGTGGTGGAAGAGGGGTGGGTGAGTGTATACACAGTCAAAAACTATTTAGAAATTTCATACCATCTTGTCACTATCTTCGTTCAACTTATCGAAATCAAAATCAAAGCTTGATCCACAGCCACATGCACTCTTGGTATATGGACTATCGACAACTTTGAACTGTGAGCCGATCAACTCTTTCACATAATCAACTTTTGAATCCCTCAAGATTTCCAAACTCATTTTATCGATGATAACCCTAGAAGTATCATCCCTGACAAACATACAGTCCTCGTTTTCTTCATCGTTTGGTTTGAATTCTGTCTCAAAATCGCTAATTAGCTTGAGTTGATACTGGAAACCATGGCAGCCTCCACTCTCAACTTTGATCCGAAGAGCAATGTTGGGGTTGTTATCTACACTGACCAACTCCTTCAACTTGTTGGAAGCCTGTTGTGTAATGTACAAGAATAATGGCAATCCATTATTATCGCTTGTCTGTGGGTTGACGATCTTGGTTTGACGCACATCCTTCATGTGATTCTTGAACAGTTGCTCGTCCTCTTGGGCTGGTACTTCTTTGCTCGACTGTTCCTGCAACGACGGAGGCACTGCATTGGTACCACCCAAGGACGAGCCAAATGTCGATTTAGTGAACTGTTTTCTCGTTGTTGGCGAAGCCATCGTCGAGTTCAACCTGGCCATCTGGGCAACCGAGATGGGAAGGCTGATTCTCAACGCATTTCGGCACCTCAGCGCTCTCTGTATTCCTTGCTTGATCATCTTCCGGTTGTAAATATCAGGGCGTATGCCTATGGGTACTGGAATGTAAGCGGGTACATGTACCAATTAACTGCTCATCTGATTGGCCTGATTACTCATCTTTTGTAAGTTCTTAAGCGGAACCGTGAATATCACAATGGTAGTGCATACAACCTCAAAAAAATAAATTGTCTGGTGCATGGGTGCGTCTGGTGTTTGGGTGGTTTGGTGTATAGATGCGGCCGGTGGGTCCAGCCAATCCGTTATCTTTCAGCCTTATCTCCAATGAATACTCTGGAGCCCGCACACATATCTGATTGGCTCCACACTGATTGGCTTTATGCTCACCAAAACCACGCGGACAACATAGATGTCAATGCAATTGCAAATGACATCTCTTCCTTAGATAGTGACGGATATTTCGGTTTTTTGTGTGATGAAAATTCTGGAAAATTTTGGATACTCATCGCGCGGCTCAAAATTTGACAGAAACCATATGTTCCTCATAATAAAGAGGGTATTGTGTTTCCGATTAGATCCTCAAGCTTCTGTGTGTGCTGTGAATGATCAAAAGTTAAAACAATCGACCGACTTTGCTGAAAAGAAATCCCTCATGTTACCGACCGGTGTGCTTTTAGTTTTGAAGAGGACCAAGGTGGGATAAAACGATATATAAATGAAGCGTCCCGCGTGTTACATGATGAGGGAAGGGCTCCTGTGTAGAAGTATTCTGTATTAGTAATCATAGGTACAAGTATACGAACACAAACACAAGTATAAATATTAAGACAAAAACAATGAGTACGACATTTATCCAGAAGGCTAACGAGGCTGTTAGCATCAACTCTGCTTCGGGCATTGATATCGGTCTAACAAGCCATGGTTCGGATTGGTACTGGACTTTGTTCTCCATCTTTGGTTTGTTGACATTTGCACATGCGACACTTTTCCAGTGGAAGAAGGAGAGAAAGATCACATTTATCGGGCCATTGGTTGTTGCTGCTGTTGAGTTCTTTGTCTACTTCACAATGGCTTCGAACTTGGGTTGGACCGGCATCCAGCTGGAGTTCAACCATGTAACTGTAGGCGACTCAAGCGTTGTCCCAGGTATCAGACAGGTTTTCTATGCCAGGTACATTGGTTGGTTCTTGGCTTATCCAGCTTTGTTGTTCGCCATTGAGTTGCTGGCCCATGAGGAAAATTTGGCGTTCAACTTGAAGACGTTATCAACGTTGTTGGTTTCGATTTGTTCCTATGAGGTTTTCACCTTAGGTTTGTTGATTGGTATGTTGATCAAGTCAACCTACAAATGGGGTTATTTTACCTTTGCTGTTGTTGCCGAATTATTTGCCATTGGTGTCACCTACCATAGAATGATTGCCTACTTGAACACTCCTAAAAAGACCTTGTTTTTGTATGGTTTTATGTCTTTGATTTGGATTTTGTATCCAATTGCATGGGGTTTGAGTGAGGGTGGTAATGTTATCCAACCCGATTCAGAGGCTGCCTTCTACGGTATTTTGGATTTGATAATGTTTGGTTTAATTCCTATCGTCTTGGCCTACATCACCAATAAGACTGATAACGAGTTGACCTATCCAAAGCAGGAGGATCAACATGAAAAGGTTATTTCACCAGTTGAAGAAAGACATTCAGGTGAAACTGAAGTTCCAGAAGTTACTGTCTGAGGTGTGTTGTATACCTTTTTCTTCTTCAGATGAATAATATTTAACGAGTTTGCTTTATTTTTTTCCATTTAATAGCGGGTCCTTTTCCCCCAATTTGTTTTTTTCTGGTTTTTTCCAACATATCATGATACCAATTGTTGATGAAATATAATTATTTGATTTAATTTTATTTTCAGTGATGAGGTGGGGATTCCTCTCACCTTACACCAATATAAAGCCATTAGTTTCAATGATGCTGTCGACGAGCAAACAGATTGAAATGACACTTAAAAGCAAATTTTGATTCGATTCATAAAAAAGTTCAACGTTGAGGGGATTTGAAAGCAAAAAACGATTGTCATACATGAATTAAAAAAAGTGGAACAAAAAGAAGAATTGAGCAATCAAAGGAAGAGAGATTGATTACAAAGGTTTACAAAAAAAAAAGGAACCTATAACAACAAAATTCCAACGGAAATTGAGGTCAACAATAATGGGGCCAAAAGTGAGCCACCTTGAACCAACGACATAGCCCCACCTTCGGAACTCGAAACAATAGTTGTTGATTCGGAGCTAGCGCTTGAGCTGACAACAGCACTCGAGGAAGCCTCTTCTGAAGTAGCAGAGGCAGAAGATGAAGCTGAAGTAGTTGTTTCAACCGCAGAAGATGAAGCAGCAGCCGAGCTCGATGTAGCAGCAGCAGTCGATCCACCTCCACCACCTACAGCAGCGGCCAATTCGGATGACAATCTAGTACTATACCATGGCAAACCGGTGGCAAACGTATGCAATGCCTCAAATGGAAAGTCATCTTTGATCAAAGTGGTGTACGAGTTATCCGTGTAAGTTTGCAGCTGTGCGTACAAGTTCAACAAAGCAGGTGGAACAGAAGCACTTGAAGCAGAAACATATGAGAGGTACTCATTGATATGACCCTTCAAGTCGCCATAAAATGCTGTGACATATTCAACTTGCGTCTCCTCGACAGCAACTGCGTTGCTCACCATTAAAGCCAACAAGGCACTGCTTGGGATGATAGATAGCTTCATAATGTGAGGATTCGGTATATACTTTTGTTTTTTGAAAGAAGATATGGGAAAAATATCTAGATGAAGTATTCTTTGTCAGAGGAAATCCCCCCATTGACCAAGGAAATGATCCTACTATTTATACTGTTAAATTATTCCATTCCGCATACTGCTTCAATCCACATATAGAGAAACCAAAAACACACTACACCCGAATGCCACTCAATCTTGCACCAGATTAGTACCAAACATTGCTTCTTTCGACACATTCCACTATGGAAATGTGGAGATAGTGTGGTATTACAAATCGCACTAACCTAAATTATTGCTACAATTGCCATACATTCGATCAGCTAAGTTACACTCAGAGGGAGGGTTCTCTCCCCGCAAGAAATCGAGAGAAAAATAGAAAATTGAAAGGGGAATTCGAAGAAAGAGCATGGTGGCATGTGGTAGTACCAACTCAGTACTATAAACTGAGCCAACTCTTCTCTAATTATATGAGGGGACTTGATGCTTAGGAGTTACCACGAAAGAAAACGGTTGTATGCGTTTCTAAATCTTGAGTTATTCTTTCTATTTTGGTTGAGAGTCCTATATTAGGCTCACAATTATCGATTCTTGATATAGACTCTCTACTATATAACGCATGATAGGATTTATTGGGTTTTGTTCTTTGAGTTTTGTTATTATTTTGACCTTTTGTGTGTGACCAAAGGTAGGACGGGGCCATTCAGAAGTACACATCGTTCTATCACCACCACCACAAATACAAGTACCGCTACGCACTGGAAAGGGAAACAGAGCATTTAATTTTTTCATTTTCGTTTTTTTTCATTTTTTCAACCTTTTCAGGTTCTTCTGGATGTTAATGATTTTAGTCTGTTGTTCTGTCAGCCCATATATATAAGAGAAGGGAAAGGTCGAGTGGCAGTATGGCCTCTTTGGTAGAGGTATTCACCTCCACCAACCCAAAAAAGTAGCATGCAATTGTTTTTGTTGCTAACATGCATAATAAGCTTTGCGAGCGCAATTGACGCTATGCCAATCAATAGCACAAGAGTAGACGAAGCTTTATCGTTTGATGACGGATTAGACTTGAAATTTGCAATGGAATCCTTAAAGGTTGATGCGCTAACAGAAACGGAGTTTATGTTGTTCAGTGCAGGGAAGTCGAAAAAAGTGGAGGTGCGATTGCTTGGTGAACCTTGTATGGTTACTTCTCTGGCTTTTCCTGTAACATCATGTCTCGACAGCAGACAGGGAAGTGGCGGTTCGATTGCATTGTCTTTCACTCATCAAATTTCACTTGCCCAAAGTATCACCCCATCGTTGGCAACTCCAATCTTGGGAATTCTGAACCTTGCCTTGACCTTTCAAGTCTCAAAATCCATCTCGAAATCGAAGACAATTTCTTGTTCAGCTTCTAAAGGCCAAAGAATTCAAATTTTTGCCACTCCATTTGCAGTTCTGGCAACTTTTCAGCATAGGGTGAGCTATGTCAGTGATGGGGACGTTGTTAATATGACAGGTTGGAGTGATGAATTTCTTGTTAAGATTCCTTCGGATGTTTCTCCTCTATATGAATGCAGGGTTGACCCATACGCAACCTGCGGCTTACCTATCAAAAACTTTTATTTCGAGCAAGAGGATGAGATTCCTCAATATTAAATATACTCTTGTTTCCCAAAATATATTTCAATGATTATGCGAATCATGAATGCAGAAATAAAAACAAAAAGACAAAATGTAGAAATGACGAATAATAAATAACAAACCCTTTTCTAACCCTTCTCATGGTTACAATAATCAATAAAAAACTTTCGATGCAAAATCCCAACAATCTCGTCGTCTTCCAAAATACAAATCTCCTTATTACCCAACTTGCTGAAAACATTATAAACAAGACTTAACTTTGAATAACCATTTAGAAATACTGGATTTCTATTAATAATCTTTGAGAAGTCGGTCAACTCTTCTAAAATTCTCAACAGGATCCCTTGAGTCAATGTCGACGATGAAGAAACTATTGATATCAAATCAACAGTCTCATCTTCATCATGTACTAGTTTTATAAAAATTTCATCATGGACTTGATATTCCAATATATATTTATCAATCTTATCCAATTGGAACTGCAAGTCTGGCAGTGACAAAATCCCAATGAACTTTCTTTTCTTCAGTTTTGAATCACCTCCACTTTGACGTGAACCAACACAGCTAAAAACCATCAAGCACCCATCAAAGTTTGAGCACTGTTGCAATTTGGATAATTTTAGCCTTAATTCAGTGATGGAGACTTTATCGTCATCATTAACATAAATTTTCAAGTCTTCATCGTTGTTCATCAAATCTTTCAAAAAAATTGTAGTATCATTTGCAAAAATCGGGGGAGATCGATTGTCCAAAAATGGAAAATCATTCTTCTTGATCAATGATTCATACAACGAATCTGGTTCAATAATATTAGCAATCCAATTTGATACTGCAATGGCAATGGATATCGGTAGAACGTAAGTATACGACGATGTAAGTTCAAAAAGGATTGCCAGAAGTGTGACGTTCATCCTAGTTACCCCAGCCATGAATGCACCAGCAGAGATCATTGCATATATGCCAAAATCAACACAGGTAACGTTATCCAACAACTCAGAGGTGTTATCGTTTACCAAAGAGAGGAAAAAAGATGTTGAAGGGTAGACCATCATTAAGTATTGCAAAAATGTGGCAAACAACCTGCCAAATAATGCACCAATAACCATGGATGGAACATAAACCCCAGCAGGAATTTTTAGACCAAAGGTTATCGATGTTAGCACAATTTTTATGACCAATGCATATGAAAGTTCCTTCAACTGTGATTTAATCCCGAGTAAGTTGATCTTGGTGATACCTCCTGCATCTGAAAGCTGCTGATAATCCAATACGGGACAACCATTTGCCACATTGCATGGACTCGCCAATTGATACAACAGTTCAGTTGTTGGTATTTTGGTATAGTTGTTCAAATAAGTTGTCATTGCAGTCAAAAAGGCAATGAAAAGCACTTCTCTTGAAGGATGCTCTTTAACAATTTTGATGTTTCTAAAGAACGAATTCCACCATTTCGTAAACTTGCAAAACATTGCACCAAATATGCCACCAATAATACCAATGGATATGAAAAATAAAATTTCAACAGGCTCCCAATCACTTGTATAGGAAACTTGAAAGAAAACAGTTTTACCTGTACCATATGGATTCAAGAACTTCAAAAAAAGGGTTGAAGATATTGCACATATGAAGACATTGAAGAGCTGTTTCACTGGTAAATAATAGGCCACTTCTTCGATAACAAATAAAACAGCACCCAAAGGTGACCCAAAGGCCAATGCAACTCCGGCACTAGCACTTGCACTCAATATTTGTCTCTTTTCCAAGTCGTTTGAGTTTATATCATCGAACAACCTGCAACATATGTTTCCAATACATGTTGCCAAATGAACGTATGGCCCTTCTTTACCAATGGACATCCCGGATGCTATTGCTAGAACCAAGCCAACTGATTTACAAAAAAGCGTCCAATATCCCAAGAACTTTCTTATTATAAAACCTGACAAAATAGTCTTCACCTCTGGCACACCAGATCCATAGGCAGTATACCATATTTTGTGCTTTCTATTTGAATTATTGGATAATAATGGATTGATGGTTTTTGTCAAGAGCGTGAACTGGCAGGATAGATACGCCAAGATCAAAGTCAAAAATGTATAGATCAAAAACTCAAGGGACACGTCCGTCTGTAGTACTTGTGACCAGTTTCTGAAATTTGGGCATGTCTTTTCGGAAAGTTCTATTGAGCAGCACTGGCTTTCACTTGCCAACCAATTGGTCACACAATACCCTCTTTTCAAGTCGACCAACACGTTCTCGACTTTGTCGATTGAGTAGGCCAACAACGAGCATAGAAACGAAATTATAAAGATCAATATCCACGACTTCAAGTCGTGAAAGTTCTTCAACAACTTGAGGCCGAGTGAGTCCCTTGAGTCATTTGAGATCTTGGACAACCTACTCGACTGTTCGATTGAACTCTGCAACCAGTCGATTGTGGTGAAGTCGTCATAGAAGTTCGACTTCTCTTCTTCCGTCCCGGTGGAGATCGAGCCGTAGTACTTCAAACTTGGCGAGTAGTGTGCGTTGACGTGCAAGCTGGACGACTCGTTGACGATGATGCCAGCGCTGCAGCTGTTGTCTATGCTGAAGTAATCCTGGGTTGGGGTCTGTATGATCTTGGACGACCTCAACGAGGTGTTGTAGGTTGCATCTAGCAAGGATTTCGAGGGAAAGTGCTGGTGGTTGAAGCTCTTCAAGTCATTTCTCAACCTCGAGTGTGAGATCGAGGGTTTCAAGCTGTTTGGCTGCGGCTCCTGAGCCAGTTTCAAGTTTGGCGTACTCAAAGAGAGAGTCATGTTTCTTCCTCGTTTCTTGGAGTAGCTTTTGGATGCCTCGCTGGGTGTGCTGCCGTCGTTTGCGGTTGTAGACCCTTCGTCTGCCATCATGGGATTGGGTCTTTGTTCCCCTTGTGAAGAAAGGCGAATATGTATCCATGTATCTGTCTATGTGTATGCATGTGTGATATATGTATGATATCTAGAACGAAGCTTTTGAAACACGGGGGCGGTGTCCAGTTTCCTCTTTGGGACGCGCAATATAGGCCCATACACCATACGTGGTTTGTGGGTGCATGGGTGCATGGGTGTATATCTCGCTGCAGCAGCTGCAGCTGCTGTCTTCCCTCTTTCCCATTTTGCACTTCCGTTTGCGGACTTTCCCGTTTTGGCTTTTTTCTGGACTCCGCAAAAAGTTCTCCACTTCGGGGGAAACAGAGCCAGAAGCTGGTTCTGGAGCCGGGGTTAAGCTGGAACCTGGGTGTGTCTGATGTATAGGGGCATAACGTAGACATAGATATACACACAAGCATGCCCACACACGCACACATGGATGTCGTATATCATATCATATATCATACCATATAGCATACCATATAGCATACCATATAGCATACCATACATCGTAGTCACCCCAGCTCTTGTCCCAATCGGGTTCGAGCTCACACCGCAAGAACACAGAGACACGTGACTTTTTGAAATTGGATTTTGTATTTTTCATTTTCTGGGCTTATTTTGTGGCATCATCATTTTGTTGATTCCCCACACAAGTGTCGAAGAATCAGAGCGTTTGTAGGTGGCTATTGTGTGTCTGGGTGTGTTGTGCCTTTGGGTGTTTTGTTTGGCATCGTCTGTGCAAGAGGAGAGGTTGGTTGTGTAGGAGGCCTGGTCAAGATTGCACAGAGAGAGCATAGCAGGGTCATTCATCGCGATCGGTCGTACCACAGATCATACATAGATACATAGATATATATAGAGATAGATATATACATATATACATATATACATATATACATATATACATACAGTTATATATACGCACACACAGGTATACAAGCCATATATCGATACTCCCAGACGTGCACCGATTCCCACCCGTCTTCCTTCTGCTGAGAACCCGATCCATTGCACCAGTTATTTGCTCACTGTGCGACCCCAAGCCGTTGGTATAGTGCTGAACAGTATAGGACCATCCATCCACGTCCATCCACGTCCAGCAAGTCTAGTTTTGGAAATCCATTCATCTGGCAGAGCAGAAAACAAGCAACATTCAAGCAAGCAAACACGCAAGCAGCGAGCCTCTTGAAATCATATCAAGACCAGCAATAGAAAAGCCCGTCCGTCATCGTCTTATCCACAATGGACCCCTTCAGCAACAGCAAAAACTTCGTGGACAAGTTGAACATGTTATCTCCACTCTTGGAAGATCAATATCAGCACCAGCTGCAGCACTCCTTGTTGTCTCCGCAACCCTTCCAGCTAAACAACGTATTCAATAACTACAACTACAACGACTCGATTCAGCAGAGATCCAACTCTTTTACATTCGACCCTTTCAACAACTTGAGCAACACCAGCGCCAGCACCAGCACTAGCAGCCAGCAGTTCCAACTACCAGCAGACCTACAAGGGGGTGTATCGAGCATCAACTCAAGAAGACCAAGCTATGCTGCAGAATTCTCCACAAACAACTTGTCTTTGTTGAACGACTACCAGCAGAACAGATCGTCGCTCATGATGAACAACAACAGTATAGTCTCTTTAGATAACGGGTTGTTGTTGCAGAATTCATTCATCATCACATCAAGCGAACTTAGGTTGGAGTACAGTAAGACCGTGAACTATTTTGGTGATCTACATCTATCGCAGATGATTGTCGACGAATTGAATAGCTTGATAATGTTCAACAATGGCTCAAAAGTTCTGAGCTTGTTGGCATATTTGAAAAACCAAAACGACGACTTGAAGTTTCAGCAAAAGAACTACACTCTTATCTTGAACAAAAACAACAAGATTGACTTGATTTCAATACCAAAGAACTCAAATCTAAAGTTGAACAAGAATGACTTGATCATAATTGAAGGCGACCGAGGAAAAGATTTGGTTATGGTTTTAGAACCTTTGATATCTTTGAACTTTGCAATATTATTCAACTATTTGAAAAAAAAATTGCACTTGAAATCTTTAACCTATGGCCAGGAACCAATAATCAATAGTTTCAACACTGATAACAATAACCAACCCATCAATGAAGATGGAAATTTTATCACCTTGCCAAACAAACAAGTTTTGAGATTTGTCAAGCCCTTTGAAATCAACCAGTTGTATTTGAAGTTTAACGATGAATTGTTGGCTTTGAAGCTTTGCTTAAACTACGTTCTCAACTTGAAGTTAAAATTGGTTGTCAAAAACGTCGAGTTTCAATTTGACAAGAAAAAAATTATCATCTATTACTACTGTGATAAAAGATTAGATTTCAGAGGTTTGATCAAGGAATTGTTCAAGATTTACAAGACAAGAATATGGTTATGTGCTGTATTGCCAACAGATTCAAAGCTGGCAGAAACAATTTCCTATTGTAACAACAACTCATCATCAGATGATACGAACAATTTGATCAAGTTGCTTCAACTACCACTTGAAATCAATTCAATAGATGAATTTGCCAATATTCAACCGGAAAAATTCCACGGTGAGATCTTTTTGAACTTAATCAAGGATTTTAAAAATGAATTGAAAGATAATTTTCACTCGTTTGGTTCGAACCTTGAAGTTGTCAACAACAACATCTACAGTAATAGGTTCATCAATAACAACATTGCCAATGTCACTTCCTTTACCCCAACTAGTTTCAATACTGATGGTAATGGTGGTAGTTCAATATTCAATAGTATCAGCAATGGACAACAGTTTCTTTATTGATCTTTTCTCCACCCTCATCCTCCTCGCCTTTCAGTTCACAACTTTTTCTTTTATCTATGGTACGAAACAATAATGATATTTTGTTTGTCTTTACTTTACAAAAATATGCTTGAATGAAATTTTATAGGTTTTCTTTTCTGTCTTCACTCTGATTCTAGGAACTTCTTTTCCCCTTTCCAATAACTTTTACATCAACTCCATAACACGTTCCAAATTCTTTTCACTTCCGGTTGTTTTGCTTTTCACCTTGTTAGTTTATATACAATTCAATTATACATATATATATATATATATATATAGACAGCTCTGATATGCTTTAGTTGGTAATTGTTCAATTAGTGTGTTACTATGTTCGCTGCCAAAATTAGGGGTTTTTTTTCCCACCTTTCTGAAACATATTTGTTGCAGGATTGTATTTTTATCAATTTATCAATCACTATCCATTTACAAAACCATTATTAATTCACCGCATCCTTAGTCTAAGTTTCAAAGTTGTTTGGGAAGCTTTTTTATACAGTTTCTATAAAAACTCCTCAATGTCTCGTCATTTTGCTATTCTTTTTTTCATCTTGATCATTTTTCATCAAATGAAATACCATGCAAGCTGCAGTGACTGTTGAAATTGGAGTTGAAGAAGTAACAACAATAACGCTAACAACCACAGAAACAATATCCTTGACCTCACCAACAGCCAATTTTGTGGACCAGACGATATACAACAGAATAACACTTTTTAGAAGGGAAGCATTGAGCACGCCAGAGGTGATGAAACGCTCTGATTTCATAACAACTAAGTCATCAAAATCAAGTGTGAAAGTTGGATTGGCGATTGGAATTCCTGTATTGATAATCTTTACTATCGGTTTAATATTATGGTTGATTTTTTACTTGAGAAGAAAAAAGTTGGGCTCCTCGTTGCTGATCATAAACAATCCATTTCAAATAGATGAAGAGTTTATTGATTATGATTATTTCCACAGTGAAAAAATACAAAAAAACCCACCATCTCCAAACATTTCAACCTTCAAGTCATCATCATCAAAATCTTTGAGTATCGAAAAGTACGAGGATGAGGTTTTGAATCTCAAACAAGGTCCAAAAACTTCTGCAACGAGATGGATTATCAATACACCATTATCAAATTGGTTTAACAGAGATAGTAAATTGGTTGAAATTGATACAGTTACACCAACACTCGATGAAAAGCGAGCTTTTGATGCAAGAAAGAGCCAATTTCCAAACGTAAAACTACTATCGCCTGCACACTTGAAAAGTTTTCATTTGAACTCGATGATGATGAAAAATGATGTTTCACCTTGCCTGAAAAAGAAGACCAAACCTCACTACTATGAGATTAAAACGGATGATCTCAACTATTACAATAGTTCGTTTCAAAAAAATCAACCACAGTTATTTACGGTGAGGAACGAATCCAAAAACTCATTGTTAAATATGGAAAAGGAATTACCAAAGTTACCTCAGTTGAACAAATCAGAGAAGGTTGCCAAGTGTTATAGAGTTATAAAAAGTTACAAAAAGTCCCTACCGGATGAGTTAAACATTGATATAGGCGAGAAAGTTAGATTGTTGATGAAGCACTCCGATGGATGGTGCCTTGTTGAGAAGTGTAAGAGTGGGAATGATGATGGGAAGTATGTTAATGAGTTTAGAGGTGTTATTCCCATCTGCTGTTTAGAGGAAGCATGACTATACCCAGATCCCTTTTCCTAAATCTCCCTTTAACACCTTGCCAAGTTAGAATGCTTGATCCATTTTCGTTAATTTTTTTTTCTTTTTGTTTATCTGAAATCTTATAGTTCAAGAACTGGTGAATTGAAGAAGTATTGAAAGCGAATAAAAACAAATACAAACAGAAAAGATTAATTTTACAGAACCTGTTCAACAATGACGTAGAAGATGCAGCAAGCAGGGGAGGAGGAAGGTAACAAGTTCTTTGAAAATATCCCATCCAGCCTATTTTTCTCCTGTTGCAAAGCTATAATAAGCCACATGAACCCTTCATCAATGATCATCTTCGAAACCTCTAACCAACCTTCACCTACTCTATACCGTTATCATGGATGAAAACTGGGAAGAAAAAGAGAGGCAAAAAAAACATACAGCTGATGTTGTGTGAGTGCGCTCAAATGGCACCACCGATTTGATGCCTATGAGCTTCAATAACATCACCGTCTTCTAAATCCAACTGCATTTAAGAAAAGAAAATGAAAAGTAAATTCAGGTTGTTAGCTACTGAGGAAAGCCTCTTGAAAATGTGGGAGAGGGATGAAAAAGAGCTCGACTCGCTATCCATGGCCCACTTCTCGTCCTTCCCCTTTTCCCACTTCCGCCATCATGCAAATACAAAGAAAATTAACTTACGTCTTCAGGAGTATTATCTTCTTGAACTCTCTGGCCATCAACCAAAAATCTCAACTGTGATGCATCTTTATCCTGTCTCTTGCAGAAGGCATCCATCAACTTCTTTAATGGAGTTGATCTCTTGATCTTGAAGAAGATCTCCGATGATCCATCGGAAACCTTCAAATTGATATGTGTCTCTGGTTTTGTCTCTGGCTTTTGCTCTTGTTCTGACATCGCTGATTGATTGGATTAGATCTTGACCTACAAATGTTAGATTGTAGATTCATGATTAAGTATTTATTTTTTTGTTTATTAACACTTTTTAAAGAGCAAAAGAGAAAAATCAGCTATAAGGGCTGTTTGGTTTCGGTATCGCAAAACAGGGTAACCCTTGTCTATACAAGAGAATCAAATCTACACCATTTCAGCAGTTGCAAAGGTTTCTTCAAGAGAAGAAGTATTCAGCTCACCAGCCAAGACTCTATAATCATCGTGGTGGATCAAAGTGTCTGAGTCCAGGTCTCCCAACCATTTGAAAAACCAGAAGTAAACCAAATTCGAAATAACAATACCGATGAAACCTCCTAGTAGAATGTCTTTGAAATGATGCCTATAGTCTTGAGTCCTTGAGATTG
Organism: Peterozyma xylosa; assembly: GCA_003706035.2. Classification (NCBI taxonomy): domain Eukaryota; kingdom Fungi; phylum Ascomycota; class Pichiomycetes; order Alaninales; family Pachysolenaceae; genus Peterozyma; species Peterozyma xylosa. The sequence goes on along the minus strand of PPKF02000004.1, from coordinate 674,750 downwards.
CAATTGATATGGCAATGAATATCGGTAGTAAAGGAGCGATTTTCCACAACAATGGTCTGTATGTGGGGTTTTTTGATTTCTGATACGAAAAACTTCTAAACTGCCCGAACAACCATAAGGATAGAAATGTTTGGCAACAGAAAGATATGGACGAATGGCCACTTGGAGAAGATTTCAAGCCATCGTTGAACAAGGCCTCGCCCAACGGTTTCATGCAGATCGTGTAGTCGACATTGACTATGTGGTTAGTTTCCAAGTCAGCAGGTGAAAGTTTCGAGTAATCAGGACCACATCTGGATATAAAGTCGGGCCTTGGTTTAGCAATCAAGACTTTCAAAAACTCTGTGATCAAGCCTGTTATCGAGAGCGCCAACAGAAACCCTAAGATTGTCAAGTGTAGCAAATGGCAAAACTCCCAAAACTTGGATCTGTTCGATATCGTTTTCTTAAATTTGAGCACCAACACCACTGAGAAAGTCAAGCAGGGTATGAATATACAGTAGGTGAATAATCTCATGTCGTCCCACTGCTGCACTTCCAGAAATGGAAAGTTGATCGTTGGATCATTGATGTTGAACTGCCTCAAAAATGGTTCTGCCGTATGGTACCTTGTTGAGAGAAAAGTGGTTATCACTAGCAACAGATAGTCTGGTAGGTATTTTGTTAGGTACGATCTGAAACTGAACAACTTGGATGTCAAAAATAATGCCATTTTGATCTTGTTTTCTTTGCTTCTTGGTATGTATATCAAAAGTCGTCTTTTTTTTTTAACCTGAATGTCGAGAGGGTCTCTTGCTGAAATTTGAAAGCAACAAAGTACCAGCTATAATGAAAATGACGATAAGATAATAGTTACGCCAATAACGGTGTCGAATATGACAGAAATCAAAACAGTAAACAGTAATAACAAAAACAATAACAAATTTATTCAAAAATAAGAACAGAAATGTTGAAAAAATACTGAAAAAAGTAACATAAAATAAACGCATCAGTAACAGTACTAACCCACTAGAAGGGGAATTCCAAAAGAGAAGCAAAAAAAAAGTCTGCCCGATGCCCAAGCAGGTTGGGCGGGGCTTCTACAATTTGCTGGCCTTCCGCCCCAGCGCGCTGAGACGAGAAATGATGGCCAAATTGGTCTCTGAACCCCCAAAACATGTACAAAACTGAGTGAGTTACTGCAGTCTGGTACTATATGTGAGAAGATACTTAAAGTATTGGATCCGGCGAGAACCAATATTGACAAAAATCAAGAATGAATGGGTTATGATGCTGCACACACACTTGTGAAATATTTTCAGAATGAGCCCTTTGCTTAGCAAGAAAAAATGTACTTGGTTTATTTTTCAGGGGATAGGGGGGGGAAAAATGGATTGAGCCTGGGTGCAGGGCGTCCCCGCCAACTGAAAACGGGACTTAGGAGGAAGCAGAAGGAACCAAAGGGGCGGAGAAAGGGCTCGAAAGAGCGCAACAAGTTACGAGTTAATCGATCTATCACGAACTTACAAGATATTGAACCAAGTTATTAGGGGTATACAAAAGCTTTCTATTAACATGATAAATTTCAGCGATATTAGACCAACAAGAAGCAGGTGAGAACAAAAGAATATACGCTATTCCTCACCCCCTCTCAATGACCTATCTGTAAATCCTCCTCATTGAACTCCTTCAATTTGAAATCTTCACCAAATAGATACCGACTCACAAAACTTTCACCTTTCAAAGGGATGTTCCCATTGAATTTTTGTAATATTGGTTTCAAATCCCCTTCAAAAAATTGCAACCGCTCTTTTGCTGTCCCAAAATCTCTAAATTTCAGTAATGCATCTCTGTACAATTCATGAAATATCCCATACCTGAAATTCATCAGCACCCACTTCTCCAACATTCTGTTGTGAAAGATGCATTGATTGCTGACTTCATTCCAAGTGGCCTTCTTCTTGGGTCTTCCAGTACTCAGGTCCCAAAAAGGGCATTCTTCGAAACTGACCCAATTTTTCAAACCAGATATGAATGTGTTTTGTAGATAGTAGGTTTGTTTGAACGGATTTTTAGATCCATATTCTATGATTGTGTTTTCGAGCCAGTTGGATGGAATGTATGTTAGTGTGTTCTCAAAATAGACTGGTATTAATGGTGATAACTGCGATAAATCATAAGTATGGAAGTTCTTACAATGAACAAAATTCGAAAAGCTTGATAATGTTGGTGAGTTTTCATCAGTTGAATTCTCCACTCCCAGTGCAATGGACTTTTCTATCTTTGCTACCAATTCATCGTGGTATTTTTTGGCAATCGCATTATTGATTTTCAACACACCATCTGCATCTTTAAAATCGTTCAAATGGGTCGGTATAGTCATTCTATGCGGGAATCTAGAATCTGATTTAGTCAACAAGTTCAATTGTTCCTTTAGCGAATAACCTGTCTCTGAATGGAAATCCAGTAATGCTGTTATATCAATGTATAGTCCTGTTTGAATATCGATCAACCTTGCATCGATATTATTTCTCAGACTCCTCAACCTATTCCTGTCAAAGTACATCGGATCAATATCGATCAAGTATGATCTCAATCCCAATTCCAGCTTGTTATCAATCAAGGAATCCTGGTTCAAATAGTTTAAATCATTCGAAAAATCGTATACAATTGTGTTGTTCAAAACTCTGGAGATTTTGTGTAATGATTGGATCGGCATTTGTAAATCCAAATCCATATCGTATGGCATGTTTTGACCATTCCAATACCATCCGATCAAAGTGCCATGATTCAACCAACTTGTAATCTCCATTATTTGACATAATTTGAACCAAGACCGGCCCAATTTATGTAAAATGTTGACATGATCCTCCTTATCATTCATAAAAGTTAATCTACTGAAAAATCTCCAATCAAAATGGTCCAATGGAATATCGTAGGTTGTAGGGACTCCATAATACCATGGCTCTACAAATGATTTATTCAGAATATTGATTCCCCAATCCAAAAGATGTGATAATTGGTTCGAAGTTGATTCATTTTTCGATATTTCATCTCTTAACTTCTCCACTTCATCTGGTAAATACCATTTAAACAACTCCGCATCCAAAACTTTCAATTCTGGAGTCAAATTCTCAGCTGTTGGATTTGATATAACTGTGATGGTTGTTGGCTGAATTTTTGGGAATTCAACACCGTTCAAATAAGCCAATTTGGAGTCCAAACTCAAATATTCTTCATATACTGAGATCCCGTTTGTCAAGATCTTGTCCAAGTCATCAGTGTGATGAAAACTATTTATGTAATCATCTGTTAGTGTGTTGTAGAAAGAAGAAACCTCTGCACTTGTGTTTGTCAAGTCGTTCATACCATTTGAGACTTTGTGCAACGGAACAATCAAAGATTTAGTACTATTATCAAATCCACCCATAAAAAAGACACTCTGTGGGATAGGTAATGTGTTCAATGTGTACAACATCGAATGCAACCTTCTCCAATGATAGTCTTCCAAAGGTTCATCGATCTTTTCCAAGATCTTGAAAGGCAAATTATATGAGTTGTCAGGACTTGACCCATTCAAATCTTTGCAAAATTTTGTTGTGAAATCAGCTGGCTGATTTCTCGGTGTGATTGATTTGAAGTCAGAGCATGAGCTGCGATTCTGAATCACCTTTTTGTAGTATTTTTCACTCTTTATTCTACCTGATATGTCTGTCAACAAGTCCCAGTTGAATGGCAAACTGAGCTTGCTGTTGTTGATGGAAACCAACGATGTTGTTGACGACAATTCTTTGTTGATCAAGTTTAGCCAAAAGGCTGGTAGTAACCTGGGGTCGAACCTACCGAAATTCTTGTGTTCCGACGATAGCAGCTGCTTCAACTCGCTGCTGTAATACCTCTGAGGGAAAAAAGTCCTTAATCTCTGCAACGATTTATCCGTTGAGATGCTCTCCCAGTTTTTTTGCTGCTGCTGCTGGCTTCTCCCATCTTCACTGCTGCTGAGCACCAGTAATGGTACCGGACCGCTCAACAACAATCTCGACAACACCATCGTGCACCATATCGCTGTGCCCAACACCAACGTTCGTATCAAAATCTTTAATTTAAATTTGTACGATCTCATCATGAAATTTCTTCTTACCATCCATTCCTACCCCAAAGAGAACGAGCGTACTGGGAAAATGCGATCAGGTTTTGGGGGTGTGTGTATATATATCTATGTAAACAACCCTACAAACGCGCAAACCCGTTAAAACACACAGAGCAAATGTACACACACTTATACAGGGCAATGAAATATATATATATATATAACCAAGAAACCTCTCAGTTCCTCCTCCTCGTCCCCCAATCAGAGGCGAAACAGAAAAGCAGATCTAGGCTTGTTTCTCTTGGCGCGCCCTGTAGATCGAGCATCTCTGGTATGTGCCCTTATATGTGTATCTTCAAGAGCTCACACGACAAAGAATAGATGGCGATGGCTACTTTCTCGAGGATGGGAGGATAGTGTGAGGATGGCGTGAGGATGGCGTGAGGTTGCTCGAGCAGGTTGCTTGTTCACCAGGCCACATGGTGGTTTTGAACTTGAGTACTTCGGCGATTGAGACCCCAAAACGCATAGACCGTTCAAGCCATGAAAAAAAGACACATTGAAACCTGAACAGGTGAAGGGCATCGGGTGTGTGAAGCCTCGGTATTTGAAATTAGTGGGTTCCGTGTACCGGATGGAACAACTAAAACAATAAGATCATGAGAATCACCGGCGTAGTTGGAAGTGAGAGCGATCGAATGATCGACGGGTGAGTTAGGAGTACGGTATGCAACCGTATTACGGACAACCATACCAACGGTTCATTTCAGGCGCTCTTCTTGAGGTGCACCTAAACTAAGGCTCGAGAGAATGCTCACACGGCAGAATATCACCAGCCACTGGCTCTCTTGTCTCGTATTCTGCGAGACGTTAACTTAAGCCCTGGAACGCGAAGCGAAACTCAGTAAGCAAAAAAAAAAAAAAAGAAAAAAAAACTTTTATTGAATTTTTCACTTGAAGAAACTGGTTGGCGACTGAGTAGGTGAGGTTATCAGGCATAAAGGCAGTGGAAACATCGCAAAAGGCTCAGCTGCAAGAAAGAAAAAACCAATGTCAAACTCGTCATCACCAATTTCATACGAGGACCCTGAAAATGACGATTTGGGGCACGATTTCAGAATCATGTTGATTTCGGAGTCGAAAGAATCCGAAGAAGGCGACAATGAGATGGATGAGAAGACTTTGAGCAACATTCAAACATTCACCGAGATCAATGAGTTTTTGGACAAGTTCGATGCCGAGATCAGTATTCCCAATCAAGGAAATATCAAGTATGATGTGGGAAGCGATGGTTTGATTGTGATTGTGGTGGAAGCTGGCGAATTGAAAGACAAGGTCTTGCAGTTTATTGACGACTATCTCATTGAATTCAACAAAGACCAATGAGCGGGCTATGGTTATGCATTCACCAAAAAGAATGTTGGCGTTTGGTGCTTGAGACTCTGTACAAGCAGAAAAAGATAATCATCTCGATGTGAACAGCTGATAGCATGACTATTGGCGTCGATATCAATGGCCCACGTATCTAGCAATATTCAACCGGATATTCAGAAGTATATATATATTTATATATATATATATTTATATATTTATATACTTCTATATAATGCATATACAGAGAGAGGTGGAAATATTTCAGGACTCAATGTTTATCTTCAGGAAGTATTTTGATCTGTAGGCAGGAAAAAGCAGGAAGCATACAATTATCAGTTCATTCAATTCTTCTCCAGATCATTATTTTTTTGTTGAACCATAAAAAGCTCTGAATTCAGCTCTTATAAATTGATAATGAAGAAAATTATGACTCTGTTTCTCATGTAAAGAGACAATGGGCTCAAAGAAAGCATCAAAAATGTCATTCTCAAGGCACATATCTATCAACAAATCACAACTTCTTCTTGACCTGGTTGAGAAAGGTGAAATTACCGAAAACAAAGGTGATGGGTTCTCTTGGCATTTCAATTCTCCCAGAACATATAAGACCTACGAGGATCTGCAAATGGACCATGAAATTGACATAGTGGTGATCCTACCAATTATCAAACCATTTCTTATCAGCAGATCAACAAAGTACGAACTATACACATTTTTTGATTCTATATTGCAAAGAATGGAAAGTAAGGACTCAACAATTGTTGAGTATTTGAACGAGATTAACTACTCGTACGAGGTTAGCATATTGAAGGAGAGTTTACGCAACTGGATAATGATCTTGTCTTTCAAATTAATCAACCAAATGGACACATTTATCACTTTGGTCAGATTAAGCATTATTCGTACAACAATCTACCGTAGTTATAAGAGATTAAGAGTAAATAAGAAACATCACAGTCGAAAGCTCGATGATAATTTACACACAATTTTAAGGTATAACCAAGTTAATATGAATATTGTTGAAATCGAATCAAAGTTTGAAAAGATTTACCAAGAGAGCAAAGATGAAAACAATATATATCATAAGTACGAATCTGGCTTGAAGATGTTGTCATCACAAATCTCAAACTTCATTCATTTCTTTGCAAAAACAGAGAGAGTGAAGAGAGATTTGGTATTCTTATCGAAGAATTCCAAATAATTTTTATGCCTCCATTTCACCAGAAACAAAAAGTTCAGATGCTTTGGATTGACTTGCATTTGTGATAGATTGACATTTTCAACACAGAAAGCATGTTTTCTAAAATTTGGAACGAAGAGATAAAAAATCTCGTTTACTTTCTTTGTTCTTTAGAAGTTTTCTTTCTTTCTTTCCTTTCATTCATCAATTCTTTCTTACTTTATCTCTCTTCTCAAACATCGGCTGTATTCATCATTGAAGTAGCTTTCATATCAATTGCCTTTTCTTTATTCCAAAAGAAAAAAAGTGTTGTAGTAACCATACTTGCTCTAAAGTCATGTTTATCACCTAAGTAGAGCATCAAATGGAGCATATCATATCAAGAAATGCAAAGAAGAGTAAACGATATATCGGTCAATCTTTTCTGGGCTTGAGTATCTGTTGTTGACTTCCCAAATACCCAGGCGCCAAGGAGTTGACCACCGATTTCTCCCAATTTGAAAACAACCCATCTGATTCACTATTTTTTGCGTTATCAACCACCACCAATTGCCTCAAATTTTCAAAATTTTGTTCAATCTGAGATATGGACTTGTGCAAATTTTCATCACTGATTGGTCTAAACTCTTTAATCAGTTGCATGTTTAGTTCATATGGCAATGTAATGGGCCTCTGAGTAGTCACTTTGTTCGGAACGATTAGCATGGGTACTTGCTGAAGAATTCGGTTTGCTGGATGTGTGATAAGCTTTGTTAATATTTTCCAATCAAATTACCTGAAGCTGCTAACACCTCAAACTAAACTCACGCTTATCTGAACTCATCTTCAAAACAGTCTTCTCCAAACCACCTAGCTTGATTACAATGTTTTGTTTGCTTTAACAAATTATGTTCTCTTCTACTTAACCCACAAACATTTGATACCCGTGTGAACGTCTGCCAAAATAGTCGAAGATATTACTAACTTGAGTCTGGTCTACAGTTCATAAAACAAGCACAAACCCCAGGAAGACTTGTGTAGTAGATGAACAAGATAAAGATTAACATAAGGAGAAAGTGTTGAATATTTTTAGACAGCCTCTTGAAGTCCTACTCGTTCTGACTTTCTGATTTCCTGTAGAATTGATTTAAATTTTATTTAGTTTTATTTGAAGGAAAGAAATGAAGGAAGATGAAGTAATGAACGTCAAAAAAAAGCAAAATATACCTATAAAAAAGGTTGAATGAAGTGTTGTGTTATTAAGCATTTGATTTTTTTGTGATTGTAGCAGCAATTAAAACGCCTGGTAGTTCCTCATTACCAACACCTATCAATAACTTAACTCCAAGTACCAATGCAGCTGTGAAGAATACAGTGAACCATAAAAACAAATTGAATTGAACACTAACATCCTTCTTAGAACAGTCAGTGCCTTGCCAGTACGTAGTGGATCTTGTAGAAACATTGAACGAAGACGAACAAGAACATGACCAACACTCACCATTCTTGGAACAAACTCCGTGGTTCGAGCATGATGAGGTCGATGACAAACATGATTCTTCTGACAAGAAACACTTTGCAGCTGATGATGACGACTGTGAAGATCTTTTACTCAACAGTATCTGTTGTTGGTTCTTGCAGGATTCAAGTTTTTGCAAATACTCTGACTGTTCAAATGATGACAATTCTTGATTGATAGGTAATACAATAACTGTTGTTTCAAACTTACTATCCAACTTTTCGTTCAAGCTTTTGTTGACCAAATCAGATAAAACTCTTTTGGATACTGAGTAAGTATTTGAGTCTACACCAGTTCTTTTGAAGACAGAAACCAATGACTTCAAATTGATGATGACTTTATCCCTTGTATCAAACAAACTATGGGCTTCCTCCTCTTCGATCAAAAACTTCAATTGTGATAGTTCACTGATAAATAACTCATCGCTGATCAAATCCACCGATCTCTTACTCTTTCTCGACTCCTCTTCAGAGCTTGAAGTTGTGAGGTAAAATCTGTCTTTCAAGTCGCTCCAAATAGAATTTAATTTCTTGTTCAAACTTCTATCCGTTTCAAAGTACTTGGACCAGATCTTATTCAATGCCTGATGGTCCTCCCTTGGTGTTTCGATCAAGGTGATTTGCTCAGAAAGTCTGTTCAATTTGGAGTCACCATGATACTTTGAGTATGTTGAAGGGATTTTTTTCAAAAAGTTGACAAACTTGTTCTTGCTCTTTTGTTCATCTTTGCTGATCTCGAATATTGGGTTGATCGATACTTCTTCTGTGGAGAAAAACTGTGATGGAGAGTCGATACCATTGATCACCAAGATCAACTTGACCTTTTTCTCGGCGTGGAATACCTCATCCTGACCGATCTCCAACACAGAGTCATCCTCCAAATCAGACAAATCAAAGTTGTCAGAAATCCCAAAGTTATCAGCCAAGTTCAAAACTGCATCATTTTCTTTCAATATTGGACCAACGCTATCTGTTCTTCCAGATGGGAATTTGAATACTGCCATCCTCTCATTTGCTGACACCATGAATGGCGCTGTGGCAACTGCCAATGACACCAAATTAGAGAGTTTCATAATTGGTATGCTCTCTATGATATCAATAGGTATTGATCTTCCAAAAACTGATTGTTGTTTGAACACCTAGATTATTTAATCTGAATTGAATGCTATTCAATACTGTTTGGTTGCAAAAAAGGAAAATTGAACATCTCCCGAGAAACAGTTAGAGGCTGTAATACTAGGCTCTAGACTTCCTGATTAAGTAATTACCATAAGTGTAACTTTGTACGATATATTTGAATATACATTTCATTCCATGACATCAAGGCTGATTAGCAAGTGGTGGACAGAGGTTTAGGTATCGATGATAGGCCCCGTGATACCAGATGATATAAGAGAGATTAGAGAGAGGCGTTTCAAACTACAAGAATCTGGAGACTTGCCATCCAACAGCGATGACTCGGACGATGGTATGGGTCCGTCCATAGACGACTTCCAAAGTTCTAAGAGAGATGAGTTGGACATAGAGCTAGAAGCACAGTCAAGGTTTGAGAGGTTCAAGAACTCGAAGGATGCGGAATATGTGCGGAAGTATGGAAATTCGAACGATTTGAAGCATAGTGAGTGGATGAGAATCAGAGACGATGATGATGATGATACCGATGTGAAAAGGTTCAGGGCCCCCAGCTCTGTTGAACTCGAGGTTGTCAACGAGATCAAACCTAGCTTGATGGACCAGCACAAACAGAGAAGCAAAACCGATGGAGTGGAGCATGATAAGGTGAAAAAATTCGATCTCGAAGAAGTTACAAACGAAGAGAGAAAACGAAAACTTTTGCAAAGTATGGGTGGAATGAACAGCAAGTTCACACGAGGCTGATATTTACGAAGAGCACATTGTCGATTAGTAAAGTATAGTATTCAAATTGGTAAAAAAAAAATATAACCCCAGAGCAAAACCTGCAAATAACTACTACCTAATGTACAAAAACGGAATGGGTGGAAACACGAAAACAAAACAAAAAAAAACAACAGGCAACTCGATATATGCCTACTTGCTGAGCGACTTTAGTTCACTAAGCACATCTATAGTTTGGCAGTAGCTTGTGCTTTTGAAAACTTCCTTATCTTTCATGGCTTCAACGTTGGAAATCTCCCCACAGGCCAAATCCTTCTCCTTGAACTCAGAAAATCTTTTCGGAAACCCACTCACTAACTGAGTGATTTTCTCATCTCTGCTGTTGCTGTTACTCATCACTTCTTTGCTTCTTGTTGTTTCTCCAACTTGGATGCCCTTTCCAACTGTCTTCTCGACCCCTTGATCAACTCCAAGTGCCCAACTCTACTAGCAATAAGTCTCTCGGTATTGGCAACCAACACAGACGAGTGAACCTTGTTCAAATTAGCCGATGTGATATTTGACTGACCTTTTTTAGGCTTATAGATCTTTGGTGCTGCAGCTTTTGGGTTCAGTTGTCTCTTGGTGACTCTGGCGACTTTCTTTGCCTTCAATTTCGATTTGCCTTGAACCATAATCTTCCGCCTATTCCTAATATCAATATCACTACCTAAACTAGATGCTTAAGACAAATAAAACTGATAACTGAACACAACTTGCAACAAATATTGCAATAAAAAAAATTTTGAAAAATGAGAAAAAAAAAAATTATTTCATCATCTTAGGTATTACTAGGGCTCTATACTCACACCCACACCCCTTTTTGCCATAGAGAAGGGGAGCCTTGAAACTGATCATGAAATGATCTCTCTATCCGCAATCAAAGTGCCCAGAAGTGATTGAATATGGAATTGAGTTTATCAAACAAAAAAACGGTAGCTTTCAGCGTAGTGGGAAGTGGTTCTGATGGCTTTTGCTATAGGCACTGATTTTTGAAACTTCCCGCCACATTTATTTTATGCCGCCAAACTGGAAAAAGTTGAGTCTTCGAGCACCGACGACGTCAAAGAGGAGCACGAGCTAGGTCTAAGGGCGATCTCACCAGCAGAGAAGGCATTTTCAAGAATTGGAGATACTGCACAGAATCATCGAGCAACAGTCCATGATTGAACAAGAAGAAAGTGTCAGGTTTAGGTCACTATTGTCGAATCATTCGCTATTCTAATGCGGTCACTAACATTCAAAGAACAAGTACGAGGATTCCCCGTTTGGAAGATAGCTGTAATCGGGCTCATCAGGTTTGGTGAACCGATTGCTTTTACTTCGCTTTTTCCATACGTGTATTTCATGGTTCGTGATTTTGGAATCGCGAAAGACCCATCCGAAATCGCTACATACGTTGGTTATCTATCTTCATCCTTTGCTTTTTGCCAGTTTCTCTGTTCGATCCACTGGGGCCATTTGGCAGATGTAATAGGCCGCAAAAAAGTCATCATGTGTGGATTGATCTCCACGGCTGTTTGTTCACTATGCTTTGGATTCTCCAAGAATTACTGGGCTGCGTTGGTTTCAAGATCGTTGATGGGCGCTTTCAACGGGAATGTAGCCGTTATCAGAACAGTCTTGGGTGAAATCGCCACCGAGAAGAGACACCAGGCGATTGCTTTTTCAACCATGCCATTGCTATGGCAGCTTGGTTGCATCATAGGCCCAATGAGTGGTTATCTTGTCAAAAATAATGTTGATAAAAAATCATTTGTCAGAAGGTCTTTATCGCATATTTTCACCATTCCCGAAGAAGATGAAAGTTACAACCCGAAAACCGCAGTTTCTTACAAAATCTTATCTCCAATCATTAGGAGCTCCAAGCTAGAAACTTTCATTGAAGAATATCCATATGCATTGTCGAATATTGTCGTTGCAGCATGCTTATTTGCCTGTGCACTTACCTGTTTGTTATTTTTCGAAGAAACTCATTTTACGCTAAAGAAGAAGAAAGACCACGGTTTAGTTTTTGGTGATAAACTTTTGTTTGTAATATTTGGCAAGATACCTCCAAAAAGGCCATGGGAAGATGGCTTTAGGGACACACAATCATTGCTACACTTTGCTTCATCAAGAGAAAACCTACCAACACCTCCTGTGAGAAGGCGTTCATCATTAGCTAGTCAGTTTGGGCCACAAACCGAGATTTCTTCATTGATTCCCACCGATACTGCAACCTACGATTCAGGATCTATCAACGAGATTGATGATACCATGTCTATCGCCAGTGACGAATCAGATTCATCTGTTCATTCTATAGGGCCGTTATCAAGAAGGCAATCGCTTGCATTGATTCACACATATTCTATCCGTTCGAATTTGTTGAAAGAGGAGATTGCTGGGAACAATGGTGAATACAGTTGGAATGTGCTTTTGCAGCCTCTGGTCTTCAAAGCAATATTATCAAATTTCATGCTTTCGTTACATAGTGTGGTAGTTGATGAGTTTCTCCCAGTATTTCTAGCATACAAGACGGAAAGAATAAAAAATGGGGATATTCATTCACCTTTGGTTTCCAAGTTTCCATTTCGAATAGTTGGTGGTTTGAATTTTGATCCAACTGAAGTTGGCAATCTATTATCATCCACAGGATTGATAGGAGTCTTTATCGTTACGTTTTTCTATCCATATCTTGATAGAAACTATCCTCTGGCTAAGACTTACAGGACGTTCGCATCCATTCCCCCACTCATATACTTAACCATCCCTTTTTTAGTATTTGCACTTCCGCCGAACTTGCCAAGTTATAGGTATACCAAAGGTTTGTTATATCTTGTGTCGTTTTTCAAAGTATTGCCAAACTCCATTTGTTTTCCGCAGGTCATGCTATTGATCCATAGAGCGTCACCACCAAACCATAGAGCTTTTGTGAATGGTACAACGTTATCAGTGACTTCTTTTGCTAGGTTTCTTGGGCCATTGGTTTGGGGTTATGTGATGACTTGGTCCAATGAAAATGAAGTTGGTTGGTTGACCTGGTGGTCTTTGTCGTTTGTTGCTTTTTGTGCCTGTGCCGCAGCTTTTACCATCAAAGAACAGGAGGATGAAGATGAAAATGCAATCAGCGATGTTTAACTAGCTTCTCTTAATGTGCGATAGGCGTTGATACTACCATTTTCTGTGTTAGTTTTGTAGGATTTTTCTTATGCTATATCTATGCAAAGGCACAACAAAAAATGACAATCTAAATGCAAAATATTACTGAAGAAATCTTGAAAAAAAGAGCAGTACAAGATTTCAATCCAACTGAACCTCTTCATCCGGTTCATCCATCAAATCCTTGAAAAAAGGCAACTTCAAAGCATCCTCAGCATTAATTCTGGTAAAAGGATTCAAATCAAAGCACCGCTCCAGCAAATCAATAGCATTCAAATAATCCTCCCCTAAAGGAGTAGACGTATCAATGTCGCCATCCTTATTCATTACTTCCAAAGCAAGTAATGCAGGGGAATCATCTGCAAATGAACATGCTTCCTTATCTAATGAAGTGGTCCAATGGATGATTTGGGAGATTGGAAAACCAGAAGCAAAAACTGTAGCCGAGCCAACCTTGGATGTGAGAGATGGGATTGATGTATCCAAACCTAAACCGTGCAACTTTGCACACTTTTTCATCAGGTCCAGTCCGAAAATTGTAGATATTTCAACAAGGGCATCCACGTCATCTGGTGAGTTGAAAAACGTAAATCGTCTGGTTAAAAGGGATAATAGCATAACTGCAGCTGACCAAATATCAATTTTTGTACTTTGATTCGCACATTTCAACAACACTTCAGGTGCTCTGAACCCCCTCGTACCAGCTCTATTTGCTCGTCTTCCAACTCTTGCGTCATCCTTGGGATATCCTGGTTTCTGTTGTGAGTGCGATGAGATCGTTGTTTCCAGTTCACTTTTTGAATGATGATGGTTGTAAAAACAACGACAACTCTCAGAAGTTTTGGAGTCAAGAACTGTTTCTCTCTCTGCAAGACCAAAATCCACAAGGACACCTTTTCTTTTGAATGGATCATATAAAAAGTTTGTAGGTTTGACATCTCTATGCATTATTCTATGACTATGTATGAAGCTAAGCGCGGATAAAAGTTCAAACATGTAAATCTTTATCCCACTCATGGGGAGATCTCTGTAAAAATCTCTGAAATCAGAATGACGACAGTAGGGCAAAACTGCAATAACTTGATCTTGATATCTCATTGCATCAAGCAATGGAGCCACTTTGTTGCAACCATTCAACTCATACAACAAGTTCAACTCATTGTAGATTCTCTGCGGTGATGAGGTGACATAAATTCTCTTCAAAGCAACATACTTTCTCTCTTTCTTTGTAGGCTTGAACTTTTTTTTCCGCTTGAGGGAACCATCAGTAATATGCTTTTTACCAGTATGATTGATTGGAGGTGAATTCCAAACATTGTGATTTTGAATATCCAAGTTCAATGCTTCAGCTCTATATACAGTCGAGAATGTTCCCTCACCAATCTTATCGATCAATCTATACTTCTGGTCCAAATTCTTGAAAGATTTTGTCAACTTTTTCATCTCCTCTCTGATTTCATCAGATACAAGACTTATGTCTTCTTGCAGATTGGTGGTCTCCACTATACCTGGATTTGGAGTTTCGGTTCTATTACTCACTTTTACCTCTGTATCCAGATCGGTATCCTCTATATCCGCATCACTTGTCTTCTCGATAGTTTGATCAGATTTGTTATCTAATCTCTCCATCTGGTTGTTACTGCTAGCTTCCGCAATGCCTGCTGCTATCCTCTCTGTGTTTGGTAAAACCGATGTGTTTATTTTGGACTTTGTTGTAGATACCGATAGCCTCATTGATTTATCACTGCTGTTACTATCAGTTTTCAGTTTCTTTGTCAATATCGCCCTGGATTTGATAAAGTTGATCGCATCAACGGATCTATTCTTGTTTTTATCGTTGAATGGATCATCCACCAAGTCAAAACTTCTTTTCAAGCCCGCCGTAATTGATGCAGTAGCACTTGTCTCCATCGTAGTTTCACCCTTTGTGTCATCCTTAGTTGTACCATCAACACCATTCTTCTGCTCCATTCCCATCTTCCCTTGAATAGTATCATCAATCAAAGTTGATTGGTTTTTACACATGGATATATCAGGATCCTCTCGTATTATAATGTGTTCAGCGCTATTGATCTTGTTCTCCTTTTCCTCCTTCATTCCCAACCTCTTGTGTTTGTCAAGTAGCCCTCTTGTTGAGGGCAACGATCTTAATGGAGACGAGAGTCTTTTGATTTGCCCCCTTATCTCTTCCATCATATACACGTCACTTACTCAGCCTAGATGACTTTGATTAAGCTTACTCAAAGAGAGTTTCAACCTTCTTATCTCAAACAATCACTGCTGTTTACCTCTCTGATCTATCCTTCTCTGCTAAAACGCGTACAAATATTTCTCACTGTAACTTTGAGTCGTGTTATTGAAATCATTATGCCTCAGCATTTTTTCCAACTGACGTGTTTCCAGATCAATAAGAATACATTCAAGAGAGACGAGTGATTCATTACGAGTTATCATTCCAAGAACTCTGAAATAAGTATAAGAATGATGACTAGTGCTTCTGTATTTATAGCTATTTTAGCTTTTTTTTTCTCATCAATCACAGAGGCATCGCCGTTGACTTTCAACTTGGAAGCCCAAGAAACAGCATGCTATTATGTTATGACAACGAAACCAAATGTCAACATTGGTTACTACTTTGCAGTCCAGGCAGGTGGATCTTTTGATATCGACTACAAAATCAAATCACCAAAAGGCGAAATTATAGCCTCTGAGCAAAAACAAACACAAGGAGATTGGACGTTTACCGCTGAGGCTCAAGGTGAATATGAATTTTGCTTTTCCAACGGTATGTCAACATTTGCTGAGAAGGTTGTTGATTTTGAGATAAAGTTGGACAATGGTTTCAAGGCAGAATTGCCAAAGGTTCCTGGCCAGCCGATCGCTGTTGAAGGCATGCAGAAGTCTATTGACAGAATCGAAAGCAAGTTGGACACTTTGACAAAATCCTTACAATACTACAGAACCAGAAATAACAGAAACCAGTCCACCGTCAAATCAACAGAATCAAGAATCTTTTACTTTTCTTTATTTGAGATTTTGTTGATGTGTGGTATGGCTGGATTACAAATTGTTGTTGTTCAATTATTCTTCAAAGGTTCAAGAAAGAGCTATGTTTGATTTGAGTTTACGGGAACGACAACGTGGGAATCGAGATGGAATTTCTGATCCACTTTATTTGTTTATTGGCTTTTAATTCGAGCCCGAGTTTTATATGTATATTTAATATCAGCTTTAGTTGGTTTGTGAAAACACCTAAATTTGTAAAATCTAATATTTTTTTTTTTTTGTTTCTGAAAAAAAGGGTATATAACTCAGTCAAGGAAATTGTTGCTTGAAATGTACATGAAAAGGGAGATGAGACAAAGTAGCATTTCATCAGATCATCCTTTTAGTGCAAAAGGTAGAAGAAAAAGAAGTAGGAACCTTGAAAGTTCCAACTCAATAAAAAATCGAATCATGGAATTTGTTCAATTAGAACTATCAGCTCAATAAGAGGTCAAATAAAACCAGTTTATTTGGTGCCAAAACCGTAATCACCATTCAACCAACCATTGAACAGAGACAATGAATTTTCTGGTTGATCAAAAGGAACCATGTGTCCACCGTCATAGATTCTTAAAAATGTGAATTTGTCAGAGTTCTTTACGGTACCAGCTTCTTTATCAGAAACAAACCACTTTTTGACCTTGGCTGCTTCAAAACCATCAGCACCTGACCATGGTAATGCATCAGTCCAAGCTTGGTTACCCAACCAGTTACAGATGAAATCTTTGTCACCAGCGTAAATCAAGACTGGGAGATCCTTCTCTAATAACTCGATAACCTTCTTGTAGTATGGTTTCATCCAATCACCGGCAAACATAAAGTTTCTGTTGATATCAAAGTTACATGATTCATACGATTCAACTTCAACACCTAATGCAGCTTTGACTTCATCCTTGTTCAAGTATTCATCAATGTACTCCAAGCCGGTGTAACACAATGAAGAACCTTCGCACATCTTTCTGATATCGTAGACGTTTCTACCAGTCTTTTGGTATGGACCCATTTGGCCATTGTTACAGAAAATAGTAGCTGGTAAGCATGACCAAACAGATTCTGATTCGTAACATGATTCAATTAATGATAAACATCTTGGTAAATTATCCAACATAGCTTCGCATTCGGCCGGTTCTAAGACAGATTCGGCGCCTGACCCAACACCACAAGCCATTGGCTCATAGTAGTTGTACTGGGTTAATGGATCCGTTAAACCATTACCGATCAAAACTGAAGTCAAGTTGAAACTTCTCTCCTCGTGAGTCAAAATTTCTGAGGCGAATTGAGGGATGTAGTGGCCAGCATATGATTCACCGGCAATATGGAATGGTAACTGGTTGTATTCAGGAAATTGCTGGAAAAATAATTCCAAGAATGCATAAACATCTTCACCTGCGGCAACGGTATTACTGACAGAATTTGAGCTGTATGAATAGCCAACGTTGACAGGTTGATCCAAAAAGATGACGGAAGCATTTGAGTTCCAAGAGTAAGGGTTATGGATTGGTTTGATATTCTCACCGATCGATGATGGACCCAATTCAAAGAACAAACCAGTCAATGACGAGCAACCTGGTCCACCGTTCAACCACAAAACGATTGGGTCGTTCTTTGGGTCGTTTCTCGACTCAAAGAACCAGTAAAAGAAATGCTTGTCTTCATCTTCAACATCAACGTAACCCGAATACTGCTTGACATCGTCGACGCCTAAGGAGAGTGGTGAGCTCTTGACTCTCAATTGATAATTTGGTAATCCCTTGTTTGTCACCTTGAAATCCCAATTGTCGTGCTTCTTGATATTGACCTTTGGCTTTGTCTTGAAATCCAACTTGGAGACGGTGTCTGGAAACTGCATAGTCATGTCAGCCCACGTTTTCTTCACATCTTCCGAAACCGAGTCCAACGATTGACCCAAGGCGTTGGCAGCATGCTCTAAAGCTGAAACGTATCTCTCCTTTGTTGACCCAATCTTTTGTCTGACCGAGTCCTGAGCAGCCTGAAGTGGCTGCTGAACACCATCCATCAAGTTTTCAATTGACAAACCTTGTGCAACACTGGCACATAGAACAGCGCTTAAAATAGATGTTGAGAATCTCATATCAGATCAATTGTACTTGTGCTGATCGAATTGGCAAAGGGTGTACGTAGAAAATGGCAAATCTGAATTCCCTTGTATATAATTGATAGCAATGAATATACTAAGCTATACTAAACTAAATGAACTACAACCTGAGACTCTTCAAAAGCTCAGCAGATCCTAGTTTACTTATATTTATGAATACAATCATCTCCGCAAAGGATAACGGCCGCTTCCTTAGGTGGCGTTATCTATCTAAGCAAATGGGATTTGACATGGGACATGGGGATGAGTTTGTGTTTTTCCCGAATGAGATGACAGGTTGCCGAATTGGGAAAAATGAAAATCCGCCCCTGTATTCCATTTTTGGCTTTTGTGACAAAATCTCAAAAATGACGCGCCCATGCGAATTTTCATTTGTTAATTGCATATTTTTAATCAGGTATAGATCAAGAGGTTGGACAAATGAATGGAAATTAGACAGAGCGACCTGTAGTAGCCCTTTATTCCAGCCTGAGAAACCTCATCAGAGCAGGAAACAAAAATGACTAAGTTTGGGGACTTCCAAGAGTTATGTCTCAAGGTTCCGCTACCTCTATGCTCAGTGGTTAGCTCCAGTAATACTACAAGAACAGTTTTCGAGGCTGGCATATTACCTACATGTTATTCAAGAGTGGTTGAGCTATCTAACACAATGATCTTCCAAGTTGCTGCTTCGATAATTGAAATAGGTACGCTTGCCATCTGTTTAATCATCACGTTTAACGTTCGATCGAAATATACCGCCATTGCGAGAAGCGAGATGTTGACGTTCTTCAACCTTTTTGCCATGTTGATCATAGCGTCATTGATTGTTGATAGTGGTGTTTCGCCGCCGGGGTCTCAGAGCTATGCGTATTTTGTAGCGGTGCAAATTGGGCTTGCTGGAAGCTGCTGCTGGACATTGATGGTCAATGGATTCTTATGCTTCCAGCTATGGGAAGACGGTACAAGGCAGTCGCTTTGGAGTGTTAGGATATCGGCTCTCGTAATATTTGGAATTAACTATGTGATAGCGATTTTGACTTTTAAGGGATGGGCAGGCGAAACCTTGAGTAGGTCAAACACGATGGGATTATACATTATCATGTATGTGATGAACGCAATTTTCTTATCCATCTATGTTGTATCCCAGATGGTTCTAAGTGTGTTTTACTTGGACATGCTATGGGCATTTGGGGCATTATGTTTGGGATGCTTTTTCTTCATTAGCGGTCAGATATTGCTATACGTTTTTTCATCTCGTATTTGTGAAAGTCTTTCCCACTATGTTGACGCTTTGGTATTTTCCACATTTTGCAATCTCTTCACAATAATGATGATTTACAAGTACTGGGATATAATAACTACTGAAGATCTAGAGTTCAGTGTTGCCGGTGTTCTATCAAAGGGATAGTAAACTGGTTTGGTATACCAGTTGTGTATGTAGAGTATTTAGAGAAACATGCTATAGATTTGCATTTGACATCAAGACAGAAACAGTCATTTGTCTCGTGTGGCTTTAACCCAATTTTAATAACCCCCTAGTGGGTTGGCCACTGAGACAGATTTGATAGTAAAATGGATACCCCAGATTAAAAATTTTATTTTTGGTCTGATCATTCTACACTATGATTATGCTTCAAATTTTCTACAACGTTTTTAAGACGTCTAAGTTTTCTCAATCATGAGTAAATCAGTTTGTTTCATCTAAAGAGCGAAGTTCCCGCTAGATATCCTAGTCGCGGCAAAAAAATAAATCAAAGTAGTTTTGGTGTTACACAAAGCCATTTTAAGGCGCCTCTTCAAACTCAAGATAGAGACAGACAAAAGTTGACGAGAAGGTCTCTACCTCCTGAAAACTAGAGTTTGTAACAGCATAATAAAAAATTGATTGAAAAAAAAATAATGAAGGATGCGAGGTTCGAACTCGCGCGGACACAGTCCAGTAGATCTTAAGTCTACCGCCTTAGACCACTCGGCCAACCCTCCATTAGATATTTTAAAAAACATGCCTACTTTAATCTATTCGAAAAATATTAGAGCTACTTTCCAATTCGAAAGCATTTTTATTCATTTATGGCTTTTCAACTCAGTAAGAGTAGTTGAATAAATCATGATTGTATCTCTTTAGTTTCAGGTCTGACTACTCTATCAAGATATTGCATGTTCATGGGGAGCGAGCTGTTTGATCAAAAGGGAGAAAAGCTCTTGAAATTTTTTTTTTTTTACAATCAAATTTCAAAACTAAAAGCTAACTAGGACATAAGACATCTCAAGTTCTCGAGATAAATAACTTGGTCAAATCATTGTGACTCACCAATAGACTATAGACTACAAGTAAGATGAGAGTGACTACAGAGCAAATTGCCAAGTTGCAGTCTGATCCTTCTTGTATCAGAAATATCTGTATTCTTGCACATGTTGATCATGGTAAAACATCATTGTCGGACTCATTACTAGCGGCGAATGGTATCATTTCGCAAAGAATGGCCGGTAAAGTCAGATATCTCGACTCAAGGCCAGATGAACAGCTTCGTGGTATAACCATGGAGAGTTCTGCGATTTCTTTATACTTCAAGACGATGAAGAGAGACAAGGAAAGGCCAGATCTGGAACCAGAAATCAGAGAGCATTTAATCAACTTGATCGATTCACCAGGTCATATTGACTTCTCATTTGAAGTTTCTACCGCATCAAGACTATGTGATGGTGCTATAGTATTGGTAGATGTTGTTGAGGGAGTTTGCTCTCAAACGATTACGGTCTTGAGACAAGCTTGGGTCGATAACTTAAAACCGATTTTGGTATTGAACAAAATCGACAGATTGATTGTAGAATTGAAACTAACACCGGCTGAAGCTTATTTACACTTATCCAAAGTCATAGAGCAAGTGAATTCAGTTCTCGGGTCATTTTTTGCCGGTGAAAGAATGCAAGACGATTACCTTTGGAGAGAAAGATTGGAAAACGCAAACGAGGATGATGTAAAGGAAGAGTTTGTGGAGAAAGATGATGAGGATTTGTACTTCTCGCCAGAAAAAAATAACGTTATATTTGCATCTGCAATTGACGGTTGGGGTTTTAACATTTCCCAATTCGCTGCATTCTACGAAAGAAAAATGGGGATAAAGAGAGAAAATTTGCAAAAAGTCTTATGGGGTGATTTTTATCTTGATCCTAAAACCAAAAAAGTTATCAGTTCAAAAGGGTTGAAGGGGAGATCCCTCAAGCCTCTTTTCGTCTCTTTTGTTTTGGAAAATATCTGGACAATATATGAAAACTGTTTGATAGAAAGAAATCAAGAAAAATTGGAAAAGATCGTCACATCGTTGAACATCAAGATTTTACCAAGAGATTTGAGATCAAAGGATACTAAGGTTTTGTTGGTTTCTGTTTTGAGTCAGTGGCTACCAATTTCAAATGCAATTTTGATCACTGTCATTGATAAATTACCATCGCCTTTGGAATCTCAAAAGACACGTATTCCTACTGTTTTGAGTTCAGCTCCAGGGTCAGAATTAATTGATAAAAACTTAGAAAAGGCAATGCTTGAATGTGATAGAAATGGTTTGGTAAGTGCTTATGTTTCAAAGATTATTTCAGTTCCAGAAGAGGAATTACCAAAAAATCAAAAAGTGGCATTATCAGCAGATGAAATGATGGAAAAGGGAAGATTGGCGAGAATTGCTGCAGCCAAAGCTGCCGAGGCTGCTCTGAAATTTGAAGATGATAAAGGAATTTCATCTTCGTCTGGAATTACAGCTAACGACGGATTTTCTGTTGTTGATAATCATAGCAACAACAAAATAATGGATGATCCATTTGGCTATGAGGAAGAATTCGAATACGAAGAGGAGGAAGAGTTGGAACCACAAAAAATTGAGGAATTAATTGGATTTTCTCGTATATATAGTGGAACTTTGAGGGTTGGACAGGAGCTAAGTGTTTTGGGTCCAAAATATGACCCAACAAGGCCAAATGAACATGTTGAGAAAATAACTGTTACTGATTTATATTTAATCATGGGACGAGAATTAATTTCATTGAAAGAAGTCCCTGCAGGTAATATTGTTGGTATTGCCGGCTTGAGTGGAAAGATTTTGAAAAATGGTACATTAGTCTCGCCAGACGTGATTGGTGTTAATTTAGCTGGTATCACTTTGAGTTCTCCTCCAATTGTCAGAGTTGCAGTTGAGCCAGTCAATCCACAGCATATGGACAGATTGGTTAAAGGTTTACAATTGTTGAACCAGGCAGATCCTTGTGTTCAAACATTTATGCAAGATTCCGGAGAACTTATTCTAGCCACAGCAGGTGAATTACATCTTGAAAGGTGTTTAAAAGATTTGAAGGAAAGATTTGCTGGTATAGAAATCACATCCTCCGAACCAGTCATACCATATCGTGAAACAATCGTCAATAGACCAGATGCAAACCCTCCAAAAAATCCTGAATTGGGCAGAGGTGTTGTAGAGTTGAAAATTGGAAAAGTCACAATCAAGTTTGCTGTCAGGCCGTTACCAGAAGAAGTTACACAGTTTTTACACGATAACAATTCAACTATTATTAGATTAATTGACAGCAGTAGAAAGACAGATGATACTCATTATGATAATCAGGAAGTTGGCTCAAGTCCTGTAATGGATCTTGAAAAATTCAAGGCAAAATTGCAACAATTATTCTCGCTGGCTAACAGTACCAAGAGGGATGGTTTCAACTGGGATGGTATTTGTGAAAGGATATCTTCATTTGGTCCGAAAAGAGTTGGCCCAAATGTCTTGTTTGATACTGGTGATAAGCAATCACTAAAGAGGGTCTTTCAAGCATCTAATGAATATCAAAGATTTGAGTTTGAAGATAGTGTATTTAATGGTTTTCAACTATCGACTTTTGAAGGTCCATTGGCCCATGAACCAGTACAGGGCATTGCAGTTATTATTTCTGAAATTTTGATAAGTGATTCTGAGGAGCATGAAAATGTCGGTAACCTATCAGGTCGTATAATTTCATCAACAAGAGAAGCGATTCACAAAGGTTTTTTGGATTGGTCAAGTAGATTGATGTTGGCCATGTACACTTGTGAGATTCAGGCCAGTGCAGAAGTGCTTGGAAAAGTCTATGCCGTCGTTCAGCAGAGAAAAGGTAACATCATCTCAGAAGAGATGAAAGAAGGTACTCCATTTTTTCAAATTATTGCCCGGATTCCGGTTGTTGAAGCATTTGGTTTCAGCGAGGATATCAGAAAGAAAACATCAGGTGCAGCATCCCCACAGTTAGTGTTCAGCGGGTACCAATCCATTGATGAAGATCCATTTTGGGTTCCAACAACTGAAGAAGAGTTGGAAGAGTTGGGTGAATTTGCTGAGAGGGAAAACATTGCCAGAAAACATATGAACGGTATAAGAAGAAGAAAAGGTTTGTACATCGAGGAAAAGGTTGTACAAAATGCCGAGAAACAAAGAACTCTTAAAAGGGATTAAATGTCAAAAATTCTGTAGCTTTTATAACTTTGATTATCCATTAGAGTATTTAAACCATTCACAAATCAATGAATTGCCGCAACATAGGAAGTTTCTAGTTTAAGAGATGCTTTTGTGTAAAAGAGATGTTTTTGTTTTCAAAAAATTTGATTTCATTCGAGGCATTTTTGAACATCAAATCAAGTTCAAAGAACCAAAGCCTTTTGGTAAAGCTTAGGTGAAAGAAATCTAATCTTTGAAGACAAAAATTAACAAAGTTCACCTTATTTTACTTCTCTTTTCTCTGCTTGTTTTTTACTATATACAAAACATTCTCTTTACTAAAATAATAAGAGAAACTGAAAGGTTTGATGACCACTAAAAAAGATTTTCATCTGCACAACAATCAACATCGAAGACATCTTATCTGCTTCTAAGAGCATTAGCAGTCAGGCTGTCAATAGGTATAACCTCAGCATTGTTTTTCTCGATTTCTATCAACATCTTTGCCTTTTTGATATCAACATATCTCTTCTCCTTGAAATACTGAACCCAGCTTGATGCACAGTTCTCCTTGAACAACTTGTCTTCTTTTGAGCAATTCTTGTTGATCAGTGCAGTGTTTTTTGGGTTCAACGGTTGATCAATTTCCAATTTGTCCAAGCATGCATTGTATTGGTCTCTTGCCTCCCAGCACTTTTCTCTTTTTGAACGTAAAGGAATTTCTTGTTCCTGAGATTGTTTAGTCGATGAAAACAAACCCATAATTGAATTTAGTTGAGCTGAGGGCTATATATATTGTTTATGATCAAGATCAGTTGCTCTTGCAATATTACTAACTTCCACCACGATTTTTTTTTTTTCACTATCTTTTTACATGCATTCAAACGCAAGCAACTATCTAGATATACAACAACTTATCCTAGAGTTTTATCAGTTATTGATTCGAAGTGTTATTATCCAGCAGATTAAAAATGAGACCAAGAAATATTGAAGATCTCCTCTACGAAAAGGTGAGCATTTTGTATTCATTATATTTTTCGCTTTCTAACTAAGCATTCAAGAATACTAACAATTTGTAACAATGATTTTACTCAGTTGATGAAAAGCATAACATTTCATAAATTTGTACGATCTATTCATGCAAGAATAAACGGTCTACCACCACCTTCTATTCAAGATAGGATGAAGTACAAGTATGATCATTCAAATCAGTACGATTACTTATTCAATCCTACCAGATTACAGAAGTTTAAAGCGTTTAGAGTAATATTTTGGGATGAAATGAAGAGTAACTTCAGGATTGGAGGAAAGTGAAGATCATAATTTGGATCTAACAATCTTGTCAAAATGTATATATATTGAATCATTTTGGTTTACTTTATTATAATATCAGAGCTTAGATTTGTCTTTCAATTTTTTGAGAAAGGTACTCATGTTTAGCTTCAGGTTACAAAAACTGATTGTAATTTTTTCTGTAAAAAAGTAAAGGTTTGAAAATGATAAAATAGAAACCAGTATTCTTCAAAAGATCATACCTGGTGGCATGATTTAGAGACAGTATTGTTATTCAACAGAAACAAAAATGAAGAGTTGGAAAATAGCGTAAGAGTGAGAAAAATCGTTAAATTGAATGATGCAGAAGAGAGACGAAGAAAAAGAAAATAGTCAGTTTATAAAACAAATCAAGTAGATAAAAGAGCAATTACTAATTGTTTGAGTAAATGGTGTCGACGTGCGAAGCACAATCCTTCAAAATCAATTTTCTTTGCAATTTTTGAGCACTGGTAACATATCCATTTTCAGGAGTCCACTCATGGTCCAACAATACAACACCCAATAACAATTCAATACCATTTAAGCCTTGCTGTTTACCTGTTTCCAAGATACTCTTCAAAACGACCTTGTTCAATTTCTCGTTCTCTAAGACGTTTGAGAAATCAACTTGATCTTCACTTTTAGCCAATCCTAACTCAACGGCCAATTCCTTGATGTTCAGTTCGTGTGGAACAACCATACCGACTGGCTTAACTTTGGTCTCATCAGCATAACAACAAATGTTCAACACATACTTGTTCGAACGATAAATTGACTCCAACTTCTCCAAAGCGATATATTCACCATTGGCTGTTTTGACCAAATTCTTTTTTCTGTCAATAACTTTCAACCAACCATTTGAATCCCATTCACCGATATCACCAGTGCAAAACCAGCCTTCTTCATTGAACAGCTTTGACGTTTCTTCTGCATTCTTGTAATATTCACTCATAACCAGGGGTCCTCTTAACAAGATTTCACCTTGGTTATTTTTAGCAAAATAACCAGCTTCTGGAACATCAATCAATTTACAAGTGGTGGAAGCAGTTAATGCACCAGCAACACCGAATTCGAAATGTTCAGGTGGAACAACCGTTGTATTAGCAACTGTTTCTGTTAATCCGTATCCGATCATCATTGGAGCGACCAAGCTAGAGATGAATTTTTGAGTATCTGGTGAAATTGGGGAACCACCGTTCAAAACAACTTTCAACTCACCACCAGTGGCCAGTTTAACCTTCTTGAAGATAACTGAATCCAACAATCCAGGTAAGAGTGGGATATGGTATGATTTCATGGTATCTTTGGCGTTCAAAGCACTCCAAAATATTTTTTGCTTTGTTGAAGACTGTTTTGAAACTTGGGAAATAATACCCTTCTTGACTTGTTCCCAAACAGCGGCAACACCAACCATGATGGTTGGTTTGAACTCTTTCAAATC
Source organism: Peterozyma xylosa (assembly GCA_003706035.2). Classification (NCBI taxonomy): domain Eukaryota; kingdom Fungi; phylum Ascomycota; class Pichiomycetes; order Alaninales; family Pachysolenaceae; genus Peterozyma; species Peterozyma xylosa. Next base: position 648,239 of record PPKF02000004.1, on the reverse strand, counting down.
ACCTTGACAATTTTTGACAGAGGCGTCTGTCAAAGTCTTCACGTTGGCATAACCCAAGCATGCACCCCAGTAGAATCCCATCATTTCAAAAGCCAATTCAAAAATATGGGCCAATGGCAAGAAAGTGATGACCTTGTCTGTATTGTTCAAGAATGGTTTTGATGCAACTACTGATAAACCACCTAAACCAGCAACAATATTACGGTGTGACAATACAACACCCTTTGGATCGCCTGTTGATCCTGAAGTGTACATGATACACGATAAGTCCTCCAGTTTTGGTGGATGGATATCAATCTCTGAATTGTGCAACTTACCCAACTCGACAACTTCGTCAAATGAGATGAATTGGATATCCGGTCTAATTTCTTGAATCTTCAACTTTGCATCATTAGCAGCTTGGTACAATCTGCCCTCATATCTCGCATCTTCGGGATCAATTTTCTCACTGTGGATGATATATCTGACATCTTTTGCACTTTTCAATGGGTTGATCAACTTTGCCAACAATGCATTATCGGTGAAGATCGCAACCGAGCCAGTTTGGACCAAAGAATGCGTCAACCCCTTTTCACCCAAGGTGTCATAGGCAGTGACTATAGGGATGGCCTGTGATTGACAACCCAAGTAGGTCTGCATCCATTTCGCAGAGGTTGAGGCAAAAATGTGGAATTTCTCCGCGTCCGACTTGACACCCAACTTGTTGATACCCTTACCGTAGAAGTGGATCAAGTCAAGAACCTCCTGGTAGGTGAAGTACTTGTATGGCTCGTACTCGTAGAACGTCCATACCTTCTCCACCTGCTCGTTCTTGCCGTCCACCATCTTGTTTACCAACTTCTTCTCATCAATCATGTTTTTCAAAGGTCTGAAACCCATGCATCGGTTGTTCTGCTGTCTCTGTACACACTCGACAAAGAACTCGTATACCGTCTTGGCCTTGGAGTCCCTTGGTCTTTCCACAGCGCCGTCTTTGGCTTTGTAGTACCTTCTAGGAGCCGTTTCGCCATCCTTTGCTTCGCCCACTGGAACGTTAATCATTTGTTTGACCATTGTAGAGGCTCTTGTCTTTTATTCTCTGCTCTGCTTGCTTCCTTTGTTCACACAACACACTACCGCTGAGACTCTGATTTGAATCGAAAATTTATCTACTACGTATATATATATCCAATATCTCCAATATCTTCTATATATCCCGTATACAAACGATATATACACTATCACACTGGATGGTGGCAAGGCAATCAATCCCAATCATCCTAGTAATTCAAAACAAAGGGAGAAAAACCGCCAAAAAAAACATGAAAAAGTCCCAAAAAATCCCAAAACTTGCTCTCCACTTTCAGTTTCTACCAATCCAATTGGCACACCAGCTTCGAATTTCCACACCAGAGCAATTCACATACTATATACCCATTAGTGTATGTATATACAGGAGGCTTGTTGTTTGTAACGGCTGTCTGATTGCTGAAATGTACCGCTATTGTTATATAGCTCAAAAACGGGATACTCTATAATAAAGGGGAGGATTCTCACCTAGTATTTTTGTTGGGGATCCTTTCCCAACAAAAAAATTGAAGCACACAGTAGTGTGATTATGTAAGCGTTATGGAATGATTATGTAATTATCTGTTGCGCCCATGAACCCATGCACCCATGCACCCATGAACCATCACACGAAGCCGTCGTGCTTCAAGGTCAACCTCTTTTCAATCACAAACACCAAGTCGCTGATGTCGTTCACTATTTTGGCGACCACCGGGTTGGTGCCGGTGTCGACGTTGGCGAACATGTGTTTGCCGACAGAGCTCAACAATATCCGGAGCTTGAATAGCAGCCGGCTGTTATCGTCGAGTTCGAAGGGTGAGTTGAGGGCATGCTGAGGGGGTATTTGCAAGCGTCTCTTGAGAGAGGCGAAGGTTGGCAACTTGTTCAAGTTGATAAGAATTATCGACTCGGCCAACCTGAATCTGCGGGAGATGTTCTGGAAGTGTCTTAGGTTCGATCTGAACTCACTGGCGGTGGGGTTAGCAGCGTCGCCCGTTGGGGGTGGAGAGGATAAGGATTTGCCCTGGATCAACTCTAGAAACTCAAAGAACCTGATCATTATGTATTCGTCCACTGAAATGCCATCGTCGTTCTTTTTGATGAACTTGAAATCGACCAACCTGTCAAAATCGTCATCGGAGATCAACTGGTGCCGGTGCGTCTCATCTCTCATGATCACAAAGAGAAGTAACCAGTTCATGAAGTTGTACGTTAGGTGGTTCATGTTCTTGTTGAAAGTGATCAATTTTCTCACAAACTTGTAGTATGTTGTAAAGTTGCTGAAACTAGTCAAGCTTGGCAATATCTCGAAACATATCAAACGCATCAACCTCTTAAAGATCACGTCTATCGTGCCAGTGTTCATCTTGTAAAACAACGACAAAAGATTGTTCAACATCTCGATAAACTTGAAGCTTGTATTTGTCTTTTTTGAGCGGTTATCGTACACCCCAGTGCTCAAGTCCTCATCGACCATAGAAACAAATAAGAGCTTGAAATGAAACTCCCAATGAGTGAGGTTGAAATCATCTTCTAGCATCGCTTCGCTTATATAACAGTTCATCAATATTGAGATTTTCCGGAGTATTAAGGTGTTGGATTGTAGATTGTTGCTAAAACTATTGATCTGGATATGCCTCAGCAAGTCACCATTTTCTTTGATCACTTCATCCAAGATTTTTCCATCGATCCCCAACTCTTGTAAAAATAAATCTTCCTCATCACCAAATTTTAACTTATTTTCACTCCGTTTGAGATTGATCTCTTCATTGGTCTCATCTCCAACAATGCAGTTGCATAGCGACTCCTCATTTATCTTACCTGGATTTTTTTTCAACAAAAATTTCTCCAAAACCAATAGATTATTGAATGAATCTATCGAGTTGATCATCTTATAATCAAAACTAGAAGCAACTAATTGTAGTTTTTTCGTATTAGCACTATTTTCAATTCGAAAAGTCCTGTTATTTTTGAGATTCAAGTCCAAATCGATCAAAGAGTATAATTCAATTCTGGAAAATTTACTCTTGTTACTCAAAACCTTTGTAACCTTTTTGTCTTGATCGTTACCCTTGAATAGATGAATTTTTCTGAATTCATACATCTCATTATCAATATTTTTCATCACATATTGGAGGTATCTATCATTTAGCCTATCTGTTTTCAAAACTCCTGAAAGCTTCAGCTTGAACTCTTTAAACTCGTTCAACTGTTCAACTGCTTGGTCATCATCTCTGGCAAAGTTTGAATCTAAAAGTTTGGTATGTTCAAATAGCTTCAAATCGTTCTCGAACTTTTTGGGTATGTCGAACTTGGGCAAATTTAAACTGAACCCATCCAACAAAAAATCATCATCAGAGTGATCGAACTTTGTTCTTTTCTCTTTTGCCTCAACTGCTGATCTCAACCTTCTTTTATTATTTTCTAAAGCTGATAAAAGTTTGCTCTCCCTTCCAAATTCTTCCTCTTCACTTGCTGACGACAAAAACTCAAATTCTCCATCATTCATAGCTCGCCTTAGTTGAGTTGGATAAAGCCAGTCCTTTCTTTTTATTCTACTTACCCGTCCAATCTTACAGTCTCATATCAAAAATACGCGTAGAGTTTACTTTAAATTTGATACACCTATACACCTGTCTAGGTAACCGTGAGTAACGAACGTCTTTTGACTTATACACTGATAATTCTATTTACAAGAGTTCTATAACCATATAATACTTGATTAACTGTTCTTCGCCGCACCGTGAATCTATTCTGCCTCAGCAGCAGCACTATTTTTGTTGATCTCATCAATCTTTTCTTGATCGTAAACATAGTTGATCAAACTAAACCCAACAACACCAAACAACACCGAGCTAGAAATGATTTTGAATATCATCTCTGGTAAACTTAGGGCGTTTCCATCCTGCCTTGGACCCCAGTTACCATAACTCAAATAGTATAATGCTTTCTTGTCCAAGGTGTTCAAATTGTGCTTCCAACTCAACTCTTGCTTGTCATTCAAGTAGTCTATTATATCGTTTTGATCATCCGGTTTCAAATTTGTCCATCTGGTTGACAAATTGTTTAAATCGGGTGAGTATTCTGGCTCTTCTCCAACTTCTTCAACTTCATGGCTAACCTCTTGATTTTGTTTGCTCAAGCCTGACTGAAATCTTCTCGTTGAAGTAGTAAGCTGTCTTGTAGAAAACCTTGTACTCCTATTTACCACTGATTTCAATAAAGACATTATAGGATCGTTGTTACCGGAGTGAAATTTGAATAATTTTGCTCAATTGATGATGTCTTTTTCGCTTTTTTTTCATGATAAATCTTGGGGTTTTCTTAGTTTTTTTCCTATACTGATTTTCTTGATAATAATACAAGTTACGTGGTTTGATCTAAGAGATAGAATCAAAGAAATCAGCAACAAAATCATTTGATCACTAGTGAGATGACGTCTTACAAAGAGCTTTTTGTAAGTAGACAAGTGGACAATGTTTGATTTGTACTTTACTGGGATGTAAAACAGTCCACTAACCGTTCAAGCTAATAGTTTACATTCGATAAATATCCAAAACTTCAACCGTTGTTGGACCGTAGCAGTCATCCAATATTGGCAATCACATCGTTATTGACTGCAATTATTTTATCCTTAGTTGTATACTTGAGGTCACCAGATGTCAACAATCCAATGTCCAGATCAATTGGAAATTTGGCCCTTTTGATCGTCATGTCAGTCTTAGCCAGTTTGTTGTTTGGATTTGGATCAATTTTCTTAAGCAGCTGGGTGGGAGTTTACGTTTAGCGATGGATAACTTGTGTAATAGTTTCAGGAGTATTAGGTAACAAATCAAATCCAAAAAAGAAAAAAGAAAAATAGAGCTATTTTATACATAATTACTTGCACATTCCACACCACAGATCAACTTTGGATCATGTGTTCTTCTTCATTATATTCGACCCTGTCCTGAAGCCGAACTTGTATTGAAACATGTACTTGAATGTCAAATAGAACCCAGGAATGTACAGGATCAATAACAGCTTAACGATCCATTCCAACCTATAGTCTTGGATGAACATCAAAGATAAGAACATTATTGTAAATTCTGAGTAGCACTTCAACGGGAACAAGAAAAATGGAGAGTTCATGTAGACCAATTGAATGAGTTTTGGAACCCTATACCTTGAGTTGAATCTAATTTTGAAACTGAGATAAATAAACTTGATCAACTCTTGCAAGCCCCATGAAACTATCAATAGACTGAAGCTAGTACTTCTGGCAACTTTTGGATATTGGTAGATCAAGCCATATGATATGAATGGTTTCAAAGCGCTGTTTAACAACAAAAGCATCTTGTTTGAGTTGTTGTTATATCCGTTTAGGAACTGGAGTATCAAGTCAGCTATGATTTGGAATAGCTGCAAGTTTATAAAGAAATCAGCAATACCACCTGGCAAGAACTTTCGACCAACCAACGGTAACAAAACCACAAATCTGAGCAATAAAGTCAACCATAATATGGACGATACGTTGTAATAGAATTGCAAAAGCTTCAACGGTAATGAAATCATAATACGACTTACTACATATACAGTGTAAAGTTGAGTTGAACTTGAAGTTGAAATCAACCGTTTAAAACACGTTATTAGTATTAGGCGCTATTGAAAAAAAAAAAAAAAAGATTATGAAGACATCTAGAGAAAGGAATACCAACCAACAAACCAAGTCCAAATAAGTCCTCCAGCCACATTGAAATTAGTGATTTGACCATGAAGCTCTTCAGTTTGCGATCAATTTTTGTATTATCTTTGCTTTCGTCATTTGTCCTATCGGCGTTTTCATCGACAGATCAGGAGATTTTCAAGATAAACCATGAACTACAAAACGATTTGGGCGAAGATTGTACATTCTATAAGTGGTTGAACTTGCCAAAGGGCTCCAAGTCAACTTATGATGAGATAAGTAAAGCATACAAGAAGTTGTCAATCAAGTTGCACCCAGATAAGTTCCAACAGAAGAATAAGAAGCTATACAAGAATAATAAAGACTACAAAAGACTGGCTGCGTTAAACAACAGTAGATTTGAGAGGTTATCTGTGATTGGAGATATTTTGAGAAGCGAAAGAAAGGAGAGGTATGACTACTACCTTGTAAAGGGATTTCCAAAATGGAATGGATCGAACTTCTTGTTCACCAAATTTACTCCTGGTCTTGTTTTAAATTTATTTTTGATCTTCATTTTGGTTTCAGTTTTCCATTACATTGGAATCAAGATTCAGTACAATCAAGAATTCAAGAGAATTGAATCTTTGAAGTCCCAGTTACAAAAGGCTGCATGGAACGGCAGTGATACTCCAAATCCAAAGGATTTGAACGATAAAATGATTTACGACGAACAAAAACAAAGAAAGTTCTTGATCAAATTCAATGGAAGTTGTTTTTTGATAGATGAAGATTCAAATGGGGAAAGAGTTGGATTACATCTGATTGACCCACTGCTCAATATCGCCAAAATTTCACTGAAGGACTCTTATTTCTATAGATTTCCAGTCTTTGCTTGGAACTCCAGTGTTGGTAGACTCATTCCTAATTTGAAGATTATCAGAACATATGATGATGAGGTCGTTGAAGATTTGGAAGAAAATGAAGTCAAAGGCGATGCTAAAAAGAAGAAGAAGAGTGGAGCCAAGCTCGAATTGGCAAACGGAAAAGTTTTATATGGTGCTGCTAAGAACGGTGGTAGAAGAAGAAAGTAGAAAATCTTTGATTTGTACTCCAAAACTCGTTAAAAAACTAATCAAATCAACCCCAGGTGAAGATATATAGATAAAGAGAATAAAAGCGTTGAACTCAAGAAGTTTATATAATTGGATGAGAGTCATCTCCAAAGATCCAGAACATAACCCTCAGTGACAGAATCATCACTACCATAAAGCGCCTGCCAATTTTGAAACCCACCTCTCAAGATCCAAATCTTTTTCTCCGAAGCTTCTTCACCATCAACTTGATCATTCAAAAACCTTGAAAACTTCAACAGTGCCGATGGGCCTCTCTGTTGACTCAATGCACAGTGAAATACTATATCGTTGTAGTTTGTTTTCACCTGGTTGTATAATTCAGTTAGGTTTTGCAGTGTGAGTTGGTTAGATGGATAATTTAAACAATTTTTGATATGTCCCTTTGGTTTGTATGCGGTTAGTATTCAACTCTCGATACCTTCATCACTCCTGACACTTGTCTGACTACTCACTCCAATGAAATCACTATCCCTAACATCAATGATTATGAAGTTCCCATATCCTGTTACTGATTTCTTCAGATCAATCCATTCTTTCAAAGTCGAAGGTTCAAGGTAGGCTAGATCTGATACTGTATACATTTGCTTTGTGTGTCTCTTAATTTGAAATTTGATGAAAGGAACTTGATGGTTTAATCTTTAAGGGAGTCTGATCTTCGCTGAAACGTTTGTTATATATTGAATTACCACATAAGCATGTTCTGGAATCATTTTTTAAATGTATGTAGATCCATATGATTGACACTCTCTGATTTGCCTGGGCCTTACCGAAGTCTGAAAAAAGTCTCGAATAAAATTTCAAAACTTTGGATCTCGAGTCAATACTCAATCAACAATACACCTTAAACTATGAAAGTGAATCTGAATTGTCCAGATAGTGTTTGTATATATATATATATATGTGTGTGTAAAAGATTAAAAATTCGTTAGAGTAAATTTGTATCAAAAAAGTAAAGACAGACTTTACGTAAAACATACTTAAATAACAGATAATACGAAATGAACAGATGAACATAGATCAATGATCAATTTTCCTTTTTTTCCACATCGTCATCCCCTTTGTCTTTGTCTTCTTCGCTTTCGCTTGAAGCTGAAGATTCGAGCTTCTTCTCTTTACTATCCTCGCTATCCTCTTCTTCGTCTGCTTCGCTTAAATCGTCCTCACTACCAAAAGTTGAGGACGGTTCAGAGTCGCCATTTTTCTTCATCCAATCCTTGAAGTTGTCGATAAATGATTTGTTTCTACGTAGCTCCATCGATGATGATTGTGATCCGTTTTGTTGTTGGCTTCTTGTGTTATATCTTTCTGCGAATTCTGTTGCTGGCGAAAAAATCGATCTCTTTGAATTCAACGATGAAGAATCAGACTTCTTATCGTTACTCAAGAACTCGCGGACCTCAAAGTATAGATCCTTGGAGGCATTGTTTAAGCTCAAATTTTTCTTTTTCCAATATCCTCTGAATTCATTGATATGTTTCTTGAATTCCAATTCGTTCTTCTTCAACCAACTGACATTTAATTCCTTTCTGGTGGCACCTCTAGCAAAATTTCTCATGAGGTACTTGTCATAATCCTTGATTATCTTTGTAATGATGTCGGAGGTTGAGATCCCTTCGGTTCTTTGGGTTGTCAAAAACATTCCCCTCTCTTTCATGGGTCTGTAGATATCATCACTACCAACACCTGCATATGGCAAATCGTCATGGGCAACGTAGTCAATCTTGTGTTTGTCTAAAAACTCAGTTGTTACACACCATGGGGCATTTGGGATGACTTCATCAACCCACTTGCAGTGCAACAACGTTTCACACCGTTGTTTGTCTGACAATACCGTCAAGCCTTTGTGCTTATGAGTTTCGAGATCACTTGGGACACCACACACTAATTGGGTGTTTGGGAACGCTTTCTTACACTGCTCCAACTGTCTCATGTGGCCCAAATGAAACAAATCGAATACTCCGTCCGCATATACTCTGATCGGACGGTCCTTTGGGGGTAGGTTGAACTTGAAACCAGATGGTCGAAACTTTCTCAACTCTGTTGGCAACAGCTCATCGTACTCCTTCTCCAACTTCACAAGCTCTTCCTGCTCCTTGGTCAATATTTTTGGTCTCTTCAATCTGTGGTCGTCTTCATCAGAATCATCCGTTGAATTGTTGTTGATATTTCTATTGTTGTCCGTTGCATTTTCCTCGTTGGTATCGAGACTCTCCAACTGGGATCTGGTTCTCTTTCGGAACAAGTTCGTGAAGGACCCGTTTGACACCAACTTCTTCTTCTGCTTGCTGCTGGTCGAGTCGTTCGAGGACGTTCTCTTCAAAGCTGGTGATGAGACAACCGTTATTTCATCTGCATCTTCCGATGTCGACAACTGTGACTTTCGGGCACTCTTCCTGGGTGACGGACGAGCCATTGTACAATATTAGGTGATCAGAGCAAGACTACTACTCAATATTCCTGACTTTTTCTCACTGAATGTCTTTCAACTGCCTACAAGACTTGAATCTTCAATCAATAATAACAGATCGTGGTTTTTGTTGAGTATTTTTTTTGTTCAATAGCGCAATTTTGAAGAAAATTCAGAAAATGTCACAAACATGTGATAAAACTTGATCCAACTCAGATCCTCAACTTGACCAATAAACCACTACTAAGCTGTTCTACCCTTTTATATAGAAATTGGCTCTATCAAACAGACAAATACCACTTTGAAGGACCAAATTTGAACCACAAATGGTTGACAATCACCACTGAAATTGATCGCATTCTCTCTTTGTGTAACCTATTTTTCTCACGTTGAGCCTCTGCGCAGTATGTGAATGAGGTTGAGCCAGTTGTGATGTGCAAGGTGGTAAAGATCAGTGATAAATATAAGTAATAAGGAGATTCTAGGGAGTCCTTGTAGTGTTGATAGAGGCTAGAGGTGTAAGCTGAGAACGGAAGGTCGAAAAGCAGAGAAAGAGCGAGAAGTCCAGATGAAAAAGTCGAGACTTAGCGCCAGCAACGATAATCACAAATGGATCAACATTGTTCATAAAAACAAAAATGAGTTGGCCAACGAAATGGTTGCACTCAACAATGGATTGCTCAATGATGAGTTCATCTATCTTGTTGGTGTGAGCCGATCAATGTTGCTTGAAATATTGATCCGAAATGTACGTAGTTGGTTTGAGAATGTTCGATGGCTGTCTCCCCAATCTCGAAATACTAACAAGGCTATGATTTCTATCCTGTGATTGAAGAATGGGTATATAACCATGCAGGAGGATGAGAACGTCTACACAAACTTGAATCTTCTATTCAATTCGATCAAGAACGACAAATATAATCAATTGAGCAAACTAAAGCATTTGATCTCAATAGAGTTTATAAAACTAATGACTGTGTTTGGCATTCTCTATCGTCCAGTCTCTAACTACTATAACCTATTGATGTTTCAGTTCATCTCAACAATAGTCAGTAACTACCTGCATTTAACAACAAACAACAACGACGACGGGTTGATCAAAGATAAGATCAACAAGATAATTGGACTAACCGTGTTGGGCATCGTTGGAAATATTAACGGTTCCAGTGATTGCATGTCAATGGCCACAATCGAGATTCACCTCAAATTGGTTGATAATATCATATCGTGTTACTCCAATGACATTAGCATTGTTGACAGCTGGCTAGACTATCATTATAAGGAGCCAGATGTGATTCAATTTATCAACAATTTGAATTTCAATGGTGATAATGTGATACATATAAAGTTCCCAATCTTGGAAATAATGGATAAATTGATTACAAACTATACAGTTTTCATGAGTGATTATTCATACTGCATAGTTGAACTCTTCAAATTATCAAACCTATCAGCAAGCTTGGGCAAAATATTGGAAAACTCAAATGTTTCTTTCAATATTTCAAATCTTCTAGGTGAATCAGTCTCTCAGATCGAGATGAACGATTATTATAAATTTTTCGATAAAGATGGTGGTCTGGGAGATGGAAAGTTGTTATTGTACAAGTTGCTGGATCAGTTAGATGGAAGGAGGCGATCAGACTTGGAGAATAGCTTGAATTTGATTGTTTCCATTATCAAGCACTGCAAAAACCCAGAAATCGGTTTATTTTTCATTGGAAAGTTCGATGAAAATCTTGTTGAGCCATTGACAACCATTATTGATCACTCAAAGATCAATGTGGACTCACTACTACTATCAATGGTCCTAACAAAATTGGTGCATACCGATTGTGAATCATTGGACGATTACGTCATTTACTTGTTCAATTCAAACAGGACATTCAGGCTGTACCTAACAAGAAGTTGTCTACTAAACAATGAAACACATAACATCCCAAGAGATTTGATGCTCGAGTTCATCGAGAATTTGATTGACAGTGACACCGGCAATAATCTAGTTAAAGAACTATTTTGTGATGGAACTGACTATCCAATGCCTGAACTTGAGCCGGACCAGCATTTGAAGTTGGGAAGACTACTTGTCGAGATTGACATAAAGCCAATTGAAATCAGCAAAACAATGAACGATATAATCAGGCGATGGTCAGGCTTCACGAATAAAACTTGTCTCCACATTGACAACTCAAAGATCTTGGTCAAGTTGATTTCAACCATCTTTTTGAAAAATGACCACAAACACAGCATATCACCCATTATAATCAAGTTGCTAACTTTTAACAACTTGAAGGTGAAAAGTTTTTACACCTCATTGATCTATGAGGCGGTTTTAATCTTGTTGAACCAGTACTCCATCTGTGATGTGAGCATACATGGTTTGTTCGACACGGCTATGAATCGAGGGACAGAGCATGACAGAATTATGTTAGACTACATGGCCACTAGCACCAGCACCGCAATGGCTCTTAACAATAGCGATAACAGATGCTTGGTGGTGGAAATCTTGATTATAATCTATTCAATATCGATGTTAAACCAAATTTGACTGATTCCATCAATGCAAACCTCAAACGCATCGGTGAAAAAAGAATTTTTAAACACCGAAGTGTTTGACCTTGTTACACACAACCAAGCGATTTTGAAACATCAACAATAACAATACGTATATACTCATTTTGTTAGTTAGACTTTAGTGGAACATTTAACAGGTTAGATAGTGGTTGGATTTGATTGCGTCATCAATCTTTTGGGTTCTTTAGCGCTTTTTGTAAGTTTTTGTTTGATCCTTGTTTTGTGGCCTTACAAGTTGCACGGAGATCAACAGTCAATTGGTTTGAGTATATAAATATCGATAAATCACTTCTCCAATATTACATTGTTGCTTACCGTGAACTTTTCAGTTCAAGTTCATTGACGTTCAATTGACTTGTTGAAGAATCAATCAAAAGCAATATCACGTAGGCAAAAAAAAAAAGGATCATAAATTATGGAAACCATTTTGATAACCACTCCAATTCAAACGACATTCCCTTCATTGAAACTCTCTCCAAAGATGGATTTCAATTCATTGAATTCGTATTATCAAAAGCAAAAGACCCAAAGTGAAGATTACAATTCATCTTTCAATGCTGGCCCCCCATTTCATCATCAGCAGCAGCAGCAGCAGCAGCCTTTGTGGCAACAACGCCATTACGATAAAGATGGCCAAAAGATCAACACAAATATAACCAGACCACAGCAGCAGTTGCAGAAAAGACAGCAGGTTGAAAACATGAATCCGAATCCAACCAGCAACAAGTTCAATGGATCAACACTGGCACCTTCAAAAAGGGGAAAAATTACAAAGGAGTATTACAAGAATGATTACTCAAATAATTTTATACATTCAAATAAGTTACCAATCAACTATGTCAGGAACATTGAGAACCCCATTGAGGGTTACCCAAAGTTGCAAAGATTGTTCAAGTTGAAGGAACAAAAAGTTGGTCAATATGCAACAAAACCATATGGATGTAGGGTTGAAACGGACAAGATTGTGGAGACTTTGAATGGATGGATAAATAGGGATAAATTGATCTTTGATGTGATTATGATTGGCGCTTTGACCGAAAACCAGTTCATCTTACCCTTGTTGACTCAATTGCCTATAGATAAACTTTGCTCCAGGCCAGGCTTCTTGTTCATTTGGGCATCAACTCAAAAGATTACAGAATTGAAGAATCTTTTGACAAACAACAACAACTGGAGTAAGAAATTTAGAAGATCTGAGGAATTGGTGTTTGTACCAATTTCAAAAGATTCACCGTACTATCCATGTCTGGACTCCTCTTCGATAGAAGACGAAAAGATTTTTCAAAACATGCAATGGCATTGTTGGATGTGTATCACAGGCACTGTTAGAAGATCAACTGACAGCCATTTGATCCACTGTAACATCAATACAGATTTAGCAATTGAGACCAAAACAACATTGAACAATGCTGTACCACAACATTTGTACCAAGTTGCTGAAAATTTTTCATCATCAACAAGGAGATTGCACATAATACCTTCAAAAACAGGATTGAATAATCCAGTTAGATTGAGACCTGGTTGGGTTATTTTGAGTCCAGATGTAATGTTAAACAATTTTAATCTGAACAAATACAAGAACGAATTGAGTTACATTGGTGGCAATGTTCCAAATGATCAAGAAATTGAGCAGTTGAGGCCAAAGTCTCCTGTTCAAAAGTAGGCTGCCTGGAATCTGTTTTTTCAAGTTTTGAGTCTTCCAAGCATCTTTCTTATCTGATTCTTTGTTCCTTTCTTTGTTTCGTTAATAGTTGTATGCATGTTACAAAACAAAAAATCAAAATAAAGATTACCGCTAGTATTGTTCTTTCCAGTTCTTTTAAATGATAATGACATATTTTATAAAGTTACATAAAAAACACAAAATGACAAAACTAGCTATAAAATAAAAAACCTCACATGTAAATTCAATTCATTAATGAAACCCAACTAAAGTACAACAAAAGAAATGATCGTGGAATGAGATAGACCGTCAAAGGCTTTCATACCCACAAATCCTTTCTTTCTATTTGAATGAAAGTAAAATTTACTAAACTCCCTAATTCATCCCCTGTTAATTTTTTCTTGATTTTTTCCAATTTCTCTTTGTTTGAAAATTGAGTTGAATATTCACAATTTTTCAAGAAGCGTAATAACGACCACTTTCTAATTCATCGATTGTATTCTCGACAATATCATCCTCATCATCTTCTTCGACCAACTCAATAGTGGAATACTTGATCATATCCCATCTTTTCCAAAACATGTTTGAATCATCAATTGAGTCGCTATCAACGAAATCTTGCAAATAGTATTTAGCGTTTGTCAATCTATCCTTCAAGTTTTGAAGCGATGTTTGTTGGCATTGTTGGCTTCTTATACTTGTATTCATATAGCCACCAATCGATGAGATTGAATGCTTTGTATCGTTGAAATCCGAATCAGCATAATCTGTGATTTCAGTTTCTGCGCTCGAGGAAGCATCGGATTCGTGATCATCCGCGTCCGAAATGGAAATACTTCTGTTTGGAATGTTATAACCATAAGTCTCCTCTTCCGCGTACGTAGTAGCATCGCAGTATCTTGCCCATGCTTCGTCAATGGCGCCAACCAAATATTCAAAACAGCGCGATCTAGCGCTGCAGTCCGATTCGGCGATTGTCTTGAACTGTTTCATAGAGCCGGGTGAAGCCATCACCTCCTTTGCGACAAACTGGTTATTATTGCTGTCCTCGTTATATAATTCGTTGTCACATTGAGCTTCACCTTTGACTTCGTCTGCTCCTTCAATGCTTCCCCTAACTTCATTCTCCTGACTTTTCCTACTCTTTTGATTATAGTCATCAGCAGCTGCTGCTGCATCCTCATCCTCCTCATCATCGTCCAGGCTTCTCTCTTCTCCAGCATCATCATCTTCATCGTCACTGTACAATGCGACAGCACGAGAAATCAAAATGCTCTTTGGTGTGGCGGGAGCAGCAATAACCGAACTCTTCCTTCTCGAGTGCAAAGACTTCCTTCTCAAACCACTAGGAACCAGTCTTTGCTGGCGCATCAATACTGATTCGTCCTCCGAATCCTCCTCCTCGCTTGATGTGACCGACGAGGTCGGCCGACACAAGAATATATCCCGGTTGCTGGTGAGAGCCCTCTTCAAACAATGCGGTGTGGATGTACGGGACAAACATGAAAACGGACGTTTCTGTGTTGATGTCATAGTTAACGGAGTGGCAACCTTTCCTTACACGTGTAAATAAGTAGAAATGGCAGAGTCTCCTTTTTTGTCGAAATGAGCAGCACAATCAAGTGGTCAATCTCTGGGTTTGGGCGGTATAAACAATTAATTTATTCAAAAACTAATAGTTGACAAATATATTCAGACCAGCTAAATAGATATGGGCGCTTTTGTTGTTGTTGTTGTTGTTGATAGATTGAGATATATGTTGTCTTCAATAGAGCAACTTATATACTTCTAAACAAAACAAGTACGAGTAGTGTAAAGAACTAGCAAAAACTTTGTATGGGACAAAATAAAAAAAAAGGAGACAACACAAGAGAGGAAGAAGTTTCAAATATTTGGGAAGGAAGTTGTGGGAATCGAAAACAATTTATTGAAACTGCCAAAACTTTAAAAAAGCCATGGCAACACCTTTGTAATTCTGGGCTCTGATTGGCTCAAGAGCTGAAACATGCCCTGCGGCTTAGTTATTTTTGGGGTCGTACCACCGCGACACCCTTTTACAGTGCACCATAACCACGAATGGGAGGCAAATGTCAGGATTAGTCATAGTTTTTGAAATGTTCACAGTTGAAGAACAGGACTTGTGAGTTTTCAGATCGGCTTCAAATTTTTGGTGTGGACCAGAACCAAAGTGTACTATGGGACAGATCAATTTCAGCTTATTTAGAGGACGCAAATATGTGTTTAATGAGCGTACAAGAACTTTTCATACAAATGGAAACTGGACATGGAGCACCTAAGGAGCACATATGCGCTGGCAAGTTCAGGGACCCTTATTGTAGCCGCGTTGGATGTCGTGACATGAGTCTAGAAGGTTAAAGAAGAAAAGGTTTGTCCCTTAGTCTCAATACAACAATTTGGTGCCAAACAACACTACCTTTTATTCCATGGACATTAGATAGACATCATATATAGACATCAAATGTCCAGTAGACATTTTTGTTGAGGACTCAATCATACAAGCCGTTGGCGTCTATGTAGGAAGCAATGCTCTCCTGTAGATCCCTTTTCCATTTATCGTCCAGCTTCAGGGATATAGCGTCTCTGATCTCAGAAGAGCTCACTTGCAACACGGAAGAGTCGCCTTCGATCATGTATATCTTGTCTGCCCAATGGCGAGGGACGTTTTCGTTTTTTCCCAGCTTGATATCAGCGAGGTATCTGAACTGTCCTTCAACATCGAGCTTACCATCATCCCTAGCCAACACAAACAAATCCACCTTGTTCATAAATCCGCTCAAGGAATCCCGAACACTTGTCGCGTAATATTTTGGATCGAAGATTCTGATCAAGGTATCAAACCCAACCAAAAACACCAATTTCAAATCATCGTCCATTTTGAGAAACCTGGTTATGGCATCAGCCTTATCGACAAACTTTGCATGGTTTGTAATTCCAATACTCACGTTAACATTGACTCGCTGTGAAAATTCATCTGCCATCAATCGCATCATATTGATTCTATGTTCGAAACTAGCAGGCTTGGGTGCCACCTTATCTGCGTTTTTTACCGACAACAAGAATAGCAATGAGAGCGAATTATCAATTATCTTGGCTCCAGGCCTCAACATTTTGGATTCATAGTCGAAAAGTAGCGATTTCAAAGCTAAAGATGAGTGGCCATTATGAGGTGGATTGAACGACGAGTCAAGAATATAGAGTCTTTTTATGCTGTCAAACGTGAAACTCTTGGAGGTGTGATAAATGATATCAAACTCTTTATTGAGTCTTGAAAACTCTTTCAACAGTCTCGATGAATTCATGAATGCCTATGAAGAACCTGAAAGAAAAAACTTTGACCAAAACTGTTCAGCGGTGATTTTTTCGCTCTTCTGGATTTTTTCCATGATTTTTTTATCTTTTCCATCTGTGGGTGACTTCCACTGATCAAATAATTATGGTTATCGATAAACATAGCTCAGCTTCAAAATAACAACAGATAAACTTTGAGCAAAATGAGAGGGTACTTTTTCTTTTTATTGATAAGCTTTTTCATTGCAAGTTTGGTGGTTGAAGCTGCCGAGAAGTTCGAGACGCCAACGCTCACTGTTACAGCCAAGGCAGCTAGCCAGACAAAAAGCTCGACAAATGCAAGCCCGAAGGTCAAAGTTGGTGAGTAACGATAACCATTTCTCTTAATGAATACAGCAACCTTCTAACATGATTTCCAACCAAACCGTACTTCAATGTAGGCATAATCAAGAAAATTCCTGCTGACAGATGTCCACGAAAGACCAAGAAGGGAGACGTTCTCACCGTTGAATACAGAGCATATTTGAGTAGTGGCGCCGAGATTGATTCATCTTATAAGAGGGGTAAGCCATCCACGTTTGAACTAGGTGCTGGTGAAGTTCTTCCTGGTTGGGACCAAGGTCTTATCAATATGTGCATAGGTGAAAAACGTAAGTTGACAATTTTTAGTGACTTGAAGGGAATCGTCGATTCTGTTTCCAACAAAGTCATCTTCAAGATAGAATTGACCTCGATCGAGGGATTTGAGATGCCTGATTTCGATGAAGATCTAGTCAAGGATGAATTGTAGTCGATACGGAGACTCCTTATACCAACGAAACCCGATAAGAATAAACCATTCA
Source organism: Peterozyma xylosa (assembly GCA_003706035.2). Classification (NCBI taxonomy): domain Eukaryota; kingdom Fungi; phylum Ascomycota; class Pichiomycetes; order Alaninales; family Pachysolenaceae; genus Peterozyma; species Peterozyma xylosa. Next base: position 630,619 of record PPKF02000004.1, on the reverse strand, counting down.
CCCAGAATACCTACAATATTAGAACATTTTATAAACCTTCGAATAAAAACTGAATCATTCACTTATTTGCTGAGTGAGACCTTGCTTATATGTAAATACATAACATAATATGCTGGGTTCAAGCGCGCTCAAGTTTCGTGAAGTAAAATTGACGAGAACTTGAACATAAGCAGAGACCTGATATTCATCATTAGCTGAATCGATAAGCTATATTCACTATTACAAGCAAAATGTTTCCAATGTCTTCAATACTCAAATCATTTGCTCTTTGTGCTGTTTTATTAGCACTAATGGCAAGTGCAGCTAACGATCAACTACGTATCGGTATGTGATCCTTGATTACTGGTCAAAAGATCAGTTGAACCGCCGAGAGATACTAACATAACCAAACATTGTTTTCCAATCGACTATAAGGCATTACCAAGAAAGTTCCAGAAGATAAATGTTTGAGAAAGACTAGACCAGGTGATGTTATTCACATGCATTATAAGGGACAACTTCTGGATGGCACTGAATTCGACTCGTCATACAACAGGGGATCACCATTATCCTTTGAATTGGGCTCCGGTAGAGTCATACAAGGTTGGGATCAAGGTTTAAACAACATGTGTATTGGTGAAGAACGTAAGTTAACAATTCCGCCTCATTTGGGTTATGGTTCAAGAGGTGCAGGTGGTGTTATTCCTCCTGATGCAACCTTGGTTTTTTATGCTGAGTTGGTTGGAATTGAAGGCTTTGAAACTCCGGAAGAGGTCGAGGAAGTTGAAGAGCTCAGGGATGAATTGTAAAGAGTTATTCACGGCTCAATTTGAATTACGAACGTGCAAAATGTTCATTGAGAACGATTGATAAATATTATTCGTTTGACCATCCTTGGAGAGTCAGTATAATGTATTGTATCATTGTATTCAATCGCGAAGCATAAAAATTAGCTATATATCCATATAAAAAGTGAATGAATCGTTTCCTTTAGTTATTAACTTGAGCCGCTGCTGCTGCTGTTAACCTTAGGTTTTGGGCGTTTGGAGAAAGAACTGGAGCCGTCCAAAGCAGATAACTTTGGGGTTCCAATTCTTACCCCTTCAAAGGCAGCCAATTTGGGGGTTCCTAATCTTGAGCCTTGGACTGTGCTGAAATCTCCATTGAAGTCACTAAAAACGCCATTGAAGAAATCTTCAAAAGTATTGAACTTCGAAACGTCCGGAATCTTAATCGAATCAAAATCCATTCCTGCCATAGTATTGACTTGAGTACCTGTCTGAGTTAGTATTGAAGGTGAATTGCTTTGAATGAATGAGGGGCTACCGTCCAAAGACTTATAGCTTGCCTGAGGTGATATCTCTTGATGATATTGTCCTAATGTTCCACCAAACTCTAGTGATTCATTAAGGTGCAAACTCTTTAAAGTCCCAGAGTACAAATTGTTCAATTTCGGATAACTCCCGTTGCTGGCAACACTCTCAACTGGAGATTCAATTTTGGCTTTGGCTTCCACTGTTAGGTCCAATGGTTTGGGAGAAAAGGTATTAGTAGCAGGATCGTATGCCTTGTCATTTGGATTGCTGGAAAGAATAGTTGGCGGATCCATACTAGTAGAAACTGGTCCTTGAGCTGGAGACCGGCTTGCAGTCTCAACAATACTTTTGATTATTCTCCCAACTGTATCGGTTGCATCGTTCATCTTTTCACCTATATGATTCAAGTGCCAATAAATTTTTGAAATCAAATTCAAGGTCATGGATTTCTCTTCTGTGGTCATTATGCTCAAAAAATCACACAATGTTAAACACGCATAAACTATTTGCAGTAAAGAGGTAAACGGAGAACCCCTAATCAAGGATGAAGGTAGCTTTAGTAATCTCTCCAAAATCAAAAAAGAGTGATGACATGCAGTATTGTAAGCAAAACTCAAGAATCTTTTATCCTTCACGCGTGAAGGTTTCTCTGACATGTACATAATGAAGTGACGAGACAACATGATGTAGAAGGAGTCATAGGCAAATGATAAAATTCCAGAAACGTCCTTTTTGATTAAATGCTCCCACTTAACTCTCCAATCGTCCAACTCTTTGAACACTAAGAAACTATTAGATTCATATAAACTTGATGTGTTTGGAGTATTGTCTTTAGGTGTTGAAGTTGGAAGTTGCAATTGACCAAAATAATGAGCAGAGTTTTCCAAAAGCCTCAAGAAATTGACGTCCAAATCCAACTCAGAAACTTTGATAGCATCACCTATTGTTGCTCTTGGAAATTTTAATGTCAAGCTATGGATGTTGAAATAGTCTTTAGTTATCAAAATTGGTCTTCCTGCAAAAAAGGCTGTCTGAAAATGGCATGCACATAGGGAGTTCCAAATTCTCAAGTGATACAAATCATCACTGTTATAATCTTGATAGTATAGCACTCTATTTCTAATAGCTGCAAAGTCCATTGACACTATGAAATGTTTGATGCCAGATCCTGACAAAATCCAATTATCAATTTGTGGTTGCTTTGGCTTTCTGGCAATATTGTATAGTGATAAATATAGGATTGCTTCAATGTCATGATCCGTTAAAGGGTCCGTTATCATTGCAATACCCAACAATTTTGTTGTTAACCAATACAATTGCTTTTGTTCCTCGACATAATTGTAATTCTCATCAAAGCACATGGCCAAAATCACAAAGACACAAGTGATAAAAGGGTGCTCTTTTACATACCTTCTGTTGACCTCTTTGATTCCGCCTGGAATGATCCAAAAGTGAGAAATCTCAAGAAATGATTTAGCTAATTGTAAACATAATGATTCATTCTCTGAATAAAACTGTAAAAATTCTTCGCAGGCTTTTTCTAGAGGGTCATATTTATTTGATCTTTTGAACAATTTTGAGTCAATCTGCTTCATTATATTCAAGGGAGCTTGTTTGGAGTATTTGTCCATATAGTTGTCACTTGTGTTTGAAATATTGTTTGAGAATTTGGAAAGGACAGGAATCAGTTGATGTTGAAGAGGCGCTGGTGGTTGGGAATTCTGTCGCTGGTTCTGGATAGACAGTGGGGTCGAATGTAATGAGTCCTTCAGTTTAGATGAGTTCAAGTCAATAGTTTCATCCCCAGATAAAGATGAACTTGTCGGATGGTTGAACTGTTGCTGCAAGGAAAATCCAGCTCCCTTACTCAACAAGTTGAAAAGATTATCCATTTTTTGACTTATCAGATTGATTTTTTCTTCAACTCCAGTGATTCTACCATTTATGACGTTAACCTCTGAAGTCGGAGTATTAAGCGTCTTGATCTGCGAAGAGTCAATATTATTCTCCTTTATCAATGAACATTCTAACCTTAGCTTATAGCATCGATGGCATTGTCCCAATTCCACTTCAAAGTCACACCTTGTTTTCAACCGACGGCAATGTGTACAAGACAAGGCACGTCTTTTCTTTGTCGGTTTCTTTTCATCAACTCTGGTGTCTTCCTTATCACTCACGGACTTCCTCTTACCTGCCATTCCAGTTTGTAAAACCGGGCCTGTGCTGTTCAAATTCACTGAAACTGAAGAACTGTCCAACTCTCTCACCTCATGCTTTATGTTAGAAGAGTTAATATCTGGCAGCGTTGGTTTTGAGCAGACTTGAGGCGATGATGCGACTGTTGAACTTTGATCATAGTGGCTACGGGGTGACGTAGACGTACTGTTTACCCTTGACGTATTTTGCGAAACTTCATTTGTCTTGAGATTACTGATCAGATCCTCCATCGTAAAAAGAGAAAAAGAAAAAGAAAAGGAGAAAATGGGTGCCCATGAGATATATGAAAGCGGACGTTGATTTGAATATATAACGTTTGTTGTTTTCTTATCTTTGAAAAACGTTGATGAAAACTAACAAAACTTCTCCTTCTTTTACCGGCGGGAAAAATATTTGTTTGGTTTATGGGTGTTCAACAAAATAAAAACATACAATCTGGGATATGTGGATCTTGAATTCGGCTTGGATTAAGACAAATATTGAGACCAGAGATTCATTTGAAGAAGCGCTGAAACCTTAAGTAAGAGTTTGGTTTTATTTTCTTGAAAAAATTCGACATATGACTAACCTCTTTTTTGATTGAAAAGAGAAAAAAAAATCATCATATTTAAAAGGTTAAAGATGAATGTAGTAAAAAGTATAAAAATAAAAAAGCAGTACTTCCATAGATGAGACATGAACTATTTCTGCGTGGTGCACCACTAGTGGTAGCCTTTGAAGAACCAATACCGTAGTCCAGTCCAAATGAATCAGAATCTTGAACGCCAGTTACCAAGCCATCCCGATCAACATGAATTGTATCGGACATTTTTGAATCGGCTGTACATTCAACTTTACCCCCTCTGACAAAAGTACTAGCTTCCGATCTTATCCATCTATTGCAGTCAAACAAGTGAGATGAAGTCAGTATTGATGCACTTCCTTTTACCAATCTCAACTTTGGTAGTGAAAGATCTTTGAAATCACCGGTGAACTTGATAGCTCCCCCAATAGCTTGTAATTTTGGAAAGAAGTTGAGCTTCGAAAGCTGATTGTTCTTTACAACTATCAAACCACCTCCAACATCTGCCAAGTCAGGAAATTCTGCTCCCTTCAACTTTGAGTTTTCGCTAACGATCAAAGTACCCCCAACACTTCTCAATTTAGGTACTTTTAAAGATGTGATGCTGTTATCTATAAATGCAGCAGATGCTTCAACTTCTTCAAGAGAAGTGATATCAAGACTTTCCACATCACGAATTGTGATGTTATTAACATATGTCAAGTTAGGCAATGAAACTGCAACATTCAATGCGTTAGCTGCAATTGTTAGTTCTTCATTGATTTTTCCAACGTGGGACTCAACCTGCTCAAGAAACCTATTGTTATTGATATTGAGTCTATCCAAACTTTCAACATTAATTCCAGAAATACTTGTTAAAGATGTGTCTGCAATAGTGATTCTCCTTACATGCCTAACACCAGTATCAAAGTAAACGTTTATCAAGAGTGGTAAAACCTTCCAATCCAAGTCTTGAACTGTAGTCAAAGAGGGAAAGTAGATTGAGGTAATAGAGGTTAGCTGGTGTAGTGACATTGCTCCATTAATGATTTGAAGCTTGTTGCCCTGAAGTCTGACTAAGTTATTAGCAGATCTGATAACCAAACTACCTTGAATGACACGAATGTTTCCTAAATCAACAAACGGTTCTTCATATTCTGTGATTGAAATAGTTCCCTTAACAATCTCACACTCAGAAATGGCGGCTAAATCACCTGAATTATGAATGTGATTGACTTCCTTTGAGCAAACTTCTGGTATTTCCTCTCTCAAGTACTCATTTTTAGGCTTTTCATCTGAGACGTTGTTACTCTGTCTAACTAAGCCTGGAATCAATGAGTTTGACTCCAGTGATTTGAGCTCATCTCTTAGAACATTCAGAACTGGATCGACCAACAGTGCTTGGGCAATCGAATATAAGATCAATGATAGTGCTAACTTAAAAATTCTCATTGTTGTTTAGTCGATTTTTCAAGAACAATTTACCAATTGAAGTGCCAGATGGGAACCTTAATTATATACCTTCAGTCAGGTTTTTAGTCTGAGATTACCATTTCTCATCTCAAGAGTTGGATACTTCTATGAGGTTAGTATCAGCGGTTGATCTAAATCACAAACTTGACAATAATCGAACTTTGCGTGCGGCTTGCTATATACTTTTCGAAAAATTCGGTTTACACAGATGGAAGATTTTGGGGATAGAGCTAGATAGAGACGCTTGAGAATTTAAAGTTTCTTCTCATCAGAATGAAAATAATAGTGAAAGAAGTTTTGGAGTTGATGTTACTTAAATGAAAAATGAATCAAGTACGTTTTGAGTTAAGAAGTCAAGGATTGAAAGCCCATATTGCTGATCAGACAATATTTTCCTCTGCCCGATAATGATCTTGTGCTTGTGACATCAACTTGAATCTCATCCTGACAAACAATTCTTCACAAAAAGCTTGGCCTAATCCAGGATTCAGATTCTCAAGATCAACCATCAACTCTGTAAGTTCCGTGAGTGAACTCTTAGTTGCATCCCTTCTGGCCCTAAGCTTAAGCCTTCCCAATGCGAACAAAACGACGTCATTAAAGTAATCAATAGTCGGGATTTTCTCCTGAGATTTAACATGATTTGACATCCCTAGTTCAGCTTTTTCTCCAGCCATTGGAGATGTAGTCAGAGATGAATTTGAACCGGCATTACCCGAGTTCATCATTGAGCTTATCTTGCCAGATGAAGGCGATAGCTTTGAGCTCGGAGAACATTCTTCATTGACCAAATCTTCAATATTTATCATTGATTTCTTTTTTGTTTTTGGGTCGGATTTATCTGATTCTGTTGGAAAACTCCAGTTAATTGTAGTCGAATTGTTGAATCTTTCTAAATATTTTCTGTAATCAAGTGGTAGCCTTGGCTTTCTTATAACATTCTTGTGTTTGAGTAGCCATTTGTTCTTTTGTTCTATCAACAGTACAAGCTCTGCATTATCAGATAAAGGATTCAAGAAATCATAGTCTAGAAGTGACTCCATTGAAGGCCTAAGATGTTGATTTTTCTTGAGGCAATGTCTCACAAACCTTCTTAGAGGGGCGCTATACTCAGAACCATTCAAGGATGGAGGATCTAACGATGGAATTTCCAACAAGACCTTCATCGGTGCTCTATCAAAATGAGGCGGTGCTCCTTTGATCATTTCGATTGTCGTTATTCCCAAAGACCAAACATCAACTTTTTCATTATACCCTGACTTGTTGGTAATGATCTCTGGGGCCATCCACAAGGGGGTCCCAACAAAAGTATGCTTTCTAACACTGGCTTCAAGTTGACCACTTACACCAAAATCTGCAAGTTTTACTCCACCGGCGTCTGTTAATAGAATGTTAGCCAGTTTGATATCACGGTGAATTATCTTTTGACTATGTAAATACAGGAGGCCCTTGACAGCATCCCTAATGATAAATGATACAACATTCTCACTGAGTTTTAAGTGGCACTTTAGTAAGTCTGCACAAGAGCCTCCTCCACAGTATTCCATGACTACCCACAATGAAACGTCCTTGACGTAAGTTGAAAGGTAATTCGTGATAAAGGGAGATCTTAGCTTGGATAAAAATATAATCTCCTGAGCAATGACTTTAATCTCATCCCTTGTCTCATCTAAGTTGATAACTTTGATAGCAACAATCTGTTTGGTATTGTGATCAGTTCTAAATGAATAAATAGTCAGCAAATGAAATCCAGAATTAGGGGACTAAGGTCAATTACATACGCTCTGTAAACATCGCCAAACGTCCCTCTTCCAATACACTGATTGATTGTATAGGTATCCTGAGGATCTTGGTTCATAATTCCTCGGTATAAAAATCAATTAAAGAAATGCTCAATAAATAGCGGTAGCCAACGTATGTTTTAATGAAAGGTGTAGGTACGATGAGATGAAGCAAAGAGGATGACGCTTGCCATATAGCTTATTCCAATAGCAATTATTGTTGAAAGTGAAAATAAGAAGATCAGTGTAAACCTGGTATTATGGTAATTCTTATCAATTAATATTATTATTCTGTTGCTTATGTATCAAAGTATGAATGGATAGCTATTGTGAATTCATGTTAATGAATTCAAATCTTGCGTCAAATTAACAAAAAAAAATTTAATGCAAAACCACAAACAGATAGCAAATGATGCAATTATCTTACCAATTTTTTCTTTTTATAAACATCGAATACCTTGAGCCTGCCGCTGATGTTGGGCTCCTTATCGAGAAGTCAACACTTTTTCTTTTATTTAGGTCAAATGATGTTTCAACTTTCAATGGTTTATTTTCTTTCTTATCCTCTTGTTTTTTCAGTTCTGTCCGACCAGTCCCATTGATCCTGTTGATTTTGTTTTGCCAGTACTGGATGGCGGAATTGCTAAGCTTTAGATTCTTCAACTCTGATGTAACACGGTCTCCAATCAAACAGCCACTTAAGACCAATAGCTCTGCAATATCAAAAATTTCTTGACCATTTGCCTCTACTAGTGGTTTAGTTAAGGAGTATTCAAATAAGGAAAACTCATCACCACCTCTTTCTAATAACATATCAACATTAGCGTCCGATAAAATTGCCCATACTATTTGTGAAAAATCCCTCGTCTTCAATCCATTCAATAAAGCTGGGTTGGGAGACGGGTTAAGATTCAAAAATTTCTTGTACGTATATTTTGAGGTGATATATGCCATTCTTTCAGCATCTGAACAATCCTCTCTAATTTTTGAGGTAACATTAGCGTCTAAATATTCATTAGCTTTTCTATTATTGACATGAGACAACAACGAGATCTGTTCATCTGTGAAATTGTCAAGCTTGAGAGATCTTACTTTAGAAACGTTGGATCCCAACGATCTATGATGGCCTGAACATTTCACACAAAATATAACAATCAAATTTAGTGAAATCCACTCAACACCATCTGTCGAATCACAATCACAGCATGATAAATTACTCTTGTCCAGATTTTGTACAATTTGCAAATTTGTTGATGATACAGACGAAAACCTTCTTCTCAATTGATCATTACTAAGAGAAGACACATGGCTTCCGCTATCAGCTGATGAGACGGTTGATTTGATATGTTGACCAGCATCATACAAGGCGCGTATCCACGAGTCTCTCTCATTTTCGCTAGTGGTTTGAAATATATGTCTAACGCCTTTTGAAGTGAAAACCTCGAAGCAATAACGCCTCTTTTCATAAGTGACGGGTTTTATAGAACATAAAGTTATATCTATTGGGTCCTTTCTTTGATTTTTACCCTTCCTCCAATCTGAATATTCTAGTAACAACGATTTACGCAATACAATCCACTGTTTGTGCCATCCCTGCTTACCTTGACCACCATAAGTATACAACACCCCTGACTTATCCAGTCGAGAATTGTGAAACGGTCTTTGAATTTCCTGCAACACCGATAGTAATTCCTCGTACGTTTTAGATTTTTCAATCTTGGACCTGAGTTGCAATTTTTTTTTCTGAAAATTATCATACCTACTCTGGATATTGTGATCCGTTACCAAAAGTGGTGTTTTTGTGTTTTGTGTTTGATGGTTTATGAACATGGAAAGGTGTTTCATCAATGCTATAATTGTGCCGTTGCTGCTATCCAAACCCGAAAGGTATGACAAATAGTCAAACTTGGCCAATTCAAAAGCCTTTGTCTTTAAAAACAACTTATCATCATCTTTTGATTTTCCAGAGGCTAGGTATTTTGTCAACCAGGCATAATACTTCAGGCTTTCGTCTTCGAAAATCCTCTTATTTGTTGAGAGTGAAGCTGATGATGAACTATCAGAAATCTCCATTAACGGTGATATTATGTATTTTTTTATGTTCGCCAGTAACATTTCATCAGCCGATGCATTATTCAGCAATATCGGTTCAATGCCAGAATACACAGTTTGCTCAACCAATGAGCTGAACTCAAACCCAGCTAGTGATCTGGCGTAGCCTTTCAAAGCTGAGATGAAATTGAGTTTCAGATCTGATGACGAATCTAGGGCAACGCATATCTGCTTGGCAGCTGCCAATGCCTGATCACTTGTACTTCTCATATTCGGGATTCTATCTTCAAACCTAGAGAGTGCGACTCTGAACTCGGGTCCATCTTGTAAAGGAATATCAAAAGAATCAAAGTCAATCTCTGGAATGATGATCTGCTTTGTTATCGAGGTTGAGCCATCCGGTTTCTTCACCGACTCTCTTGTGCTCTCCTTCCAGATTGAGAACTTCAAAACATGGTGGATGGTGTTTGACCCTAAATGGTGATTCAACACATGAAACGTGAGCTTTCCCGATTGTGAACAGCTAATATCCTGAGAAACAGTGAAAATCTGCTCAGACAATGATTGGGGATTTTTGGAAACGGGTTTGATTGTTTTGATCCTTTCCGAGTTTGATATTCCCTTCAAAATGGTGGGTTTCAATGCATCCAAATCCCCCATTTTTTTCAGCTTCACCAAGAGAAACCGGTCTTCTGCACCCAATTGACAGTCCAGGGAAAATGTGATGTTCATAGAATTGTGATCAGAATCCACCTTGATCAACAATGGGAACAGCTGCTCATCGCTTCCATCTGGGCTGTTTTGCACAAACGACAAAGGTTGCACACTTTGTAAACCCGCACCACCAGAGCCAGGCGTTGATACCTCAAATCCCTTTTGATCGAGCAACTTTATAACTAGTGGGAAAGCCTGGCAATGCAGCCCTGAGAACTCCAGCGACCTCAAACGTAGGCTTGAATCATCGAACACGACATAGGGCATCGCTAGGTTGACTATTCCGCTCATTCCTTCAGACAAAACCATAATATTTTCCCTATTTCCAAGACAAGAGGATATTTGGGTCTCTTTTCAGTTCGATGTCTTGGAATTAATGATATTTTTGAGATGATTTTGTTTATATCTTCACATTCATTTGCGTTATATTTTTCTTCGTTATACTTGCGTATCCTATATTATGCACAAAATCAAAAAAAAAAAAAGACTGGAAATGGAACGGAATGAAACGAATTCAAGTGTGGTCGCCCCCAGCGAGTTTGACAGAGTGTGTGGGCCTGTGTGTGAACCAACTGACCAGCCAGCCATCTCGCCTATTCGTCTCAAGAACCAGAATGATGAGTATATGGGTATATAGGTGCCCATGGCACCCTATGGCATCCAGTAGGGGTTTTTTTCCCTTCTAGCTGGTTACAACAGCCATGAGACGGTGTTACAAAAGAGCAAACATGCTCAATACGAGGCGGCAGCTTCCAATGGTGATGGAACTTACGAGCAACACAAGTTGAGAAAAGAATAAAATATTATTAAAATTAAAATTAAAACTACACACTCAAACATCAAGTCACAAACACCCACTCCGAAGAGATCGAAACCGAGCACCAGCGAGCCAGAACATCATGAACATGGTGCAATGACAGTGGCATGATGGTGATGGTGATGATGATGATGATGATGGCAAAACACTAAAAGCTCTATAATTTTTGAAATTAAGATAAATTAAAAGAAAAAAAAAAGAAAAAAACACCAAATTTTACAGTATTATGTACGCTGTGACTTAAATTATATCCCTAAAAGCTAATAAAAAACAATTTCCATTTTTTGAAATGTATGACAAACTGAATGTGATTAAGAAGACTCTTAGAATAATAAAGCAACACCAGCGGCAGCGGCAGCGGCAAAGACACCAGCACCCATAGCTGATGAAGCGGCAGCACCGGTTGAGACTTCAGTTGTGGTACCGTTTGATGAGTTTGATGAGTTGTTGGCGGCTTGGACTGAGGCAGCGGCGACTAAGGCGATAACGACGTTTCTGAATTGCATTTTAGAATATGTGTATGGATTTGATTAGATATAGAATAAGAAGAAAAGATCAAATCCCACAACTGCTGAAGGAGAGGAAGCGGATGCTGTATCTTATATACACACTACTACGCTGATTTCACATTGAAAAATTTTTTTCCGGCTGCAAACAAAAGAAACAACCAGAAATTTTCTCGTGGCAGGACCGTGAAGGCGCACCACTTTTGAGTTAATCAGGCGACCCTCGGATGTTACCCAACTAGGAAATATCAAATGCCGGAATGGCGCCCGCGAGAGTGTCGCGAGGCGCTGGGATGTGGGAAAATCGCATGCATGCCACATTTTGACCAGCTTTCTATTATTAACAAAGGGTCTAGATTCCCACTCCTCCAACATTCTTATCTGGGGAGCGCACTACCTTCCACCGTGGTACTTGGGTGGTGAAGGCACACACCTGGAGCGAGCGGAGGCGGCTGGCCAGTGCTGGTCAGTGCTAGTGCTGGCTGGGCCAGCCAGCACTGGCACCGCCAGCTCGGTGTGCCCGCAGGGGTGATCTTTGCAATCACCTGGTTTGCGATCCGGTTTTGTTTGAAGCAGTAAAGACTGGTTACAGGATTTAATTACGCATCCTGTTTGGGAAATTTTATAGATATGAAGCTGTTCAATTAAAGTTCCCACTAACAGTACCCCGATTGAGACATTGCGGAATTTCCTCTTGGGATTTGATTATAGCCCAAAACGGACGCATGCGTGAGTGTCATCTAAGGCTGATAGAGGTGAGAATGCTTAGAGCGCCATGTCACTTCCGGGGTTCCGGCCCGAGCTTAGTCTTGATTTTTTTTTGTTTGGATACTTCTCATTTGTGCTAACAAATTCCCGTTTAGGAAATATAAGTAAACAACACCAAAACCGAAAGAACTAGAACAAGACGCGAGCGAGCGAGCCAGCCAGCGAGCCAGCGAGGAGGGAACCACAGGCACCAAGCGGCACAAAGAGACGGATGGCTAACTCACAGGGAGAGAGAGGGTGTGGAATGGAACCAGTCGACTCAGGTGCGGCCAGTACTTACCAAAGAAGGAAAAAACTAAAATTGCACCTTAGCCTGTGTGCAAGTTTCATTTCAGGCATTCTTTTTCTCCAAAGGCACATTCTCAAGATTAGCAATCATACTTTAGATCTTCGAGCCTATCTTCCATCCCTACTTCGAGTGAAGGGTTGATTGAATGGCGTTTTTTTTTTTCAATTTTTTTTTTTTTTCCTTCTTCTTTCCCTTTGCGTCTATAATCAAATTTCCCCAATCACTCGAGTTTGGCGTTACTCACACCTCTTTCTTATCGTTCTCCTCACCTGAAATTGGTCGATGGCGAAGCCAATCATGGCCACAATGACATTGGTTGATTCTCGCCTCGTACATACGCGACAGCCTTGGATTGCTGCCTATCAAAATCACATCCACTTTTTCTGCTGTCATTCCATTCATACCACCTACCCTCTTGGATTCGCCAGTACTGCCTGAAACATTCTCCGGAGGTTTTGTCAGCGGGTAGGGCGTTCTACAACTTGTACCGGCTGTAAAACCACAGTCCAGTCTTGATTTTTTGTTTTCTCGAGGATATGACTCGCTCGCTCGCTAACCTCCCTATACGCTGGGTTTGAGCTTTTCTGGTTTCAAAACATGCGTTACAGGTATATTCTTATTACCAACTCTTAGGAGGTGATTATCAGACCCAGCTGACAGTTAAGTCAAAATAAGGTTCGTTTTAGTACAAGGCAATTTGGCCGTTGTGAATTTTGCTCATATTTGCTGAGAACCGGTTTTTGTCGTGCATAAACGACTAAAAGAAAGAAGCAAAAAAAATAGCACAAAAAGACCATTATAAGCGAGTTGTATTCCACCTCAGTTCAATCGACATGAAGCAGGGTATCTATCCTCCTTGAGAACCTCTCCATGTTTGACCGGAGAGTCTCTTTGAAACGAAAGGATTCCCTGAATCAAGCATCCTATTACAATCTTCCAGAAAGCAACAACGCAAGGCTTTGTTTTGGAAATAAAAATGCTGAAAACCAACACCTACTTTAAAACAAGGCCAATATCACGAAATGGTGCTCTCAGTAAAGCGGAAGAAAAAAAATAATAAAATCAAGTAAAAGTACAACCTTCGGTCATAGCAGAATATGGGCAAGCTTATCAATTCAAAATAAAGTAATACGTTAAAGAGGCCCTTGTTGAACATCAGAAATAAAACATCTCTGAAAGCTCAAGCCACTTGAAAACAATACCGATTAGAGATAAACTCTCAACGCTCAACTCTTTCTATCTTTGAAAACTGATAATACAAATTGGTGGGTGGAAAAATATTGATCTTCGCATAAAGACACATTGAATCTGATGGGTAAGAAATCATGATCAGTCAACTTAAGAGCATGCGGTGTACTAAAATTCGAAAAAAGTATCTTTTGAGCTAATCCTGGGAAAGTGAAAGTTGAAATAAACAAGCAGAAAAAGCATTCCTATTGACTAATTGTGTAATGCCTCTTCTTCATACAAGAGATGTCAAGATAATAGTAAAAAATTAAGCTTCCCAAGATGAATAGATTAGTTTCATGAGGTCTGCTGATATTCACAAAACCACAGAGAAGTAGGATATTTTCAGTAATTTGATTTTTTTTTTTTTATTTTTTTCACAATTTGATGAGGATCAGGGCACCAACAATGAAAAACTTTGTATGAAAAAGAACGACTTTTCTACTTAGGGATCAACAGACAGTGATTAGAGTAATATACATTATTTGCTTTATAGTCGGTTATTTGCTTTTGACCAGATTATTTTTTGTCCTTTTATCACCGCCACCTTGCTTCCAGAGCCACAAGGATTCAATTGCATAGTTTCTAGCACTCAAATTTTTGTTTCTCTTTTCATCCGAAAACTCTTCTAAAGTATCCAAAACCCTGTTTTCATAAATGATATCCCACAACTCATTGATAACTGCATCCTGTTCGTGTGAGGCAGACTGGCTATTATCGTCGTTTACTCCTAAAAAGTTGTATATACCCAAACCTAGCTTGTGCAATATTCTACCCAAGGTTTGAATAGCAATACAACGTTGGGAATTGAATGTAGATCTTGAATAGTGTGCCAACTCATCGATGGTATACCCAGGAAACTCCAGTTGGTTTGCATGGTGATGAAGACCTTCGTGGACTGGTATATCTTTTGCGTCACCCGGCATAATCAAATTACCATCAAAATCAAATCTCAAATTCTTGACCCCATCAAAGATTTCAAAATCTTCCACATCCAGCAACGGCTCCATCCATTTCAAGGAAGCCGTATTCATCGGTAAGTCAGGGAAGTACTTCTCGTGAAGCTTGGATTGAAAATCTGGATCGTTAAGATCAATCTTGTAATCTGACTCATCTTTTATCTTCGGCGCCAATGGAAAATGAACATTGGAGACCATTTCTTCAAATGACTGTGATTGCAATGCATCAAGCTTGGCATTTGAAGGAATGTAGTCATCCAAATACTCACTGTTAACCTCCTCCGACTTGGATTCGACAATCTCATACTTCGATACATCAAGGTGGACCAAACTTTCAGGCTCCACAAAGGTGACTTTTTTGATATTTTTTGGTGTTTTGTCGACTTCTTCCCCACTGGACTCTAGAGACTTCTTAAAAACGTTCATTTTTTTCAGCTCCTGCACGGGCTTGATACCCAAGGCCAGATTCACATCTTCATCTCTCATTGGTTTACCCCAATACTCATCTCTTTTTCCTCCGTACCATTCTCCTTGTTTGACGTCACTAGGGGCTTCCTGGAAAGTCGCCTTACCGGACCGTTTCTCACTTCTGTTCAAAAGCATCTGTAAAACTTCTGGATCCAATGAATCAATCAAGTCCTGTTTGGCCTCTTCTTTTTCCTCAAGTGACATCTTGGTCAAAACCTGAATGTTCTCCAAGTGAATTTTTTCAGCTTCTGAAAGTGTTTCTGGTTCACCAAATCCTTTATTTATATTTTTTTGTTGCTGAGCAGTTGTCTCGAGTTTGGGTAAAGGAGAAGCATTAGACATCGATGCTATTCCTTTTTTCAGTAGTCTTGATCTCCACTGAGTTGGCCCTTGCTTTGAAAATTTTGATGAGCTGCTCGATGTCAGGGGTTGAAAGACAAGTGGCTCGGGAGCCGAGACTTCATGCTCTACTATTTCTGCTGTCAAATCCATATCAAGCTTGCGTGTATAAGGCTACAGTTGAACAGTGGTTTGAGTGAGTTCAAGTATCATTTCTCTTATATTTTTCAAGAATTTTCTGGCCCACACCCGAGATGCGTGCTGGGAATTCACACTGACAAGATTACAGAAAGTAGGACCAGACCAGCTAGGACTCCCTTTGACTGGAGATTTGATTAGAGATATTGAAACCTTTGTCTTGCTGTATAAATCCAAGAGCATCCGAATCGAGTTCAAATGAAGGCTAAAGTTGGATCACCAAGTAAAAGAATTGTAGACTTGAAAAAAAGGGAAAGAAAAACTGAGCAAGAAGATAGCATAGAAATGCAACTTTGATTTGGAACACATTCAAGTATCAAATTAGACAAGAACAGCTATTAATGGCTAGTACAATATTGAATAGGCCATCGTAATTCGGTCTGTCAAAGAAATATGCAGCAAGTCAGAGCTTCCGGACGAGAGTCATGATCAGCGTTTCTCTGGTTTTTCTGTCCCTTTTCTGTTCGCACTCTGGAACACCAGGAAAATTGTTGCCCCCAAACTCTTGGTAGCTCAAAATAATCGCATGAGCATCATGGGTGGTTTGCTGGCGACCTCTTTGCTCTCCGTTAGCTTAGCGGCTGACAGGCATACCCAGTCTACAATTAATCCGGAACAAACGTTGATGCTAGTGCATATAGCAAAAAATTGAGCAATACCAAGGCAAGGCAAGGCAATTGGAAAGAAGGACACACAGACAGGTAAGTTAGCAAATGGTTGCGTCCAGTTATCAAAGCTGATGAACTTACAATCTGCTGGGAATACACCGCCACCTTTTACCAACACTGGGCTTGGTGGATTGAAAAACCCAGCAGTAGCCCAACACCAATATTTGACATGCTTGTTTACCTCTAGCTGCTAGATGGATGTTTTGGGAGTCAATATGAGTTATCATTCATCGTCGATGGTGTAAATGGTGTAAATGGTGTAAATGGTGTGACGATCAACCTCTTTGTAGCGGCCGCCCTAAGGCAATTACTCTAGAATTTTTTAGAACTTTCTGGCTCATCTCCATTTTTGTACTCGCCACATCAGAAGTTGTATATATATAATAAACACATTATGTTTCTCTGTTTGATGGAAGTTAAGGCTGCTATAAAGTTGTCATAAAGTTATCATAATTTGCATAAAACAATATATTGCAGACATCAGTTAATTATCAGGTATAAAGATGCTAAGCGTTTCAAAAACATTCAGGCCTCAAGCGCAAGCGAGGCTTTTACTGCCTTCAATGTCTTTGATGAGACTTTCAACAAGTGCAAGAAGCTTACAAGGGATAACATCTGGACAGATGTTGAAGAAAAACGGTGATGGGTATAATAGGTTGTTGTCCAACAGGTTGTTGAGGAGGCCTACCACAGTTGCCTCGTTAACCTCGATCAATAGCCAAGTGAGGTTTGCTTCGCATGGGCCTCAAGGGTTCAGGATGAACCCGCAGCAGCAACAGGAAGAACCGGAAGAGCCTGCATTGGAGAAGTATGGTTCCAATCTTACAAAGTTGGCTTCGGAAGGAAAGTTGGATCCGGTGATTGGAAGGGACCAGGAGATCCGTAGAACAATTCAGATTTTATCCAGGAGGACAAAGAATAACCCCGTGTTGATCGGTAAAGCCGGTACAGGTAAGACGGCAATCATGGAAGGTTTGGCTCAAAGAATTGTGAAGGGCGAAGTTCCAGAAAGTATGAAGAAGAAGGAAGTAATTGCTTTGGATCTAGGCGCATTAATCAGTGGTGCCAAGTTTAGAGGTGACTTTGAAGAAAGATTGAAACTGGTTTTGAAGGAATTGGATCAGGCTGAGGGTAATGTGATTTTGTTTGTTGATGAATTGCATATCTTGTTGGGTTTAGGTAAAGCTGAAGGTTCAATCGATGCTTCGAACCTCTTGAAGCCTGCCTTGGCTAGGGGCCAGCTACAGTGTTGCGGTGCAACTACTATTGATGAGTACAAAATTATCGAGAAAGATGCTGCTTTGGCTAGAAGATTTCAACCAGTGATGGTCAATGAACCAACTTTGGAAGATACAATAAGTATCTTGAGGGGTTTGAAAGAGAAATACGAGGTCCATCACGGTGTGAGGATCAACGATTCTGCATTGGTCACTGCTGCTGTTTACAGTAACCGTTATATCACTGACAGATTTAACCCAGATAAGTCCATCGACTTGGTTGATGAAGCCTGTAGTGTTTTGAGATTACAACACGAAGAAAAACCCGATCCAATTTTGACTTTGGAAAGGTCGATCATGACCATCAAGATTGAGTTGGAGAGCTTAAGAAAGGAAACTGATCCGATTTCAGTTGAGAGAAAGGAAAAATTAGATGAACAGTTGAAATTGAAACAGGAAGAAGTTGAGAGATTGACAAAGGTATGGGATGAAGAAAAGGCAAAAATTGATGCAATTAAGAATGCCAAAGAAGATTTGGAAAGAACCAAATACGAATTGGAAGTTGCCAGAAGAGAAAATGATTTTGCAAAGGCTTCTGAGTTACAGTACGCAGAAATTCCAAGGTTGGAAAAGTTGGTGCCAAAAGATGGTGAAAAGAGAAACGAAAATGGTTTGTTACATGATGCTGTTACATCTGAAGATATTGCAATGGTCATCTCGAGAATGACAGGAATTCAAGCACAAGCCTTGATGAAAGGTGAGAAAGATAAATTGATCTTCATGGAAGAATCTTTGAAGGGTAGAGTAATCGGTCAAGATGAAGCAATCATATCTGTTTCGGATGCTGTCAGATTGCAGAGAGCTGGTTTGACAAATGAAAAGAGACCAGTGGCAAGTTTCATGTTTTTAGGTCCAACAGGTACAGGTAAGACTGAGCTCACGAAACTGTTGCTGAAGTTTTTATTTGAGGATGAAGATGCAATAGTAAGGTTTGATATGTCTGAGTTCCAAGAAAAGCATGCCCTTATGAGATTGATTGGTGCACCACCTTCGTATGTTGGATATGAAGAAGGTGGTGAGTTGACAGAAGCCATCAGAAGAAAGCCATACTCAATAATATTGTTTGATGAATTTGAGAAGGCTCATCCAGATGTTTCAAAGCTTCTACTTCAAGTTCTTGATGAAGGTAAATTGACAGACTCACAAGGTCATCATGTTGATTTCCGTAATACAATTATCGTAATGACCTCTAACATTGGGCAAGAGCTATTATTGCAAGATGCAGATTTGAATAACGCATCAGGCAAAGTCAGTGAAAAAACAAAGACTCAAGTATTGGACGTTATGAAACACCATTATGCTCCTGAATTCATCAATAGATTGGATGATGTTGTCGTATTCAATAGACTTTCCAGAGAATCATTACGTCATATTGTGGATATTCGTCTTGATGAAGTTCAAGAAAGATTGTTGGACAGAAGAATTGAATTGAAGTTCAGCGATGCAGCCAAGGACTGGTTAGCAAATAATGGTTACGATCCATTATATGGTGCTAGGCCATTGAACAGAACTATCAAAAGATTTGTTTTGAATCCGATGTCAAAATTGATGATCACTGGTCAGATTAGAAACAATGATGTGGTTAAGGTTGATGTCAAAGACAATCAATTGGTTGTTTTACCAAGCAGAACGGAAGAAGAGGCACAGATAATTGAAGATGAGGATAGTGGTGATTCAGAGAAACAGTAAACAATTATTTTGCCAATTTCTTCAAACTTCTTGAGATATCAACCTCATTGATTCAAATCACTCTACCTTTCTTGTGTGTCTCTTCAATTATCTCTTGAGCGGCACTTGGTTATTATTTGTATTTTACTAAACGTATTTTTTCTCAAGCATATGAGTTCTTTATTTCAAATAATATCTCACCTATGTATAAGCCCTGTAAGCATATGTCTACACTCTAGTATTGAGTTTCCAACCAACCATAGAGTATCTGGACATGACCCAGAAACAGTCACCAACTATTGCGAGCAAGCCTGTATAAATAATGAAGTTTCTATAATCAGCTTGTGTTTCATCACCAATAATCGCACCTGCAATAGGGACACCGACAAGAATTCCTATACCAGTGAATAAATAACTTGTAGCATATCTTTTACCAAAATCTTTTGTTGGTGATATGGCGCCGCAGCAAACAGGCGTCAATGACAACACAGAAGCTGAAAAGAATCCGTAGATAATGCAGAACATCCAAAGGGATGTTTCATTGGTTTGGCCGAGGCCTAACCAAATTACAAATATGGAAAATGCAACCATGAAAATCATAATTGTTGTCACATTATATGGGCCATACTTATCGGCAAATAAACCTGGGATTGCTCTACCAAAAATACCAGAAGCATTCATCAGAGTGATCATGTAATAAGCATTGGCTTCACTGACCCCACTTTCAATCGCATATGAACCAAAATAGGTCAACGTGTTAACCAAAGCCAACTCACTGAACATCGTTGCGATAACACAATACAAGAATTTAAAGTCCCTCAATGCTTTGAAATCAACGGTGTTTTTGGAGTAAAACCAAAGAGCAAACAAGTTCAACTTCAACTTGTGAAGTTTACCCTCACTTTCAGCTTCTGAATGCCCCATATCATCTCTTATGGACCTAAGAGCTGATGGGTGTGATAGCCGTTCCTTGATCAAAAAGAATGCAATAGTGTAGCAAGTAAAACACACTAAAGCCAAAATCCTCATTGCCCATGAAAATCCAACATTTGCATACAACTTCTTCAACATTATCGGAAATAAAATACCTCCAATTGAACCACCGGTACCACAAACTCCAATAACTGCCAGTCTCCTCTTTTTGAACCAATGAGATAAGACACCCACCAATGGATTCATGCACAAAGCAGCACCTGTACCGCAAAGGATACTGAATGCCAAAATAAATTGAAGAACAGATTTACAGTTTGCAGTTGCGATCAACCCAGCAGTGAACATCAAAGTGCCAACGATCATTGGAATCCTGGCTCCAAACTCATCAAAAACAACTCCACTAAAGATTCCACCCATATACGACATTGCAGTAAAAATTGCAAATATCCAACCACTCGCAACAGATGCATTTGGCGAGTTAGCCAATTGATGACTCGAAATGTATGCTTGAATACTACCCATACTGTTCAATAACCCGAAACACGCGACAAGTCCGAAAAACGACCCCACAACTATTAACCATGCTCTCAACCCACCTTCAGGGTAATCAGTATCATCGTCTACATCGAGTAACAGCTCATCTTCTTCCGTAATGTCCATTTCATGAACTTGGTTAACTGATGGACCACCATGGGCGTTATTTGCCGATGCCGAAGTACTGCGGACTGAAACATCTTTGAAATCAAAGTTTACGACGTTGCTTTTTGGAACTTCAATGGAATTCAATTCTGTCTTCATATTTAACTAGCTTGATAGATGTTTCGTAATAGCATAATCTCGATAAAGTTCAAATCTCTAGTCGTTGATAAAAGCTGTACTACCAGTTCATTGGACTCAGTAAGTGTAAATGTAAGTGTAAATGTAAGTGTAAGTGTAAGTGTAAGTGTAAGTGTAAGTGCGCATTTGACAAAAAAGACGGTCTTCACCTTGTAGATGTAGCATTAGTAGTATCGTAGCAAAGGCAAAGAGGTGCTTTTTGTGTTGGGGATATATCCTACGACTAAAAGGTATGATAAGGAAAAGAAGTAGCTCTACTTCGAAACCCTCTCTATTTCACGCCCTGGTTCTGCTACTCTGCGTAAAAGTATACCTACTGGAGACTCTGCTGCTCATTTGTCTCTTTCTTTTCAGTTTTGAAATAATGGTCAAATGATTTGATGATAACTTGACAAACTTTCAGTAATGTTCAAACAATAACTCGCCCAGAAAATTGAAGAGTAAAGAAAGCTGAAATACTCGATTTGGACGGCTAATAAAACAGAAACCCAGGAATAAAAACGAAAAATATAAATTATACAAACATCCAATTTGAATTTCAGAAACAAAAAGAAGCGTTAAAAAAATCAGTCCTGGTCCATGTTCAACTTCATTCTAGAGTTCATGTCAGTCATGAAATCAGAATTAGAGGAATTCTTGGTTCCTGTATGTTTTCTTGAATTGTTGCCACCTTGCTCCAAGCCTGAGACATTTGCCGATGAACCAGCAGCACCACCACTGATACCATTTTCGTAATCCAATAGTTTACCTTGTAAGGTTAAAATATAGTCTCTCAACTGCAAATTCTCATCTCTCAAATTGTTTATTGTATCTTTCAAGGTTCTTGTCTCAGTCGCTTGGTTCTCTAAATCTTTGACATACTGTTCCCTACGCAATCTGAATGCCCTCTGAGCATTTCTGTTCTGAGCTGCACGCTTGGTGTTGGTCAAAGATTTGCCGTTTCTATCAACAATAGGAGTGGATCCTTCATCTGATGATTTCCCCGATGGCGAGTCTTGGTTTGCCTGGACTTGTTGTAAATGCTGCAGTTGAAGAAGGGCGTGTTGGTGTTGTTGCAGGCGAAGCTGTTGCTGGGTGTTCAGCTGAAGCTGAGTTCCTGCATTGAACATCTGTTGTTGTCTTTGCTGCGAAGGTGGAAGCTGCTGTCTTTGCATCGACACATTCTGAGTCGAGGACCCGATATTTGGATTCTGAGTCAAGGTTGTTGGCTGGTTGATTTGTAAGATTTTTTGCTGGACTTTCTGATGAGCATCTTGGTGGTGCTGAGTTGGTTGGACTTTCACAGCAGCAGCTACAGCTGTCGAAACATCTTCTGCAAATTGCTGTTGTCTTGAGCTCAAACTCTCATTGTTTTTTTCATTTTTCAAATCATTACTACCTGTAGGATTTGCTGACCACAGTGAAAAATTCATCTTATACACCTCTTTACTTGATAATACCTAAGACCACCTTGAATAATACACTTAACTGTTTATATAATCAAAGGTAAACAAAGTATAACGTAAGCAATTATGTGATCAAGGGAAAATACAGATGAAAGTGGTTTTTACTGACACGTATCTAATTTTTGCCTACAGAGCAAAATAAATGACAGAAGAGAATTGCTGGTAATCCACTAACCAAATATTGGAGTGACAGATAGATGGTCTTGCAAAAGAGTTGCTAAGTCTGTTGATATCAATTGATTATTGTATACTGTGCGGTTTATAGCTTTGTTTTCTTTTCAAGCTAAATGGATCAGCAGCAGGAAAACGCTATCAAGAGCGATGTATATTTGGCAGCCAATACAACTGCGACAGCTACTGTAAAGAAACCAATCAAAAAGTTCAAGTCCCAGTCGGTAAACAGCCTATTCAAATCTCAGGCTCTCTCAAGTAATGGGCAAATCAAAGCTTCAAGCCAGTTTGGCGGCACAAATGCACTATCAGGAAAGTCCAAGCTCACTGCGATTAACCATGGAAACCAGAATGGATCGACTTTATCAAACAGCAAGACTGGAGTCAAGACCTTATCCATCAGCGGAGGAGGTGTGAAGCTCAAGTCAATACTGGATAAAAACGTCCCGACTAGCTTTTTTGGTGACCAAGCGTGTTCAAGCAGCAATGTGTTCAGCGGTTCTGGTTCAAGCAACGGTCAAGAAGATAATAACTGTTGGAGACAGAGCAGAACTGCTTCTCCAAAGAACGTTACTTCGTTCTTGGACCCAGATAGCAAAGACATCAAACCCAAATTTGTCGTACTGGATACTTCTATTTTGAAAGAAAAACCCCAGTTTCAATCTCAACGAGAATCGAATGTCAAGAAACCAGAGACTTCAAGGTTCACATTTGCAACGGTACCCCAGACAACTAGCAGCGGTTTTAACTGGGCAGACATTGATGACGATGATGAAGAAGATACTGAAGCTTTCAATAATCAAATTTGGGATGAACTTCAAACTCATCTACCCTATTCTGCTCCATCTATTCCAAATGCTAATAATGGGACAACTAGCTTGTCGAGCTCACCGCATAGCAATATAATGAGCCCAATAATAAATCAGCAATCATCAATTCAATATCCTCAACAATCGGTTTCTACTCCGAATGTTGATACTTTCACTCAGTCATCAAACCTCACTCAATCACCATTAGCACAACATAATTCCTGGAATAATACCTCGCCCACTCTAAACAATTTTAGAAGAAACACCACTTCCGTCTTGAGCTTCCCAAATGAGACTCAGAGCAACGGTAGTAACCAAAGGATCAGCAACGTTGAGCATAACTACTTTAACGCTCTGAATGGCTATGGTGGATTGAATGGTGATGCAAGACGTTTTGTAAGGCCACCTTCCATCACTGTTGATCCATCCATATTTTCGTTTGACGACTCAACTGCAAAATATAGAAATGAACCAGAAACACAAGAATTGTTCAATCCTCTCACTGGAAAATTTGAAATGATCAAGAATCAAGATAATGCGGCTGCTCCATCGCACCCACCCAGATTTCATCATCACAACAGCTTTGATGGGATATACAATAGAAAGTCATCTGAACCACTGCTGCATCAACAACCAGTTCATAATCATAATGTATGGCAGCAATCTAAGACAGTTTGGAGCTCGAGAGAAAACAGTTTGAACGGTTCATATTCTCTGAACGATACTCCTGCTTCTCCTCTTTGGAATACAACAGGAACCCAAGATTCTCCGACGATCACGGCAACAACGCCGAATATGGTTAGAGGCATGTCGAGGTTCTTTCCTTCTCCGATAACTGAGCAGCGTCGTGATAACTCTAGTGAGTTGCATCAAAATTCAGTAGATAAATTTCAGCTTAGTGCCACCAAGAGTGTCAATAACTCGCTAGGATTAGGATTTGAAGGCTTTGAGGAGAGTATACTGAGGGATTCACATGAAACTAGGAAGAAAAAGCAGGAAATTTCCATTAAGATGAAGACTGCTCCTCGACAATTGGTTGCACAAAGCCAAGCTCATTTTTCTCAAAAGACTATTGGTAGAACTGGATCTCCAGTCAGTATCAATGACAATGTCGAAGACTATCCCATATCATTTCCAACGTTCAAGAACGATTCACAGAGGCCCGAAGAAATAAATTCCGCTAAAACGATCGACTGTTTCATCAAAGGCAATGCATTGAAGCATCCAGAAGGGTTTTCCTCAACTTTTTACAAAAGAGGTGTCAATAGTTTTATGTTTGTAAGAGAATTGCAATCAAAAGTTGCCATCAGTAACTTCAAGGGCATCGATTATGCGGAGTTCAGGATAAATATGCCGGTCAATTACAACAAAAATAAACCGGAGCAAGAAGACAACCTCCACGATGAAGAAGCTGTGAAAGTGAGAAAATCATACATCATAAATATTGACGTTAAAGAACTTGAGGGTAGAGCAGTTCACCATCGCAATTCCGCAAAGGCAGGCACATACAACTCAAAATCAAGACCTTCTAGCTCATCTTCGGGCTCAAATTCTCTCCACAGAAGATCCAATACGCTGATAAAGAATGAGAGCAATGGGATTAAAGCTCCATTCTACCTGAACACCTCGTATAGAAGAAACTCGGCTGCCAAAAAAGAATGATAAATAAAAACCAATCTTCTCCTGAAACACTGAACAGAGATTTCAAATTCATTAAAATCAATTTCAAGCGCTAGATCTACAGACTCTCTTTGTGTAAATACTGATCGAAGATTGTCATCAACTTTTTTCCGCCTAAGTGAAGTAATCAAATGAGCGGCTGAAGCAATAGTAAAAAAAAAATTAAAAAGATCGAAAAATGGTTATAGAGCATATACACAGATGAATACCAAAAAATTGGTATGATTCTTCAATGAGTAATGTATCATTAGCGTCTTCCTCTGAATCTCTAGTGTCCTTATTGGAGTACTCGAATTGTTCTGTATACTTCCTCCCGCACGGTACGATAAAGCTATACAATGACTCAAATCGGCTCATAACCTCATTGAATGATACTTTGAAAAACCCAATGTTCTTCATAACAAACTGTTCTCTTGATGAGGAAACTATCCAGTATTATCAAACTGTTGGTGAATATATAATATCTGCTGGATTCATACAGAGCACCAGGGATGATTTCATTGTTAGCGTTACTGCGGTATCATTTGCCATAAGTTCCATAGTCGTCTCATCGTGGATGTTGGTGTTGGTGTTGGTATTGTCATCACATTCGAAGCCGATCAGTATCAGATTTGCTACCTTGTTGTTTGCTATCTGCTCAACCGTCATTTTGTCGAAGATCACCAGATTGTTTGATCAGGAGGCCAAAGCGAATATCCAGGATTTGATGTATTACGAAAAGGGTTTATTGATGGCTAATTACTACAGAGGGCTATTGATGACTTGTCAGTTTTTCACCTGGATCTCCTGGTTGGACATCATAGTCTACATCAATAGCGTTAATATAAGGAACAGCATAATAATTGCTGGATCAATTGTTATATTTGTGGATGTTCTTTTGACCGGATTGGACTCGTTCTATCTAAAATCTAGGTGGACAAGCTATGATCATTCACTGATTGAAGTCTTGAATGTTATTTCACAAGTATTTATTCAGGTTTCATTCTATTGCCTAGTGGTGATTTATTCAATAAGAAAGTACAAGTTCGCATACAATAGGAAAACTTTCCCATTAGCCATATTCACGCTAGCATTCATGCTCATACCGTTTGTGTTCTTCATATTGACGAAATATCTCGATCAGCTTCATTCATGGTCTGGCTTGTTCTACTCTTTTGGTGAGGTGATCAGCGGTGTAATGATCTGGGAATGGATTTACGATATAGAAGAGTTGGAAAAGCAAGCGGAGGTTAAGGGTGTTGTTGGTAGAGAAATAATAGAGTTTGAAGATTTTAGCAAGAAAACAAACGACAACAACAACAATAATAATAATAATAATATAAAACAATGGTTTGGGCTAGGCAAATATGGAATGGAGCATAATAGTAAATATGATGAGGCAGGAGAATTGAATCGAATCTCATTGATTGAAGATTCAGATGGTAATTCTTATCTCAGTGAGGCTACATCTGTTTTGGAGAATATACTGATGGAAGACATAGGTTTCAACACCACTCAGCATGATAATAATAATGACATTGAAAACAGCAATGTCATTACTTATAGCTATGATACTAATCTGGACCTCGATCTACCTCCGGATTTCGTACCCAGTCTGGGTTTTGAAGTTGGTGATTATTGGAAGGACCCATATGGCGGACCTTCTAATGATGTACATAATGCTGAAGAAGGGCATTTTTCGGTGGATTATGTAAATGAAGGTCCCTCATCGGCTCTGAAAGATTGCTGAACGGTGTGAGCGAGAATGAAATGACACACTTATTTGTCTTGGGTATTTGTTTCTGTCACTTGATTTTTTGTCTGATCCTATTCAAAAGGGGTCAAATCAAGTATGAATCAAGGCAGAACTTGCTTTTTTCGAATATGTTCAAGGTAAAACAAAACTGGATGAAATAACTGGTTCAAATAGTAATCAACCAAAGAGATAAATGATTGAGTGAATAAATGGATAAATAAATAAGTGAATGAATAAATAAATAAATAAATAAATAAATAAATAAATGAATGAATGAATAAACAAATAAATAAACAAAAGAATAAATAACTTTGAAGTTCAAAAAAGAAAAAAGATAAAATGTGATTGACGTTTGTTGGTGGACTTTGACAAAGTTTGGAGTTGGATTCGCCAATTATCAATAGCCTCATCTAGGGATTCAATCACATGAAATATCATCCTCTTTACCGCAGTTCAAAGACCTGACCTTCAATTCTCCTAAGTGTTCCTTCCACATCAATGTTGCAGGATCTTGATCAGGTTCAACCCAAACAAATCCGTCACCCCCACTCAACCAGTACTGTCTTAACATAATTTCTTGTTCAGGTTCATTGTATAGGATTTTTCTGGACAGAAAATTGTCTATTAATGTTTTGGAGATGAATCCGTGGTCATCTCCATTTTTTTGCAATTTTAAATCCAATTCGACCAACTTTGAACACATCTTCATTTCATCAGAATGTTGGAACCAATAGTTTTGTAATGTCCCACTATCAAATCTCAAAACCTTGTCGTTCTTTCCACCACTGAATGCAATTGATGCGAGAAATGAAGTATTTGCAATGTATGCAATCAACATCAAGTAGACGCCCGATAAACCATTTGCGACATCTTGAATAAAAATCCTGCTAAAGACTTCAATGCTCATCAACAGGCCAAAGCAGGTTGCAACGTACTTGGTAATCCACTTAGTAGCATAGTTTTTCTTGAATTTGATATACCTTGGATTGCCAGTTGTGTAATCAATCAATTTTAACGAATTCTGAAGGTCACCATCCCAAATGAATTGTCTAAACGGAATCATCACCATCTGTTTTGGAATGATTGTGTTTGGTGTATTCTGGTCATAGAATAGCTCAATCGAGTTGAAAATCTCTTCAGGGTGTGGTTTGATCAACCAGTAGCTCTTCAAAAAATTCAAATCAAATCTGAACGAATCCAACAAATCAGCAGCCAAGTTAGTCGTTTGTTCTACTTCATTCATTTGTAGATTTGTATTATTTTTCAATACCTTGCATGATCTCAATGCTTCCAATACAATCTCTGGGGAATTGCTCGCAGTGTCTGATAATGATGATGATGATGATGATGATGATGATGATGATGATGATGGTAGCAAAAGTCTGTTTTTGATTTCTCTCGACAAGCTTTTGTAAGAGTCGGTATAGGGAAGAAACCTGTTTGTGGAAAGGCTTCTCGACCAGATAAATTGTCTCAATATTCTTGTGGACGACATTGATGAACCTGCTTGGTTTGATCTACTCGATTTGCAACTGTCAACAGGTTGACTTTCTATATCTTGTAATTTTTCGAGTCTCCAATACAGCGTAAAATGAACAAAAAAAAACCTTTGATAATGGTTTAGTATCGCAAAAGAACACACTGTCCAAAATCCAAGCACAAGTAGGACAGTATGATTATAGCATCATCTTCAGATCCACCAGACGATGGTAATAAAAAGAATGAAAGTCCAAAATTCTATTCAAGAGAGTCGATTGGACTTCGATTCTGGGGTCCATTGGCACCCTCACCAGATAATGAAGTTGCCGTTAAGTTCCTAACGGCTGCTCAATGTGGTATATCATTATTATTGTTGAGATTTGGTCGAATTAGATACAAGCAAGTGCCAACAAGTTTAATGTCAAAAGCCGTTGGAATAACCAGTATATTGTCAGGATCATATCTAGTGTTTTCTGCTCTGCTAGAAGCCCTCTCTGACTCTTACGAATTGAGGCCACCCCATTACGTCAATGCAAGAAACCAAAGAATCATAGCACTATCAAGAGGTGATAACGATGTGAGCTGGTGGTATGGGCCTCGTGATTATGTTCCATTACTGAAAGATGAGATTGACCAGAGATTCCAAGACATGCAAAGCAGACTCGAGAACTACTCAAAAAGATTGTTGTTGAGGGAAGCCTGTAACTCAATGTTACATACAGTAACAAAAACTGCATACTATGATTCGTTTAGTAAAAGGGAGTTTTTCAGTGTTAATGGACAACCGAGGACGATAGTCAATCCAACAGAAAGAGAGCCGTTAATAATCGGTGAAAGAGATTTAACCGTTGAGAATTATGACCTACAAGACTTTTGGGAAGATGTCGTTAATCCATGGGAGCTGCTAAGAGAGGATACGTCGTTTGAAGTCAATTATCTTCCTCAGTCGACAATGGTAGATGTTGTAGAGAAAAATGCAGCGGAAGATGTTGCTGAGAGTGACAGCTAATTCCTTTAAATAGCTTCGAGTAGTTGTGTACATATGTGTATTTTAAATCATCTAGTAAAAGTCCAGGAAGATATAATATAATACCAAATCCTAGTTTAAACACTGATTGAAATCGTTTTCTTCTCTCGCCTTTTTCCCATGGTGCTATCAAAATTGTACGCAAAACGTTATATTCAAAGAAGTCGAATATTGTAGGGTTAAGTAGACAAATTCAGTTGATCCCAAGCTTTAGCTATTGATAGATGATGATCTCAATAGTGGTACCCATCTTATTACTATTTTTATCATTAATAACATCTTCGGATGCTATATTTGACGATGAATTATTGGACTTGGATTGGCATGAGAAGCATATTGGTTACCCAGTTGAAGATTGGAAATTCATCAACAATGGAGAAAATTTAACTATAACCACAATAACTGATCTGAATTTGTTTGTTGGTGTAGATGTCAATAACGGTGAATTACTATGGAGATATTCATTGGGTGAAGAAAACGGTCATCAGTTGGCATGTTTCAAAGATAATGTCTACCTTTTGAATAAAAATTCTATGGACATATATGACTTCCAAGGTGGATTGGTCAAGTCAATTGAGGTTAACCTCAACTCAAGATTGATTAAATTTAGCGATTCATCGATGCTTATTGCATCAAGTGATGAAATATGGGTTTACTCTGTAAATGGCTCGATTTCGAAATATCCATCAACAGCTTTAGACAGCAGCATCATTGGGTCCAAAAATTTATTCAGCACCAAATTAAGAGGTGCCAATTTTGTTTTGATTTCTGATTCGTATATCACTGTTGTTTCATCCCTAGACTTTGTGCCGGTCAAAAGCTATAAACATGGATTCAAGAGTTCCATCAAAGAAGTCGTTGGTAGTAGGATCTTGTTGGAAAGTGGCGATTTGTTTATCATTGATGAGACTAGCTTCAAGCTTCAACATCACTCCACTGACGTTTTGTTTATCTTTGATGACGATATAATAACTAACTCAAGATTATCCTCTTTGGGTGAATTTACTAGCATCAAGAGAATTGAGTTTATTGAATCTTCGTTATTGATGTATTTGTCTGATTCGATCAAAGTTCTTGATTCTGAAACTGGACTGGAATTGTTTCAAACGTACATTGACCTCGAATATGATTCTTTTCACAAGATCAATGTGTTTGTTGATACAGATGCAGAAATTATCTATAATTTGATCGAATGCACAAATGGTAATATTGAGATGTTTAAAAACGACGAGTTGAAGTGGTCGAGAGATGAATCGTTGTCAAAAATCATTGATCAGACAATAATAGATGATGAGTTGGAAGAAATATCATACTCAAGGGAAGAAGTCCAACATGAGGAAAACTCAAACATTTTTGAGGCATTCAGATTCAGACTGCTAAAGGATATCAAAGACCTATTTAGGTTTGTCACAGTCAAAGAGTCTGAAGGTGTATCGCCTAAGGATAGCCAATTGTTGAAACATTTTGGGTTTGAGAAAAAACTTTTATTGTTAACATCGAATAATCATCTCTACAAAATTAATTCCAACAACAATGATTTGATTTGGAAGTTGAATCTAAAGCAATTTCACCATTCCTTCGAAAGAGTGTTAAATTACAATGATAAGTTGATTATTTTGATACATATGAATGACGGATTCGTTACTTTGATCAATTCAACAGATGGGGAGTTTGTCTCTCAATTCGAGTTTAATAGCAAAATCTCCAAAATATATGAGATTGAAGATAAATTTTACATTGAATTTAACAATGGCTCAATTAGAAGTCTATTTGATGAAAAGGAGGAGGACAACAAGGAATATTATATCACCTCTATACTGTCACCAAATGAAGTTCATGGTTCGATTTTGTTGAACTCTAAGATAATTAATACTTGGGTTTTTAAAACTGATGATGAAATTGTTTCATTGGTATCAAGATTGGACCCATCGAATGATAAAGTTGCATCCGTTGGTAATGTTTTGAATGATCGTTCTGTACTATACAAGTATTTGAGGCCAAATTTAATCGTTGTTGCAACCTTGAACTTTGCCAAAAACAAGCTTACGATGAACTTGATAGATTCCATAACTGGTGAGTTATTGTTTTCGGTTTATGATGATGAAAATGAAGGTATTATTTCAAACATTAAGGTAATCTATGATGAGAATTTCATTGTATACACTTATTCCAACGGCATTGACACCAAGATCAATGTTATTGATTTATTTGAATCAACACAACCAAACACCAAGATTTCAGAACTGGTGAATTCACAATTCGGGGCAAGAACATCAAAACCATCAGTCCAGATGAAATCGTATTTCTTCCCGGAAAAAGTTCAAGATTTGATAGTCTCATCCACAAAGTTTAACATTTCCACTAAACAAATCTTAATTTTAATGTCGAATGGTCAAATTTTTAGCATTCCAAGGTTTATTATAAATGGAAGGAGAGAAATCGCTGACGATTCAAAACTGAACAACCTCATTGAATACCAGCCAATAATTAATATCAATGACTATTCCACTGTTTCAAACTTCAAGCAATTATCAATAATAAAGACTTCAAAATTGATCTCAATTCCAACAAATTTAGAGTCAACAACGATTGTCTGCTCAATTGGATTGGATCTTTATTGTACCAAGTTGAAACCTTCAGGAACTTTCGATATGTTAAGTGCAAGTTTTGATAAGTTCAAATTGTTGGGCACAATAGTTTTGTTGGTAGTTGGATTGCTAGTGGCTAGGCCAATGGTCAATAATAAGAGATTGATGGCTTCTTGGGTGGTTTGAGTAAGTAGTGAAGTTTTTCACATCGTATTGATTTTTATGACTTCACTTAGAAAATAAAATAAAATAAATGAAATTAGAAATTAAACTGAAAGAAAAATGACAAAGATTATTATACATGACAAAATGACTCCAAATAGTGATAAAAAAACCGTATACTTAACAAAAGCGAATTGCACAACGGCAACAACAACAACAACAACAAAAAAGACCCTAACCCTTTTCATCGACATCAAGACTATCGATGATCAAATCGGGCATCAAGGTATGCATTATAATGTACTCTCTTTTAACCATATCTACATCGTCCCAAATTTTCTCCAGTTCTTCAAACGAATTACAAATTTTCTTCTTGTAATACTTGTAAACAATCCTTTTCTTAGCAACATCGGACTTTACTCTTATGAACCACCTCTCCTCCACACAGCTTGCAATGTCGTTCCACACAGGGTCTTTCAACTGGACATACGATCCATCCAATATGATCACCCTTATCGACGAAGGTATCCTGAGTCCGTCGGGTCTTATCTGATTCAGCACCAGATCATATGATGGTGCCACTATGGTCGGCGTTCGAAGTTCATCGATCGACTCATGAAGCGTCTCGATCAACTTGAGGAGTTTCCTTGAGTGATACAAAGATGGGACATCGTTGAGCATCATTAGCTGCCTGTTGTTACTGTTTGGTGAAGTGTTTTTGATGATTCGAAAGCCCTCCTGCTGTATCACCATCGCTAGTTTCTGGTTATACTCTATGTACCCTCTCTTGTGAGAGATGCTATTGATTCCATCCACCACTTTCTTCGCAATGGTTGACTTGCCGCTTCCTGGCAGTCCCGAAATCGATATGATGAGGCGATGATTGTACGGGATCTCATTCAACTGCTTGTATATTCTAGCTATGAGTTGCGAATACACCTGCTCCATCTTACTCTAGTGCATGCAATCCTGGGTCTGGGCAATGTTTGAGCTGAGCTGACCTGGCCTGAGTTGACCTGACCTGAAATGACAATTGGGGGGTTTTCTTGAACCTCTTGTGACTACGCTATACGTATTTTCTGCAATGCGAAAAAAAAACCGTCTGACTTTCTGTACTTGGTGGCTTTCCCTGATTCCAGCTTTACAAGTCCGCCTCAACAACTACACAATCTTGGTCCCTCGCTACTGTTACTATCGTCATCTCGACTATTATGATTCATAAACTGAAAAATAATGAAAAATACTGAAAAATTTACAACTCACACTCCTGGGATAATACTATGGAATTTTGTAATCCGCCTCAAGCCATATTTCCATTGCTCCGTATTCACCATACAAGGGGGTATGACTGCCTAATACGGATATTTCTGGATATTTTCAAATATTTCCGTTTTTGGTTATTTTGGAGGTGGTTGTGATTCTGGTGGTGATTCTGGTGGTGGCGAGAAGAAGAAGGAGAAAAAAAACGCAGACGCCAGCAGCATGCACAGGGCAGTAGTGGGCGGTAAGGAGCAGAATCAATAATGGATGCAGCCGCCGTACTAGACCAATACACACAAGATCTATCTAACCTACCGGCAGAGCTAGCCCATCTTCTAGCAGAGCTCCGCGAGAAGGATTTGAAGTACTACGATACCAGGAAGAGGATCCAGCAGAGAGACAACCAGATCCACAAGTTCATAAAGCAGAATGGGTCGTTGAGCAAGAACGCTAAGGAGGATCAGATATACGCCAAGATCAACGAGGATTTCAAGAAGCTGTTCAAGTTGCAGGAGGAAAAGTGCGTGCTTGCCAATACGTCGTTGTTTCTAGTGTCGAAGCATTTGACCAAGTTGGAGAGCGATATCCAGAAGTTGGAGAGTGAGGAGTTGATAGCGCCGATAGACGGCCTAGAGAATGAGGCGATGTTCACGTCTCTCACGTCTCTGCAGGTGAGCAAGCAGCACAAGAGGTCGCAATCGACGAGGAAGTTGAATAACAGCAACAACCCATCGTCGGTAAATCTACTCCAGCCGCTCTCGTCATCTGCCTCGAGAAACTCTACTCCTTCGCAGGATTTCATAAAGCCTGCCAAGAGGCAAAAGACGGATGAGTTGGCTTCAGACACCCCACTTGCCATTCCACAAACATCATCAGTCGCGCCATCAGGGCCGATGAGAAAACCACACACGTTGGATCAATCGCCACTCTCTTTAAGCAATGGTTTGGATAACGAAGATGAGGTTTACTGTTACTGTCAGCAGGGATCATTTGGAAATATGGTTGCCTGTGATAACGATAGTTGTAAGTTTGAATGGTTCCATTACGACTGCGTTGGGTTGAAGGAACCTCCACAGGGAACTTGGTATTGTCCTGATTGTACTTTACTGATTGCTAATGGAACGAGCAACGGTGGGGGTGGTAATAAGAGAGGTAGGAAGAAGAAGTGATTTTATTGTCAGCTAGCCTTTCTTTTTTGTATTATAGAAGAGTCTCTTAGGTCTCTTGATATTTGTAATTGGTTTAATGGTGTCAAATTTGAGTTGAAGGGTGAATAGTATCCAAGCCTAGATATTGTAAAATCGATTGGTCTTCAGTCTTTTGAGCTCCTATGACGATTCCTTCTTGTCGTCATGACAGCTTGGGCCGCTTCATTTAAGAGTCCAAAAATGGTCCATATTTTTTTTTTTTTTTTTTTTTTTTCACATAAACCTACAATCCAAGAGTAATAGATAAATCAATGGTGATACTCCAGACAAAATAGATGACCTCATTTATCTTAGACTCTATAAATACCAAAGAAGAGTTAAGGAAAACAATATCAAGCAAGCCAAAACTGAGGGCATTGATTCTTGAAATTCTTTCATCTCTGTTCAATGAATCATCAATAGCGAAAATCAAAAAGTTGCTAGGTTCGACCCTCTTGGTAAACGATGGGAATGAAGATGAAAGTTGCTTTAAATTTGAGTTGATTGGACTATTGGAGAAAGACGATGTATTGCTTGCTCGATTTATCAATCTTTTGAAAGAGCTAAAATTTGAAACAAGCTTGCTAAACAGACTATT
Organism: Peterozyma xylosa; assembly: GCA_003706035.2. NCBI lineage: Eukaryota > Fungi > Ascomycota > Pichiomycetes > Alaninales > Pachysolenaceae > Peterozyma > Peterozyma xylosa. Next base: position 595,451 of record PPKF02000004.1, on the reverse strand, counting down.
TCAAAACACAGTTGTTGGTAATGAAGTTATATTTTCCAAATTTATGGCTAGTATTAAACAGAATTTGAAAACTGAAGCTCCGGAAGAGTTTTATTTGAAGCTATTGTTGTCACTGGTTATTGTTTCTGACGATTCTAAGTTTGATAAATTTATGGAATTGTTACCACTACTGATGAACTTGATTCAAGAAAAGTCATCGATCGTATTGATGATGATCATCAAACTAAATGAATCACCACAAAATGAAAACGATAAGGTATCAAAGGTTGTAATAGAGTATTTAGATGACTCCATATTACTAGAGAACAGTGGGTTGGTTCTTGGTGTTATGACAATACTTTTCCCAATCTTGACAGAACCAATGGCTAACTATTACAAAGATAGCGAGTATTTGAAAAAAAGCATTCTTTCAAGCATATCATCAAGATCAAGTCTTGTGGAGAAATCCATAAGATTTTTGTCCTCGTCGTGTATTTCAGAAGATTGTAGATCAAAAATAATTGGTGATTCAGAGTTGATGACGAGCCTATTGATGTTGTTGAAAAATGACTTTACAAACCTCAAATTACAGACTTTGACATCGTTGTTGATTATTCAGCTATGGAATTTCAAAAAGTTGAAAGAAGTTATCACGGTTGCCGAATTGTACGAATACTTGAAACTTGGACTATTATCAAACGATCAGGATACGATTAAAATCTCCATTGAAGGGCTAGCTTATATTTCATTGGTTGTTGAGGTTAAGGAGTTGATAAGGGAAGATGTTGAGATCATCGACGTGCTTGTTGCGTTGATTTCACCTAATAGTGATGATGTTTATGGGATATTGTCATGTTTCACCAACATCACGACATATAGGAATAAGTTCCAAACAAAAGAGCAACTGAAGTTCAAAGAGTTGAAAAAAAATTCCATGCCCAAGAGGGCTCAAGGTGATGTTGATGATCTTGACGAAGAGCATGAGGATAGTGATGAAGAGGTTGATTCATTTGTTAAATATTTGATATTTGACAAGCAGATCGTGTCTAAGGTCTCATCAGTAAGCAATGATCAGGTTTACAAATTCATGAGTAACTTAATTGCCAATAAACAGACAAGATTTGAAGTCATCAAACAAGGTGGGTTGAATATGATTATTTCAAAATTGATCTCTCAGTCATCAGTATTGAAATATGATCAACAAACCAAAAAAATTCTGAACCCTGAAGATTTGAACGATAAAAGGCTAAGATTAATTCTTATTAGATCGTTACTGAAACTATTGACTAACAATGATCCACACAAGATCTTCAGCGATCAGTTCTGTAAGTATTCATCGGTTACATGTGTTCCATTTTTGTATGAGATGATTTTGAACTACACTGGAGATGAGCAAGGTAGAATTTTCAACAGTGATGATTTGTTCAAGTTGGATACTTTGGAAGCATTACTATCTCTATGCAACTTATCATCGTTGGACGATTTGAATGTGAAAAACTTGATCACAAGGTTCACAATCCAAAAACTGATCTCATTGATAAATCAGCTCCAATCTGAAACGTTTGAGGAATCAAATATGATTTTGATCAACACCTCATTAGAGTTGATCTCCAATCTAATCCAGTCTCCAATATGCTGTGAACTATTTTTCAACTTCGACAGACAGGAATCTCTCGACAACTTCAACGAGATAATCTTGGGCTACATTGACTCTTACAATTTGCCCAAGTTACAACTATCTAGTCTCAATATATTGACCATAGTCGCTATGAATTTTGAAGTCATCTCAAACGAACTCATCTTGAATGAAAAATTGATCTCCAAAACAATCAGACTACTAAAACATATGAACAGCAGCCCAAGATCCAGCGCTGAAAATGGCGAGATTTGCACAAGGTTGATGTACATCATACTATACGGACTCTATTCGATTGAGGACAATGAGGTGAAACTCAAGCAGTTCAAGCTGAAGGTATTGCAGAATCGGGTTGACGAATTCGTCAAGGATGTTTTAACAGCAATGAAGAGTTTTTTTGGAAGCAACGACGAGATGAAGACCGTGTGCATTGAAATTTGCAAGATGTTGAAAAAGACTTAGTAAGTAGCGTTTCAGGATTTATCTGTTAGCTTTCCCTTTCTCCCCAACGACGGCTGTACTTTGATAGTACTGAGGCAGACAAGAAATGCACCACAGCTGTATTGGCGCTAGTAGTTAAGTGTGCACACAAGCCTCGAAGCTCTTTGTAGGCTCTTTCCAGGATCACCACCCCGCTGCCTTGCAACCAACTGCAACAACAAAAGCCTCTCACCGCAATGCAATGAGGCTTGGAGCGAACGTGTGTTAGGCTACTATTCAGTCATCAAAACTTTAAAAGGATCTGGCTTTGACTCGTCTATCGAGCGCGATGGCCCAGTTCGTGCTTTTGTTTACATCCATCAGCCAGCTCCAGATGGTCAACGTGCACGAGAAACTTCTGTGAAGCGATGGCAAACAATAGAAACCGCGTTTTGTTGGCTTGCCGAGCCAACACACAGATGAGATTTACTGAGATTTACTGTGGTGGCAGCCCACCAGAGCAAAAAACGAAAACAAAAGCTAGTCAAAACAGACGAAAACCAAAACAGATCAAACCGATTCTTAGCAGATCAAAACAAATCAAAACAAATCAAAACAAATCAAAACAAATCAACTCATCAACACCTTCCAGCTAAGCCTGTGTGTATGCCGCCTAGCCTAAGACAACAATACAAGCTTCCACTATCACAAACGCGGCTCCTAGTCAACATGGGGTGCTATGCTGCCTGCCAATTCCCTGTTTGGGCGAGTCCCACGTTTGATGTGTTTTCTTTCTCTCCAGCAATTCCATAAACAGGTCACAGAATGTAGAATTCGACCAACCAATGAAAACTTTTCAATTTGCCGGATTTTAGTCGTGCGCTGGGTTAAGTCTGAAGCCATATCCGTGGTTACGTGGGTGGCGATCCAAATGCGGAAGTGATAAACACGCTAGACTTAGTGTTTTTGCCTTTTTGGGACGGATGCACACGGGTGCATGGGCAACAGCTGCTACGGGTGGCTAATGGGATTCACAGACTAGGCCCGAGTCGTGTGTTTGGGCCCCTTTTAGTGGTGGGCCCTTTCCGCTCAAGCAAGAGCTTTGCCCGTTGGTGTTGGATTGGGGGTTGCGGAGGCTTTTTTCGAATACCGCAAAGCACACACAATAGGACCTTTTAGTGTTGCTCCAGGGATCATTCAGAGGAAACCCACCAAAGCGCTGCTCATCGCCCTGTAGGGAAACTGGCATAACGGTATGCTATTGTGTTGTGGTGCATGGGTGCGTTCCACTATATGTGGGTGGTGTGTGGGTGTGAGCCTACGGCACGGGGTAAGAAGAGTGGTATGGAGGCGTATACGGGGTCCTGGGCACAGGTATACCAGCTGTGTTGAGATGGATTAGCTATCTTAATTTTTTTTTCGAGTTTTATCTGTGTTATTTGCTTGCAGTAACACTTTTACATGTTTTTTCATTTTTTTTTAGTTTTTCATTTGTTTTATTTTAATCCATCTTTTTTTACTTCTGTTTGGTAAAGTTGAGCTGTTGGTAGATACGCTTTCCGTGAGAGTTTACAGCTCAGAATAGCAGTTTGCGCTTCTGTGCTTTTCTCCGTTGGTTGCTCTGTGTTTGCTTGTTTACCAATCTCGCCCTTTGTTTGTTCATTTACTAATCCATCTATTCCTGGTTCTCCCTGTTCCCCCTGTTCTCCCCTTGTCTATTGCGTTAAAAAAATACATAAAGCTACACACAAAAAAATACAGACAAAAAATACAAACAAAAACAACCACAACCACACTCCCCAGCTCCACGCTTGGCCCTTCTTGTTCGTGAAATCGCAACCAACACAACATGCACAACGCCCGAAACTAACTAATCCATCCACCTGGAATTGTTGGTATTCTGCTCACAACTAATGCTCCATATCTATTTACCTATTGCTTGAATTGGACCCATCGGTGTCTCACATCGTCTGTCTTCAACACGCTTATCCCAGCTCACCGCAAAATCCTGTTAGCAGGTAGTAACTATACTAGCAAACTGTCCCCATGTTACATGTGTCTGGGTCACTTTTACCCATTTCTATATATAGAATGAAAACATCTGTTTCCGCAAGCGTAAAGGGCAAAGTGGCTGAAACCGCCACTGCCCTTGTTTTGCTGCAACGCTTCAAAAAGGGCTGGTCTGCCGATCTCTCAATAGCGAAATTTGTAAACAAAAAAAACTTCCAAAATAAAGCAGAAAATGCTTTTTTTAGAAGTGGCAATAAAATTCTTCAAAGTTGGTAAAAGTTGGGAGAAATGAAAATCAGGTGTATATAAATGCGAGCGTATTCCCCCAAATTAAATCAGTTGCAATATGTTTTTTTCTTCTTATATCCAGTATAATCATATCAATTTTCACTCGCTTAATCCATAATTAAAATGCAATTCTCATCAGCCATCGCCGTCTTAGCCGCCGCCTCAGTTGCCTCAGCCGCTTACGAAAACTCAACCAGTTACGAAACCGTCTCTGACATTTCAACCACCTTGGTTACCATCACATCATGTTCAAACAACCTGTGTTCAGAAACCGCTGTCACCACCGGTGTCACTGTTGTCACAACCACTGTTAACGGTGTTGAAACCGTCTACACCACCTACTGTCCATTGTCAACCACCGCTGTCCCAACCACCGTTGCTCCAGCTGAAGAATCAACTTCAACCACCGTTGTTCAAGTTACCGTCTCCAACTCAACCTCATCATCAGCCTCAGTCACCGAATTCGAAGGTGCTGCTGCTAACTTGGGTGTCAAGGCTGGTTTCGCCGCTGCTGCCGGTGCCGTTGCTATGATGTTATTATAAGTTTTTTGAATTTCTGAAAAACTTTTTATTTATTACATTCTTATAGCTGGTTATCAAAATTAGTGCGACACATTCATTTTATCCATTTCTCATTCTTCGTTACTCTCTAGATGTTAATTCTCGTGTTAATGAGGCGAATGGTTTATACCCCTCGTTTTCTCTTTTATATTTTCGGACTTTATAATATTGGGTTTTAATAATTTACTATTCTATTTAGGTGCTTCTTGCAAAAACTTATACTTATAGATACGTGTTTGCCAAACCCATCTTTCTATATAGCTTGTGATGCAAAGGATGAAAATTGATGATTCTTGGTTAACTTGCTTCCCCTAATCGTAGTTACTGACCACCCCTTCAAAAGTCGAACCACTTATTTGCAATCCTCTCCCCAGCGAACATCAATCCACCATCCAATCATTGCTTGCTTGCCTTCTGGGACAAAGCCTGGCCTTGCCTTGCCTTGCCTTGCCTTGTCTTGTGCTGCCTTGGCTTTTCTCACAACTGGTATACTCACTCTTGGCCATTCCATCTCTCTTCTACTCAGACTGGCCGTTGCTGCCAAAGCGCTAAAGCCCTTGAATTTCACAAACAGCGGCTTTGGGGTTATGAAACGTGTATCGGAGGTGGTGATGTTTGTTGCAAAAATAAAAACGACGAAAAATCGGGGAAGGCCAGGAATATAGGTATACCATAGCAATAGACCTCAAAGCGACAGGCTGGTTTATATTGTAAGAAAAACAATGTGCGACAGCTCTAATACGGAGGATGACATCCCTCCATTAACGATGTCCTCACTAGAAGAACATAAAAAGGCAATGGAGTCGATCGCGCCAATATTGGAAGGGTTCACACCAAAAACGTCCAAAGGTGAATCCATCCAGACTGCGTCACCATTGATTGCATCTTCTTCAGCTGTGGATTTGCCCAGTCTCATGCCAACGCTATCTAACATGAGTAACAACTCGTCCAGCTCGCACGTTGGAAACTCCAGAAAGACCTCTGTCGGGGGGTTCAACCTCTCGTCGACGGTGGCTGAAGATGAGGAGGACGCGGAGAACCCAAGTGTGTTATCTTCGTCCACCAGCTCTGAACTCCACACGCCAAAGGCTGAGAAGAAAAATAGGTCGTTCTCGATTGGAGCCGATTACACGGGCCCAAGGCTTCCAAAGATTGGGAAGATTGGAGTCTGTGCCATGGATTCGAAGGTTTTGAGCAAACCGTGTAGACAGATCTTGGGTAGGTTGATCGCAAATGGTGAGTTCGAGACGGTTATTTTTGGGGATAAAGTCATTCTCGATGAAGCTATTGAAAACTGGCCAACGTGTGACTTTCTCATAAGTTTTTTCAGCACTGGGTTCCCATTAGACAAGGCCATCCAGTATGCAAAGTTGAGACGACCATATCTCATCAACGATTTGATCTTACAGAAGCTGTTGTGGGACAGAAGACTAGTTTTAAAAATTTTAGACTCAGTCCAGGTTCCGACCGCAGATAGGCTCGTCATCTCAAGGGATGGTGGGCCGTTTGTTGACGATCTATTGAAGCTGAAATTGGAAAAGATGGGTGTTGATTGCTCTCCAGTAGTCGAACCAAGCTGGAAAATGATCGATGAAGATACACTCATGGTTGATGGCCAGATTTTGAAGAAACCTTTTGTTGAGAAACCGGTTGATGGCGAGGATCATAATGTATATATATACTATGCCAAGGAAAATGGTGGTGGTGGGAGAAGATTGTTTAGAAAAATTGGTAATAAATCATCAGAGTTTGATGCGAATTTGACTGAACCAAGAACGAAGGGCTCATTTTTATACGAAAAGTTCATGAATACCGATAACTTTGAGGACGTCAAAGCTTATACAATTGGTGCTGACTATTGCCACGCTGAGACAAGAAAATCCCCAGTTGTTGATGGTATTGTCAGGAGAAATACACATGGAAAAGAAATACGTTACATTACTGAGTTATCAGCTGAAGAAAAAGAGCTGGCAAGCAAGATTACCAAAGCTTTTAAACAAACAATTTGTGGATTTGATTTGTTAAGAGTCGAGGGCAAAAGCTATGTTATTGATGTTAACGGGTTTTCATTCGTCAAGGATAACATTCCATATTATGACAAGTGTGCTTCCATATTGAAGTCAATGTTTGTCGAGGCCAGCTTAAATAAGGATAAGTTTAGGTCTCAGCTCCCACCATCAATCTTGCCTAAAGTCAGTGAAGAGAAACATCAAAAGTGGGTATTCAAAGGTTTAGTTAATGTTATCAGACACGCTGATAGAACTCCCAAGGAAAAATTCAAGTATTCCTTCAGGTCTCCTTTGTTTATATCTTTGTTGAAGGGTCACAAGGAAGAAGTGATAATCAGAGCTGTTGAAGATTTGAAGATTGTTTTGCAAACTGTGAAAATTGCACATGAGCAAAAGTTAGAAGACAAACTGAAGTTAGAACAGTTAGCATCAGCTTTAGAGAAAAAGATGCAATTCCCAGGAACAAAAATTCAAATAAAGCCGGCTTTGAATGAAAGCAATGAAGTTGAGAAAGTTCAGCTTATTATCAAGTGGGGAGGGGAACCAACACATTCAGCTAGATATCAAGCATTGGATGTTGGTGAACAATTAAGGCAAGATATTATGTTGTTGAATAAAGAGGCTTTGAATTCAGTCAAGATTTATACGTCATCAGAAAGAAGAGTTATTGCATCTGCTCAGCTTTTCACAAGAGCATTTTTAGATGAAGCCGAATTGCCTCCTGATCGTATTCAAGTCAGAAAAGATTTATTGGACGATAGTAATGCCGCTAAAGATTTGATGGATAAGGTCAAAAAGAAATTGAAGCCATTGTTGAGACAAGGTAAAGAAGCCCCATCCCAGTTTGCTTGGCCACCAAAGATGCCTGAACCTTACCTAGTGATCAAAAGAGTTACTGAATTGATGAACTATCATCATAAAATTATGGAATACAATTTCAAAACTAAGGATGTCGATAAGTTTCAAGAGCGTTGGTGCTGTGGTGATACTCCAATGTTATTCAAAGAGAGATGGGACAAGTTGTTCAACGAATTTTTATCTGTTGAAAAGGTCCATCCATCCAAAATCTCTGAGTTGTACGATGCCATGAAATATGATGCTTTGCACAATAGAGAATTTTTGCAGCTGGTGTTTGATCCAAACGATTATCCAACTGACGATGAAGTTCCAATGTCACCTGGTTTGGTGAAGGAATATCCTATTAATATTTTAGCAATGAACAATTTCAAGTTACCAGACAGTGAAATTCAAAACCTTCAACACTCAACTGTCAAAACAATCCCAACGCCATCATCAATTATTCATAATGCCGGTACAATCTCATCAGCAACTTCTTCTCCAACAAATGGAACTTCATTCGAAGCAATCGAAGAAGCTTTGAACAAACAGAAGAGGAAAGGAGAGGTTCCAATCAGTAGTGGTACACATGGGTCTGCTTCTGCAGGAAGCAAGAAAGCTGTTGGGTCGATTGGGTGGGTTCTTGATAGCGGGTATAAAACTCCACGTTCGTCAATCAGTTCTCCATTTGATGAAGTCAAATTCTCAAAATTACGTGAGTTGTATAGATTGTCCAAAGTTTTATTTGACTTCATTTGTCCCCAAGAATATGGTATTGAAGACGAAGAGAAGTTGGATATTGGCTTGTTAACTTCCTTACCATTGGCAAAGAGAATCTTAAACGATATTGCCCAGATGAGAGAAACCGACACTCCTCTGGTCTCAGTATACTTCACCAAGGAATCACACATTTACACATTACTTAATGTGATATATGAATCCCAAATCCCGATGAAGATATCAAGAAACGCATTGCCTGAATTGGACTACCTATCACAAATTGTCTTCGAATTATACGAATCATATGATTCATTTGGAGAGAAACAACACAGTATTCGTTTATCATTGTCACCTGGTTGTCATACACAAGATCCATTGGATGTTGAATTGGATGATAAGCATTACATTAGTTGTATTAGAAGAATCAACTTGACAAGACACTTGGATATGGATTTGGTTACTCAAAGATTGAAATCAAGGTTCAATAGAGTTTCTTTGCCAAAGCAGTTTACAGCTGTCAATATTTCCAGTCCATTAGTTGAGGCTAATCCGTAGAACTATCTTTGACTTTTTCCGCCAATTTCAATTCATTAGGCTCTATACTTTTATTTTATTTCTTCAGCATTGCTACATTCGATTTTTTTTCCTACCTTTTTAGCTTAGATTTCAATATGCACGTACACTTTTTATACACAAGCCCTTAGATAGAACATGAAATCCTGATTTTTACTCTTTCGCCGAAGAACTTTCGTCTTTCAAAACTTTAGCATTGTTCTCTTCACCTTCATTAGCCTTCAGATTCTTGCCCTTTTTTTGAGAAGCCCAACTCACCCAGGAGCCAATGAATCCTTGCTGCTTTGGTGTTTCCAGGACAAGCTTGATTTGATCAGTATCAGCCCCCTCTTCTTTCCTATCAGTAATATTTGATGCTGGTTGTTCTTCTGTTTTTTCATTATGTGACTCTCTCTTCAGTTTGATTTCATTCACCGTTCTGTTGAATTTGTTTTTCTGATTCAAAAATAGAGAGTTGAAAAAGTTGGTCGAAGAGAAATTACCAATATGACACGGCTTGAATTCTTCAATGGTAAACATTTCATTGTATGATGCCCTTTCAAATATCGAGTAGTTATTGGTTCTCTTCCAGGCATCAATAAATTTCAAGTTGAACGAGCCCAACCTGAGTTGTTGACGAGTTAGTTCTTCGTTCTTACTATCAGGGGTATCAATGTTGTTTAATGATTGTAACTGCGTTGAATTTGCAGTAGAGATGAACTGTTCATACTTCACAGTGGAGAGCATTCCAATCAAATAGGCCTCAAAATTCTCGCGGATGTAGTCTTCCAATGAAGAGTCTGAATACATTGCACTAGAATGAATCATATCATTCAGATCATCTATCTCTGCTCTATTTATTTCATGTTTGCTCTCAACATCCTTGATCAATCCATCAATGAAATTTTTATCTTGAGGGGTTAAAGCCAATATCGATTCTAAATCTTTATCGATATACTCTAATGAGTTTTTGCCGTTTGAGTGATCAATATAAATCAACAAATCTGCGATTTTGCTTTTCTGATCCAACAATAAATCATTCGAGGTTCCAATTAAATACCATTTTGTGTCCCTACTGTGCAAATCGTCCAATTGTTGAAGAGACAAGTACGGCTCAAAAAAACCCCCCTTAGAGAAAATTTGCAATGGCAAGCCTACAAATTGTAAAACTGAATTGCGATCCAAAACATTCAATCTTGTTGGAGACGTCAAGTATTTTGATAGATTTGATAATTTCAGCGACCCGCAGTCCTGTAAGTTCAATAACAAATTTGGAATCAACGAAAGTAGGGAGAACTGAAAGTTTGACAATTTTAATAAGTTTTTGGTGAAAAAGACTAATCTCTTTTCCAAAAGCAAAGCTTTGAACAAGACCAAAGTATTTCTTCTATATGTCAAAATCAAATCCCTCAAACTCAAACCCATATAAAAATCCGATTCGTGCAAAACTTCTCGATTCGATTTGACTTGATGCCCACCTTCAGCATTTGAGTCAAACACTATTCCTGGATTGTTATATAGTATATTGAGATTTTCATAAAGTTGTCTAATTATCTCCTTATCATCAAAGTTCTTTTGCTGAAAAAATGCTTTCGTAATTATACTTTGTTTTTCTTTGATTTGGACAGTAATGGGGTATCTAGATATTATGACTACTGCCTTCTGAATTGTGGATCTAGTAACATCATCCTTCTTCGTGATAAGTTGCAAGGCATCCAACTGTCTGATACACGAGCACCCAAACAATGTGGTCACATTATTATAGTCATACTCCGGATCATTCATGTCGGGTAGCTTGTCAAACTTTTCATCGTACAACAATGTGAAATTGGAGAAGGTTTCTTCAAACAAATGAGCGCCGTCTGGAAGCGCCTGAAATGATAGGTAAGGCCATATAGAAGAGAATTTGTCGATCTGGTCCTGTTCGTTTCCAATTGTTGTTTTGCTATCAACCCAGTACTCGATCTCAGGGCCTCTGATATGATGGAAATCAATCACACATATCCCAAAAACCAAATCTTTATTCTTCAAATCAATTGAATTCTTGCCTGTTCCCTTCTGAAATGGTAACGGGCTAAAAACTTTTTGGTTAAGGGTATTCGCTAGCGTTGGAGGAGTCGATGGTTGCTCATCACTACTCCATGAGATGTCTTGTGCACCGGCTGAACCTAATTCATCATCATCTTTACCAGCCACGTCTTCCCAAGGGTTCTCTTCCATTGCATCGCTTGAGCTATCCATTATACAGTTATCTTTCAAGACCGTTGAATGAATTTATGGCAGGATACTCGCTCAAGACTGGGGGGATCTCTCATATATAACTTCATCATCAAATCTCCAAAAATTGTTTATCACTTTTTTTCTCAACCGCAGTCTAAAACCAAAAAAAGGACAACACAAGATAAAAGCACACTGAGAGAGATAGTTGATACAAACAGTACTTGTCGTAGAAATTGTATAGGGTGAACATTAGATGACAACTATAAGAGACACACAAATTGGTAAGTTGTATATCTGTTTTTTCTTTCACAAAAATATCATTACTAACTGTTTCAATAGCTTCACTTGAGCGTATGCTCAACTTGAATATTGACTACGAAAATTCGGATTTGACTGCTTCATCAAACGTGGAGGAAATAATTTGGAAAGTCTTGATATTGGACACCAAAAGTACAGCCATTGTTTCATCGGTTTTGAGGGTCAATGATTTGCTAAGATGTGGTATTACAGTTCATTCAATGATCAGCTCAAGAAGAGCGCCATTACCCGACGTTCCAGCCATTTACTTCCTTGAACCGACAAGCGAAAACGTCAATAAGATAATCCAGGACTTGGAAAATGACTACTACTCCAGTTTCTACATCAATTTCACATCGTCTTTGAAGCGTGAACTTTTGGAAGATTTTGCCAAACAAGTTGCATTATCTGGAAAGTCATCAAAAATCAAGCAAGTGTTTGATCAATATTTGGACTTTGTTGTCACCGAACCAGAATTGTTCTCACTTGACATCAAAAATGTGTACTCAAAGTTCAATGATCCAACAATGAGTGAGGACCAAATAACCGAGATGGCAGACTCAATCGCCAACGGTATATTCGCATCACTCATGACAATTTCAACAATTCCAATCATCAGATGCCCAAGAAATGGTCCAGCTGAATTGGTTGCTCAAAAATTGGATCAAAAGCTCCGTGATTATGTGATAAATACTAAATCCTCTTCTTTGAACTCAAATGCCACAGATGGCTTACAGAGATCAGTCTTGATATTATTGGATAGAAATATTGATTTGTCATGTATGTTCGCTCATTCATGGATCTATCAATGCATGGTAAGCGACGTATTTTCATTGTCAAGAAACACGATTACCATCACTTCAACTGAAGCCGGCAAAGAAACAAAGAAGCAATATGATATTGATCCTAATGATTTTTTCTGGTCATCAAATGCTCTATCTCCATTTCCAGAAGCTGTTGAAAATGTTGAGAACGACTTGTCTAAGTATAAGCTGGACGCTCAGGAAATAACAGCCAAGACAGGTTACTCTTCTTTGACTGATATAGACCCAAATAGTACAACTGATACGGTTCATATTCAACAAGCTATCAAAGCCTTACCTGAGTTACAAGCTAGAAAAAACATTATTGATATGCATATGAAGGTATTAGCTGCTCTATTGACAGAATTGGAATCGAAAAACTTGGATGCTTTCTTTGAGATAGAACAAAACTATGCTGATCCCAAGACACAAAAGCAGTTTTTGGATACCTTGGAATCAGTCTCCAAAGCAAACAATTTGAAGGACAAATTTAGAACATATTTGATCATGATTTTACTTTGTGATTTGCCGAAATCATTTGAAAATAAAGTCGAAGAGACTTTGAAACTGCATGGCCTTGAAGATTTATCTGCATTGAACTACATTCGTAAGGTCAAAGAAGTCACCAAGATGGCTTATATTTCCAACGGGTCAAACGTTCAAACGACAAATAATACTCAAAGTCAAGCAAACAGTAATTCGGCTTTGTTTACAGGCTTGTCATCTAAATTATATGGTTTAACAGATGGTAGAATTTCTGAAGGTGTCGGTTCGTTGATTACAGGTTTGAAAAAGTTGCTTCCAGAGAAGAAGCAAATGCCAATTACAAACATTGTTGAATCAATCATGGATCCAAACAACTCAACCAATCAATATTTGGTATTGACTGATGACTACTTACAATTTGATCCTAAGGCAACTAGAGGAACACATTCCAAGAAGCCAGTTAGGCAAACATTCAATGATTCTGCTGTATTTGTAGTTGGTGGAGGTAATTATTTGGAATACTCAAATTTACAGGAGTGGGTTAATAGTAAGAACAGTAATGGTGCTGTCAATAGTGCCGGTTTGGGAAACAAGAACAAGAGAATTATTTATGGCAGCACTGCTATTGTCACTGCCAATGAGTTTTTGGAAGAATGTAGCTTATTGGGTAAATAGTTGAGCAGCGTTTTTGCGAAGTGTTTCGCGGTCTGTATATGGTCCCTACTTTCAGATTTGTTCAATTAAGTTTGTTCTTTATCTTTATGATGATTTTATCATCAAATCATTTTACGTTTGACTTATAGACTATAAAATCGAATTTTTTCAATTTGAGCATTACAGGCTTCTGTCATGAACCAGTACAGGAGAATATTCTGCAAATGAGCGAAATCAATCAGTGATGCAGTCTATATTACTGCGCGCTTGAAATAAAAAAAAAAAAGAAAATGCTCTCGGCGAGGCTCGAACTCGCGACCTTCAGATTATGAGACTAACGCTCTAGCCAACTGAGCCACGAAAGCACGTTCTATGATAAACAAAAATGCGGAAAAAAATATGTTCGAGTATTCATGTGGTAAATATTCTCTTTTTTTTCTTTTCTGCTGTCTTGTCCACTTCAAGAAAAAAGAGCTACTTTCCTTTCAATAATCTTACTAGATTATGCTTTATATATTTCTGAAAAAAAACTGAAGATCAGCATTGTAGATCCACACACTATATGGTTATTATAACTCCATTTAGTTTTTAGGGATCTTCACCATAATAATATGAGCCACAAAAGTATTTCGGGAATATGAGTATCATCTTATGAAAACAAATTCTAGGCTTTTTCACATCTTTAGCCTGAAAGATTAAAATGAGAATTTGAAATGTTACATTTGAAGGTTTTCAACCTTCAGTTTCTGATTCAGACTTTGCAAAAGCCACAACAAGATGAAGTATACCACGAACCAAAACTGTAAGTGGGTGAGATGAGATGAATGCTTTTACATCTATATCAATTTATGAATCCTTGAATAGAAAGATAGCAAAGTAGTAACTCAATTCACAACTATCAGGATATAACCTTTCTTCACCAGATCTTTTACGATTAAACCAAGCCCCCTAATATATCTGGGTGCTTTATCCAACAAGAATATACGTAAATGCTTCCCCTTTTTCTGCTACACGTGAACTCTTGTCCTACAGAGGCTGCAAAAGCTCCTTGAAAGTGAAGCTCTAAATTATCGTTTAGCCCATTTAATCAATACCTCAAGGAAAACAATGGCAATAACACATCAACTTCACAATGAGGTAAATCTTATCGTTTTGCTAGGTTTTCATTATTGTAGATTCTCGCTTGCCAATTTTTTTCACAATTACATAATAAACATGAATTACATAATCACCAAGTTTCTTGATATAGACATAACATTCATCAAGTTTCAATATTGCAATCAAATAACTATTGACAATTGTATCTTAGAGCAAGAGAACCTTCTCAGCATTTGAATATGGGATTTGTCAACCGTTTAGTGAACAAGTTGGAAAAGAAGATAAGTAACTTGAGTGATGATCCACCAGAACAAATTCCTCCACTATCAACTCATCAACCTGCTAGAGACAACAGCTCATCGTACAATAGACCACCCATGCCATTACCCATCAGTTCAGTAATTAATTCCGAGCCAAGAGTGTTCAAGCATGATGGCGGTCAGAACATCTTCAGCCTTCCAATTCAAACCAACCATTCAAGCTCTCTATTCAAGCGCTCAAGCCATCCACTCCCATTGCCTTCTAACATTTCAGAATCCTTCTCTCATTCACAAAAGGCCTGTGAATATCCTATTGAGACAAATTCATTTTATGGGAATTTGCTTGTTGATAACCAGTCAGCTCCAGTATGGACCCATCCCTACTCGTTATGGTATACCACTCCGAGAGAAGATGAAAACCAGTTTTTTGGTATGGCAGTTGCTTACACTACAAGAGATCAAAGGGTTTTTGGTCAAGATATGAAACGTCCTGAACTGACTCAATACTATTTCAATCCTGCTGGGATCAAATCATTTATTTTTAGTGCAGAAGAGTTTTCGAAAAATGAAATGGGTTTTGAGATTTCCAAGTGCGAGAAATTTAGTTGTGAAATTCATCTCACCGTATCAAACAGCCAAAGAGCTAAAACTTTGAGGATTCCAGTTGTTCAAGGTATGGGGTTCGTGACTGGGGTTTACACCAGCTTAACGCCTGTTTTGTTTTCTGCTGTTGGAGTACAAAAACTATCCAGAAATCAATCCTTCTCTGATAGGAAGGGAACTTTGAAGTACGATATTCAACTATTCAATAACATAACTTGGTCACTTTATATAAGCAGCGGTGAAGCTAGGCTAATCAATAATAACAAAATACTATTATCATCAACGAACTGCATTGTTCAGATTGGCTGTGGTAGCAGCAATTACTATGACCTGGCTGCTGGAGCCTATCCTACGGATTGCAGTATTTCAGCGTCGGTTGAAAAAAATAAAGCAGAATACTCATTTAACTACTCCCTTGAAGGTGGGGAGAACACCATCATATACGCATTACCGCACCATGTAGAATCGTTCTCTTCCGAGATGGCATCGTTTAGTACTGACCTAAGGTTGGATGCAACTGTCGCTGGGGAAGCTATCGGATTATTGACGAACAAGTTGATAATGATAGAGGAGCTACCATCAAACTATGGTATTGACCCATGGTTTGATGGGTGTCAACCTAGTTTCAAACCAAACGAGATTGAGTGCATAAGATCTGCCGCTTTGAAAGAGGTTGATGATGATGTACTCAGTCTTTCAAATACAGACTCAATGTATACATCTGGGAAAATTTTGGACAAATATGCTTATGTATTATACGTTTTGATGTTTATCTTACAAGATACTGACTTGTCTTCAAAATTGTTGGTGAAGTTGAAATCAGCTCTGAATAGATTTTCCCAAAACACTCAGCAGTGTCCTTTAGTCTATGATAGCACCTGGAAAGGTTTGATTTCATCTGCTGGACTTGATGGTAATATTTTCAAAGACTTTGGAAACACATTCTACAATGACCATCACTTCCATTATGGCTATCATATTCATGCAATGGCTATTATTTGTAAAGTTGATATTATCATTGGTGATGGATCATTTTTGAGAGAAAACAAAAACTGGGTGAACTATTTGATCAAAGATGTTGCAAACCCACATAGAGATGAGTTTTTTCCTGAGTCAAGATCGTTTGACTGGTACAACGGGCACTCTTGGGCAAAAGGTTTATTTGCATCGTTTGATGGAAAAGATGAAGAGTCATCGTCAGAGGATTATAATTTTGCTTACGGCATGAAGATATGGGCCCAGGTAAATGGAGATTCTGCTATGGAAGCAAGATCCGATTTGATGCTTTCCATTATGAAAAGATCGATGAGTCATTATATGCTATTTAGGGATAACAATACCACCCAACCCAAGCAAATTATCACAAATAAGGTAAGTGGCATTTTATTTGAAAATAAAATCGACCATGCAACATACTTTGGCAATAACTTGGAGTACATTCAGGGAATTCATATGCTACCGATCACTCCCATATCCTCATTCATAAGGACTCCCGAATTTGTCAAGGAGGAGTGGGAACAATTATTGTGCGATCATGTCAAGACTCTTGATGATGGCTGGAAAGGGATATTGATGTTGAACTTGAGCTTGTGCAATCCTCATGAAGCACTAACCTTTTTCCAGAATCCAGATTTCCAATATAAATGGTTAGATAATGGTATGTCATTGACTTGGAGTTTGGCGTTTTGCTACTCAAAGTTGTACAATCAGTAAACCTTTGCGCTCATCTCCGATTGCGCTTTGGTTTTGGTCGTAAGAAAATGGAGAAGCAGAAGACGATGCTTCCGATGTATATTCTCAGTGAATCAAAATTTGTACAAACCACCATTAGGACTAGTTTACTGACGACAGCAAATAACCAAATCATTTATATTTGTCTCTTTTGTATTGTAAAGCAATTGAAATGGCAGTATTTCTCAAAAAAGGAGACAAATTCCCTTCTGGGATAAAATTCAACTACATCCCATTTACTGCAGACGATAACTCATGCAAACAACCAATAAAGTTCGATTGCGATTCAAAGTTTTCGAAGAGGAAGGTTATTTTGGTGTCAATTCCTGGAGCTTTCACTCCTACATGCTCTGAAAATCATATCCCAGGATTCATTTCAAAGCTAGGGCAGCTAACAAGTAAAGGTGTAGACTTGATAGTTGTAATCTCTGCCAACGATGCATTTGTGTTGAATGCATTTCAGAAAAGTTTAAACATCAGAAGCGAAGATTTGAATAGAATCGTATTTGCTAGCGATGGCAATGCTGAGTTTTCATCGCTAATAGGCTATAGTATAGATGCATCGTCTAATGGAATGGGAACTAGAACAGGAAGGTATGCTATTATTGTCGATGATATGATTGTCAAGTACTGCGACATCGAAGCTAATAGGGGAGTAACCGTAAGCGGTGCCGATGCTGTTCTAGCCAAGTTGTAGATGCATCATCATATGAAAATCAATCTACGCTTTCCCATGACTATGATATACGCTTTGATGATTTGAAAAGAGAGCAAAGCCAAAATCTTTCATCACGGAGAGTTGCTTCTTTTATCATCAAACTCAGTGCAGTTTTTTAGCTATCTCACGTAAAAGCGGTACATGTAGTGAGTAAGTAGTATATTGATAGATTAAGGGTTTTTTCTGATCTATATAGCCTGAAAAATTTAACAAAAAAAGAACAAATTTTTTCACAAATAGATTATAATTGTATAGCACTTTGTGACATTGAAGATAATCAAGGATCTTTCTCATAAGGTTGCCATTCTAGGGAGTAATCATGATCAAACATCCATTTCAAATTATACTTTCCGACAAAAAGGGAGACTACTTATTTGTCACTGCTAAGAACTACATTCAAATCTTCAGAGTTGCTACTGGTAGTTTAGTTGCATCATGGGAAGACAACGTTGATGTAGACAACTCCAAGACTTTGGAACAGCAAAGAATAGAAATTGAAGCAAAGGAAAACGAAGAAGGACCAAAGGCCAAAAAGCCAAAGCATCATCCCAACACCACAACAATTGGACTTCCAAAGCTCTCGAACTATATCAGGAAGTTGATTTTGTCTGAGGACGAATCTCATTTGATCGCCACGACTGATTCAGATAAAGCGTTACTAATCTTTAAGCTTGACTTGAACTCCGAATCCCCATCCTTAACATTATTCAAGAGACAGAATTTTCCAAAAAGACCCTCTTCAATAACAACAAACGGTGAATTTGTTGTACTAGGTGATAAATTTGGAGATGTGTACTCGATTTCAGTGAAAGATGAAAGTTTGGTTCCAGTGAAAAGTTTGAAACCAATTCTTGGCCATGTATCCATGTTAACGCAGGTTTTGTTGTGCCAGGATGATGCAACTGGAAAAGAATATGTCATTACTGCTGATAGAGATGAACATATAAGAATTTCAAGATTCCCATCTTCATATGTTATTGAAAACTGGCTATTTGCGCATGAGGAGTTTGTATCAACCTTGGTCATCCCTAAATTCAACAGCAAATTGTTAATAAGTGGTGGCGGTGACGATTTCGTAGTCAGTTGGGATTGGACAAAACCTGAAAAGAACCTATTGAGCAAGTTTGAATGCAGAGAATATCTCGAAGAGTATGTCACCAAAGGGCCAAAGAAGGAAGAGGAAGGCGAAGATGAAGAGAATATATTCTCGATATCAAAGATAATCGTCATTGAAGAGTTGCAAAAAGTTTGTGTTTTAGCTGAAAGGTCAAGACTGATTTTAATTTTGGACATCACCAAGGATGGTGAATTCACATACTTCCAAACATTGACCACTCCAAATTTGATTGTCGATGTTGCTATTTTAGATGGAAAGCTCGCTTTGGCAAATGATACAGAGGTTGTTTCGGAGTTGCTAACAATTTTTGAACTTAGCAAAGACTCTTCTGCTTTCGAAACAGACACTGTTTCAGCAGATGCCGTTAAGAAAATCTGCTCATCCAGTATTTGCGAAGTTGAGTCCAGAAAAGAGTTTTATCCTCTATACAATGTTTCAATGTTGAGGAAATTTGGGGAGCATTAGATTGTATATATATGAATTTCAATTAAATAGAAGTGAACAAGAACTGAGTAGTGTAATTATAACCATTATTTTGAGATGAGCTTGAAACACACCCCGGTTTTTCAACTTTTTTCTTTTTAAAGAACTTTTCAGTTATTGTTAAGATCTATCAGACTTTCCTCTATTACAAATTCAGATATAGAACCATAGAAGAATGCTCGGATTTGGATTGGCCAGAAGAAGATTGACTGCTTTTTCGAATGTGCGTTACTATAAGGTTAGCACCAAAATACTTGAGAGTTTAAATGAGTCATCGCCTTCCTCATTATCCAAAGTTATAGACGAACTCAAATCATCCTCAGTTGAGGATATCAACCCAAAATTATACAACACTCTTTTGACCCACGAACTGGTGAAGTCTAATGTTAATGCTGAAGCGAGAGAGATAGCACAAAATATATTAGACTTTTCTAAACAAGACACCAGGTTATCGGCAGACGAGAAGAGACAGTTATACAACTCAATGATTAAAAACTTTACAAAATTGGATTTTTCATTGGCTACGTCTTCCAGATTATTGTTGAGAAAATTAAGCGATGGTGATTCTGGTTTGGACACTGACTCCATAATTCAAGTCATCAAACATAATCCAGGAAGGGTTTCATCGTCATGGGAATTATTCCTCGAGGAAATTGATACGAATGCTAGTATCACATCAGAGTTGAAAAACAGTGGAACTCTTAAGAATGAATTTGTAGAAACAATGGTGAGAAAGTTATTATTTGGTGATTTCAATGAAGTTGATGACGATTTCAAAGTTGATTTAAGAATGATTTCAAGAGTATATTATATACTTTCAACTTTTTCAACCACGCCTCTTGAAATTAATCCAGAGTTGGAAATCTCTTTGGTTGAGAGCTTAATTGAATTAAGCCTGTTGGCCTGTCTGGATGCTCTTCAAATATCCTCCAACACGCTCAAGAGTGTTCTTATGAACCCAGAAATATCTCTCAGTGACAATGCTTTCAGAATATTGTTCATGAAACTTTATAGCCAAGAACCGCAAGCAGTGTTAAACTTTTCATTTTTACTGAAATATTTGAAAAGGGTGGCAAGACTTACCAACATCGAGTTTGAGTTCTCGAAACACGAGCTTGAGGCATTGAAGATATTGAATTCGCAATTGATGTTGATCAATGGAACTTCATTACCAACAAGTAAACCCTCGTTAACAATGAAAGAGATTTTCCAGTCTACTGTCACCTCCATCAGACAATCAAAGTTGGATAGCGGAGATTCAGATGAATCCTCAAGCTTGAGATGTACATTAGTGCACGCGCTGGGAATAGAAGGAAACGATCTTTCAAAGGCACTAGAGCTATACAATGATTACCAGAAATCAGGCACAGCCAACTTCAATGCAGTTCAATCAGAAATGTCAATAGTTTTCTGTTTTGAAGCTTGCAGATCCAAAAAACTGATAAATGTCATGACAGCCGAGTCATTAATCCCCCAAAATCCTATACCCATCAGAAACTTACAGGCTTTAATATTAACACACTCATACATGAAAAATCCAGACAGCGCTTTGGATATATACAACAAGTACATCCAACAGGTATCAAAAGATCCCCAACCAGACTCAGATGTCTCGCACTCAGCTATGCTCACCGAGAGTTTGGTTCTGGGCTATCTTTATAACTTGGATAGAGAATTCGCTTATTTGATCAACGATGGTGCTATTAGTAATGGTATGGTCCAAGGTCTGACTTCACTTAATAGACTCAAGTCTTTATTCAAGGCATATGGAAAGGCTTTCGATAACGACAATGAAGAAGAAGCTTCTGATATTTTAGGGAAGCAGTTATTGAATATGATCTCCCGCTTATAGACATCATTAGAGCCCCAGTATCTTTGTTCATCAAATGTCACGTGAAAATTCATAATAGTATTGATAAAAGTTTCGAAGTTTTACTCTTATATGGGTTTTTATAGTCATAATTTTTCATATAAGTATATATATTCTGTTTCTTTCACATCCATCATTCAATTGAGCTTGTTCGTTTGTTGTAGCGTTGAAAAGTTTGTGTAAAAAAAGAGATTGAAAATGGCAACTAATATCACATGGCACGAAAACCTCACTCATGAGGAACGTAAAGCATTCAGAAAGCAATCGGGTGCTACAATTTGGTTAACTGGATTAAGTGCTTCTGGTAAAAGGTAAGTGTGCATGAACATCTGGAGAGGAGTATACAGATTGTACACCAATACTAACATCCAAATCTTTCTTGCACTGGAAACATAGTACCATTGCCTGCGCTTTAGAGCAGCATTTACTCCAAAGGGGAATTTCTGCTTACCGTCTTGACGGTGACAACATCAGATTTGGATTGAATAAGGATTTGGGATTCAGCGAGGAGGCCAGAAATGAGAATATTCGTCGTATTTCTGAAGTTTCAAAATTATTCACAGACTCATGTGCTATTACGATAACTTCGTTTATTTCACCTTATAAGATTGACCGTGAAAAGGCAAGAAAGATCCACGAAGAATCTGGTTTGCCATTCATCGAAGTTTACGTTGATGTTCCACTTGAGGTTGCTGAACAAAGAGATCCAAAGGGTTTGTACAAGAAGGCAAGAGAAGGTATTATCAAAGAGTTCACCGGTATTTCAGCTCCATACGAAGCTCCTGAATCTCCAGAAATTCATTTGCTTACCCATAAATCTAGTGTAGAAGAAAGCTCGAAGCAAATCGCTGACTATTTGATTGCTAAGGGACTTATTGATGCTTAGAGTTGCAATCTCTCTTGTGTATAGATCGAAATCGCTAATATTTATTAATTAAAAGCAAACTATTCTTAAAAGTTGATGTGAAGCGTGCGTTAATCTTCTCATACCCGCTCTTTGTTCTTGTTGATAAGAATCTTGGTTGCAACCAACCACTCGATCAAGTCATCTTCCTTTTCAACACTAAGCCGGTATCTCTTTTCTTTTGTTATGAATAACAAGCACCATTTTTTTGTCTTGGATAATGGATCCAACTCGATAACGTCTATCAAATGGGAGATAGGAACGGTCTTGACTGGATTCTGTCTCAAGATCTTGTCGATTTGGATATCTTTTCCGTTGATGGACGATTTGAAGAAGAGTAGCCTTTTGTTGGTCAATATAATATAAAATTTTCTCCATTGGTTGTATCTCTTGTACAATCTGGACATTTGGCCCTTTTCGATCAAATACTCTTGAACTGAATTTAGTCCGAAGAACTCATCCAACAGAGGATTGTTATCCGCCAGCTTTTCAAGATCAACCTCATAGCTGTCTTTCTCTTGTGAACTTTGATGCCTCCTGAGTTTCATCTCGTGCCTCTCGATCTTGATATTGTTTAGCTGGTTCTCGCTTATCATGGGCAACGCCGGCAAACTCGACACTGGGAAACTCGACACCTGGTTGTTGTTATCGGATGCGTTTGATATATAGTATGGGTCGTCCAGCCCACTGAACTGTTCATTGGACGAATTGTTCTCTAGATTTAGTAGCGTGGCAGGCGGCACATCCTCTTCCCTTTTCTCTTTGCTGAAGAAGCTATTTGCCGACACGCCAGCAGTGTCTTTGTGTTCAGAGTTGAACTTGATCGCTTCCGACACGCCAGAGATCCACCGGTTCAACAACTCCTCAGTTTCTACGTGGAATTGGAAGATCTTGTCATTTGTGTATATCTTGAAATAAAATTTGTTTTGGTGGTGGTGACTGTCTTTATCGTCAGCGGTGTACGATATGATCTCAGAGGTGCTGATGATGGTCGTTGGCTTATGCTCGCCCCGGTCCTTGTAGAACGACAACTGGCAGTTCCTGAGCACTGCCCATAGTTTTTTGTAGCTGTGATACGTCAGCGACTTTTTGTAGAGATATGAAGAAACAAGGAGCTTGTTTGGGTCTTCCACTTGCCACTTGGAAATGAGCTGCAACGACGGGTCCTCGCCAGATGCCCACACATCGGTGTCATCCTTGATGAACGACCGCTGTTTCTTGGAGATGCGAGGAAGGATTTTTGACATTTGGCTGTTGGTCCAGGGCACTCTTTCGCGGTGATTCATTGCACCTGGTGATGTTGCTTTGTCTGGAATGCTACGTGCGCTGAAAGAGGTGAGCTTTTTTTTGCGATGGCATGCCAAAGTCGAATTTCTCACAGCTTTACAGGCCCAGGCGGACCGCCGTCTGCACTTTTCGCTTTTTCATTTCCATCTTCCATTTCCGTCCTCTCTCACCTCATCCATCTCCACCTCCGTCTTCGTCTCCATCTCCATCTCCATCTACAACATATACTTAACCTCTAACCAACACACACCCTTCCTGTCCCGGACTCCCACATTTTCCCTTGGTAGTGTCCCACCGCCCGCACAATCAAAAATAAATGATCTGTTTTAGGTGATGACCAATTCCTGAAAAATGCCAGGCGCACTACCATAGTAAAGCCCATATTTCATCCTCACCCCCGCACTCAGTGAGAAACAGGATTCCAATCACGGCAATTCCTAGGAATGGAAAATACTGCAGGAGCCCTGGCGCTATATAAAGATAAAACGATCCCCTCACTTTGTATGTGCTCGCTCCAGCGGGCACTGGTTGTGGTTGAATAAAAGCTTAATTATTACCAGATCTATCAGGATATCAAGATGAGTGAGCAGTCGTCGAGTTTCACGGAAAAACCACACGTGGTAGTTGTGCCGGAAGCGATTCCAGCAATGAAGAAGCCGGACTTCTCGTCCAGCTCGGTCAAGAGCTACTGCAAGAGCAGAATCACGGAGTTGGTGCCAAGCAAGGGCGCGATCAAGGCCAACCGCCATTTGTTAAATCCGTTCCCGTCTTTGAAGCAGATCGAGGGCGGGCAGTGGTTGTTGATGCTCTCTGGGTTCTTGGCGTGGACGTGGGACGCATTTGACTACTTTTCAGTGTCGTTGAATGCGTCGCAGCTAGCGGTGGACTTCGACGTGTCGGTGACGAAGATTACATGGGGAATCACTGTTGTTTTGATGTTGAGAACCGTGGGGCTGGTGTTCTTCGGGTTTTTGGGAGACAAGTACGGGCGCAAGTGGCCGTTGGTGATCAACTTGGGCTTGATGTGCGTGTTGGAGATTGGGACCGGGTTCATCAAGACGTACAGCCAGTTCTTGGGTGTGCGCGCAGCGTTTGGGATTGTCATGGGAGGTATCTTTGGGAATGCGGCTGCGACCGTTCTTGACGACTGTCCGGTTGAGTGCAAGGGGTTCATTTCCGGGTGCTTCCAGCAGGGTTATGCCTTCGGCTACTTGTTGGCGGTTGTCTTCACCCGTGCCATTGCCGACACCACCGACAAGAAGTGGAGAGCGTTGTTCTGGTTCGGTGCAGGGGTGTGCTTTCTCATCACCTGCTTCAGAGCAGCCATGCCGGAGACCAAAGCGTTCCAGGCCAAACAAGCCGCCGCCAAGTACAACAAGGAAAACAATGTGGTTATGCCATCTTTCAAAGAAAAGGCTTCCTCCGCCTTGAGTATCTACTGGTTGATTTGTCTTTACATGGTTATCATGATGGCTGGTTTCAACTTCTTGTCACACGGCTCGCAGGATCTCTTCCCAACAATGCTTACAAAGCAGTTGGAGTTTGGCCACGATAGATCAACTGTCACCAACTGTGTTGCTAATTTTGGCGCAATTCTCGGTGGTATTGTTGTTGGTCATTTTTCAAACTTCTTTGGCCGCAGATTATCAGTTATCGCTTGTTGCATTGTGGGTGGTGCTCTTATCTACCCATGGGCATTTGTAAGAAACACAGGTATTGATGCCGCCGTTTTCTTTTTGCAATTCATGGTCCAAGGTGCATGGGGTGTTGTTCCTATCCATCTTTCGGAGTTGTCTCCATCAGAATTTAGAGCTTTTATCTCCGGTGTTGCTTATCAGTTGGGAAATTTAGCTTCGTCGGCTTCTTCAACCATTGAAACAACAATCGGTGAGAAGTTTCCTTTGGAAAACTCCAAAGGTGTGATCATTCATGATTATGGTAAAGTGATGGCCATTTTTATTGGATGTGTCTTTGCATTTTTATTGTTGGTTACCTTGGTGGGTCCAGAAAATAGTCCGCTTAGTAGAAAAGATTACTTAAGGGTTCAAAATCTGGATGAGGACTCTCAAAGTGTCGAGATGTCGAGAGTTGATGGCAGTACTGATACCAATTCTTTATCAGAAGCTGTTGGCAAACCAATGGCCAAACACCATGAGGTTTGAATCACTTATATATTTATTCATGCCAACTAATATTCTTTTCCTTTGCTTTCTTCATATTTAATAGATCATAAAATCCGTTACACTTCAAACAAACTAAAAAAAACCAAGGAGGACAATACCGACTATCAACATTTATAGCTAGAAAAAACAGACAGTAAAATAAACTACTATTAAGTACCCATATTCTGTTGAACTAGGATAACAAAAATGCCCCCGCACCTTCGTTGATGGCCTGTATTATACGTCTTCTCATCACCACACAAGATGAATACTTTGGTAACTTCAAATAGTTAGCACATGTCATTACACTTGGTAGATAATCATCTGGCTTATACCCAGCCTCACTATGTTTCAAGACAACGGTTAATTCTGGTCTAAAGTTTCTGAAACCACCAACTGGCAACCTTGGAGATCCAGTCAAGAACTGAAGAAACTTTCTTCGTTCAGACTTTGTGAAATTTGCAAGAATTTGCAACAACCAAACGACAGAATCCGACTCCATGGTATAACCATGGTCAGCGTTGATGGAAACAAGTAAAGTTTCATAAGACCAGTCTTCCTTTCCATCGCCAAATAATGAAACCAATTCTTCCGGTGAAAAAATTGACAAAGAAGAGTAAGGGAAAACTTTGGAGAACCCATCGACGAAGGCATCTATTTGGGAATTAATTCCAATATTAACAGAATAGTTGACCACAGTCAGAATGTAATTCTCGACGTTGCTTGAATTAACATCAACTTCTGCCCCTCCCGGTATCAATTCAATCTCTGGACAGCCAGGCAAAACAAAGGTCAACGAAAGGTCACCTAATGTACACCCATCAACTGTAATCAGGTCTTTCTGTGCAGCCGTAAGAGATTGTGAATAACGGTCAATGTATTTCCTTAAGTGTGATAACGACTTCGTCAAATCTGGATCAATACGC
The DNA here is from genome assembly GCA_003706035.2 of Peterozyma xylosa. Classification (NCBI taxonomy): domain Eukaryota; kingdom Fungi; phylum Ascomycota; class Pichiomycetes; order Alaninales; family Pachysolenaceae; genus Peterozyma; species Peterozyma xylosa. Next base: position 568,820 of record PPKF02000004.1, on the reverse strand, counting down.
TCAAGCCTGGAGAATTGAACGGACAAATTTGGGCTTGGAGCATTTTGAATTCTTTCGTTGGCAATCTTGAAAAACAAAGGATTGAACAAAAAATCAATAATTCTGGAATCCATCATAGCCCTTGCTACAAAGCTACCCAACATTGTAAATAAGTTCATCAACTCTATACCTTCTCGGGAATCTTTTTTATGTACATTGAAAGGTTTTGGAAATAAACCTGTCTTGTAGTTGACATATAAATTTTCATTATCATCGTCTTTTCTCCACATATTCAATCTTTTGAATGAGAACTCCTTTGAAGTGGTGGAGTAAAACTCTAGGGTAGGACCAAGACCAGTACCAATCTCGTCAAAATATTCAATTTCAATCAAACTAGGGATGGAAGCATACAACTTCATGACTTTCATGGCACATGCTAGCATATTCTTTCGTGAAATTCTGATCTTATGACGAGAAGGTCTCCCCAATTGAAGGCTATTCAAATTTGAGTCTGATGCTGTTGACCTGGAACTAGAATTTTCATAGTCCTGATTGGATCTGATTTGCCACTGTTGAATTAACCTCGAATATCCAAAAGAAGTTGATTGCAAAAAAAATGTCCTGGTGTCAATTGGGAATAAAAATGGATAGTTTCTTGTAACAAAGATGCTCCAATGGGGAAGAGTTCCACTTGAAATGATTAAGGGTTCTTCTAGTTGTCTGTTCAACTTAGCAGTTAGCTTGAAATTGATAAATAATGAGTCAGGGGCTGAGATGTACATTGATAATCTGTTCATTCTGTACAAAATCTTGAGCAATTCCAAAATGTTCAAAGTAGTCAGATCTTCTAATATGTCCAAGTCACTCATCTCGGTGTCATGGGGATACCATACTTCTGACTCTTCCTTTGGTTTTTCGCCCATGACTTTCCGGAACTGAATCATATGGGGTTGAGCAGTAAAAATTTGTTTTGGATCAACTATTTGATTTGGGGAATTTTGCAAAGATCGATAAATGGCTCCATATATTGTTGTTTCATCTGGGATGACTTCTCCATTGATCGAAAATTCAATATAATATGGTAGTCTTCTCAAGCTACGCGATACAGCGTCTTCATCTTCAGTTTCGCCGTTATTTTGCAATTCGCTTTTCAAGCGATCCAATGCATCAAACATATTAAACCTACTGTCTATAGCAAGTCTGTTTTTCAAAAAAGTATGAATGGATTGAAAAGTTGCAATAGCATGAACTGCCAGCATCACCAGTTTGGAAGCTTCGGGGACGCTATTGTCGACGCAAACAAGTCTCAACTTGATTTGCTTAGCCATTGTGGATGTCCTTGAAGAATTTATGACAGAAGAACCACTATGGTTTGAGTATAAAGAGTTCACGGAGTAAGAAGAACCAGCAGTGATGATTTCAAAATTTTCAGACCGAGTCAAAGACTCTTGCAACTTGGTAACCAACAGTATTATGGGAGCATTTGAAGGATCACCATTACCTTGCAACTCGCAAAATACTTGTTGAAATGATCTGTAACAATCGGAAGTTTCACTTCCGAGGCCAGACTTGAAAACATCCAACAATATTTCAGTGAGATTAGAGGATATCAACTCATAACTGGATATGTTCGATTTCTTATCTGTCCCATCTCCCAAAGACACTCCCATCGCTGTCCAAAGAGATAACCATTGATCGTATGTGTATGAAGTTATTTGAGATCTGTCTGACAAAATATTCAAACTTTCTTGTAGCTTCCCTAGACGTCCCGACCTAGCAGTCGAATATAGAATTTTGGAATCCCGGTATAAATCATCAATCTCACTTGCAACCCTGATCAATTCCCTCAATATCAATACCAAAGGGACAGAGTCCAGGTTATCATTCGAAATAGCACTATCCTCGTACAATTGTAAGTTTGATATCGATCCGGATATAAGATCATTGCCATCATGACTCTCATGACCATCTTCTTCATCTTCTTCTTCTTCATCATCATCATCATCTTCTTCATCTTCTTCTTCCTCTTCATCGTCTTCTTCATCGTCGTCTTCATCTTCCTCATCATTATCATCGTCAGCGTCATCATTATCTCCAAGGCCCTCTTCGCCCTCTTCATTGTAAATATTTTCTGTCTCGTTCCCTTCGCTGTCACTCTGCTCCTCCTCTTCAGCAGAACCTTTATCCTCGTCATCCATGATACGTTTATGCCCATTCAAACCTGATACCACAGATTTAAAACTAGTGTCAGCCTTTGCAGAGGCTTCATATTCGGTTATAAGCTCTTCTTGTCCTTTCAAAAACTCAAGTATCTCCATAGTATCTGGTAACAATCCCTCTCTCTCAAATTCTACGATAAACACATCTGGAGCACAAGAACACAACTTGCTTGCAATGAAGAAAGATCCAAGTAACAAAATATAAGGATGTAAATAATCGTTATTAGCTCTGACTGATATGCTGTTCTTCATTCTCAATTTACGTTCTTTGTCTTCCAATAGGAGAAGTGACTCACGAAAGATCAACCCTTTGTTGTGAGTAGCGATTGAGGCCAAAAGATTGGTCAAATCTGAAGCCATAATGAAGTGACCAAGATCTTCAGATTTGAGGGAGGAAATGAGACGTAATAATCCAACAAGCGATAAGCGTCGTATACTGTAGTCAACAGTAGATGCGTACATGCTTGATAGCAAGGGTAAAATACTTTTACCAAAATTCTTAAAAGCATCCGAATCGCTATAAAGTTCAATCTTCTTGTCTCTGATCGCTTTGCGTGATGAATATTTTGCTGAGTCACCTTTAGAAGTGAAATAAAATCCACCAATTGATATATCAAGGTGTTGCAGCTTGGTAGGCTGCTGTGGCGATTCGACGTATGGAAGAATCATGCAAATCAACTTTATAAAACTTAATGTTAACTCTTTTGGAGCAATCATCAAAGCCTCCGTGGATACATTTGAAGTTGGCACTTTATCCTGAATTGCATCGTGCGGCATAACTGGGTCATCATTTCCAGGTGGCAATGGCTTTGAATAACGTTCTAGCGTTCGTGTTATCATTGTTGCTATTTGGCAATCTTCAATCATGGCATAAGACAATCTGGAAGAAACAAGCGCTAATGTTGATAGCGAGGTCAATAATTTTAGACATGTTGAAAAGCTTAACAAACTTGAAGTGGAATTTTTCTTTCCAGCTGATGCCGGTAAAATTGAACATAGTTTTGATAACAAATTTGAGGTGAATAACTCTTCCAAATAAACCGGTCTCCGCTTATAACTGTTTACAACTCTGCTGATTGAAATCCATGCATTTTCCACAGATATTGGATCAACATACTCACATGCCACTCTTTCAATGACAGGGAAAATTATCTTCAACTTATCAAAGGAGTCCAAGTTCAAATTTTGACAAGAGTTTGCTGCAGTGATCAATGCTTTTCTTTGCGAATGTATAGTGAAGAAATCAAAATATTCGAAGAGTGGAGAAAGACAATTTTTGTTCATTATCTCTCTACCTTGAACCCTGGAGATCATCTCTAATGCTTGGAGCGCTTGCTCCGCCAAATCGATAAAACTTATCTCCAACAATTTTGATCTTAAAGCTTCTATGACACCACATGAAACAAGTTCATTGCTATAGTCAACATTTACAGCCAAAATGTTATAAACGCATCTACAAGCAACAAGCTGTAACTCCAAATCTTCTTGTAACATTGGATCTTCAATAATCGAGACAAGTCTCTGAGCAACTCTATAAACGGGTAATTGCCTCTCAGCAGAAACACGATTCATCATCAAAATGGTCTCAGCTAACTCGTTCAATGTCTCCATCAAAATATATAGATCGTCTCGTTGCTGAAGGCCATCAACAAGTCCTGAGATATTTGAGGTATTCATCCCTCCCCCAAAAAAGCCTCCCAAGGCTTCAGGAAACATTCTGCCTAAGCTCATGGTCAAGGAGTTGGCTGGACGATGACCCCTCTGGTTTGCTCCTAATATATTTTCGCTCTCATCAAACGAGTCCTCGTTATTATTGACTCTCCGTCTCATTTGTTCAGCAGCGGAATGCAAAACTTGTTCGAATGTGCCTTGCAACAAGTCGTCACCAATGATGTCCTCAGCCTCATCGTTTTCACTTGTGTCGTCATCACCAGCATCGAAATTGCCTCTATTTATATTGGTTTGTCCAAACGTCCCCTGGACCGACCTCATGAGTTCATCGCCTTCCGAATCATAGCTTATATCGCTTGGCTCGCCTTCATCTTCAATCTCATCATCGTTTATCAGAGCATCACTGGCCTCCTCAGCAGACTTCTGTATCAACAGGCTGGTGGACCTGGATTTTTTGTAGCTCTCTGAGAGCCTTCTCAAACCGGAAGTCTCCTCGTCCTCCGACGAGGTGTCATTTTCGTTGAAATCATTATCAACGTCCATCAAGTCCAAATCGTTGCCAGCCCTCACCTCCATATTTTTGTTGTACTTGTTGCTGTTGCGGGTTTGTCTTTTGCTGGAATCCTTGAGAGCAGAAGGACTTAGTTCCGTCTCCTTTTTCGTACCACCTGAGTTGCCATTCAGGTTGGCCTTTGAAGATCCTCTACGAGACATGAATCAATCAAAAGAATATCAAGTATGTAAGTCACCTATATTGTCACTGCCCTGGAGATTGAATATGAACTATATCAAATCCTTCAATGCTTATCAGACTGACTTGATTCTGTTCTGTTGCGTATACCTCATAGAGATTCCACCTCTACTCTACTTAGCGTGGCAATGTACAGATCAAAAAGGTCGTGTCTGAAATACCTAATAGCATTCAAAAAAAATTACATAATCAAATACTTTTCACAAAAAAAAAAAAATTTTTTAAAAAAAAATCTTTCTAACTCTATATCAAATAGGTTATCACTGTTATCGTTTTCATTTCTTCAGTTGGTATTCGTTTGTATAACAGAGATAAATTGATAAAACCACCGATTAATATAAAATGCCAAGATCCAAACGTTCCAAGCTTGTTACATTAGCTCAAACGGATAAGAAGGGCCGTGAAAATAAGGAGAGAATTTTCGATGAAGTCAGAGAAGGTTTAGACGCTTACAAGTTTTGCTGGGTTTTGAGATTGGATGATGTCAGAACACCAGTCTTGCAGGAGATCAGATCAAGCTGGGTCGGGTCCAAGTTGATTTTGGGTAAGAGAAAGGTCTTAGAGAAGGCTTTGGGTAAGACCAGAGAAGAAGAATACAAAGATAACTTGTTCAAGTTGACAAATTTGACATCCGGGGTTTCTGGATTGTTGTTCACGAACGAGGAGCCAGACACCGTTAAAGAGTACTTTGAAACCTATGTCAAATCGGACTACACTAGAGCCAACCAAAAATCTCCATTAAGCTTCACCATCCCAGAAGGTATCGTCTACTCGAGAGGTGGACAGGTTGCCATTGAGGAAGATGTTCCAATGTCACACTCGATGGAAGAAACGTTAAGAAATAAATTCAACATTCCAACAAGAATAAAGGCCGGTAAGATCTATCTTGAAAAGCCATACAAAGTGATCGAGCAAGGTCAAAAGTGTGATGTCAAGCAAGCATTAATCTTAAAAACATTCGGTATCGCACTCAGTGAGTTCAAAGTTAAGTTGATGGGCTACTATGATGCAAATATTGAAGATTCTGTTATTCTTGCTCAAAAGGATTGAGATCAAAAAAGAAAACAAAAAAACATGATCTAATCTCATACTTGTAAACTATCTCTCTTTCTTCGTTGTCTTTGACTTTTTGTATTTTGCTACATCTTCTCTCCTTATATATCATTTGGTTGGACTATCTTTTTTAAAAAAATGCATATTACACAAACAACTTTTGTGACAGGTAAACTCTGATCATATCATTAGCTTGATAATTAGATCAATCGTTGTCGTGCATAGTTCACTAACGGGTTTCACGCAAAATACAAAAAAGTGCTAAAAAACATAAACAAATACCTTACATCAAGACAGCAGCAAAGCCAAAACTCGATTTAACGAGATTTAATTGCCGTTTATACCCATAGATTCAATTGATTATCTTTGTATGCACTTCATAAATTCTTGAGGTGACCTAGAATGTCAGATTATATGCAACTAGGGCAAGTGTCCCGTAAGACTGGACTCAAACCGAAGGAAAACATCAAGAGAGGTTTGAATGGTATGGAAGATGTAGACGATTTTTTTGTCAGTGACCATAGTGGATCAGAACTGGAGGTTCTTGATGCAGAATCAAAGAATGGAAATGGACTGTTCAGTAGCCCAGTGGTATGTATATTCTTGGAGTTGAAGGCCTCAAATTTATCAGATACTAACACTCGTAGTAGTATACTAAGCGAAGTAACGGAGGTAAATTACGCCGACAAGATAACCAGCCATCAATCTCCCCCTCCAAAGACATCTTCGAACCAACTTCACCGGTAAATGATCCTTATCTCAAAAGTTTGGAGACTTTGAGTCCGATAAATCGTACCCCAACAAGGCCAGAAAAACAATCAGCCTCACTCACAAAAAGAATCGCATTGAAGAAGAAACATAAAAGGCGGAAAGTCGAAATTTCAGATGGAGATAGCGATGAGATGGACTACAATACTGCGGATCGGCTTTCACAAAAAGCCACCTATTCACAGCTCTCAGCAACCAATAGTGAAGAGCACATCGAAGCTAACGAAGATAAAGATGCTTTAGAACTAGCGGCTCAGGATGGTGATCTACAACTTGAAGTGGAATCTAGAATTGAAATAGAAGACGAAGAAGAGCTTGAAAAAGTTGATCCAGTGATAGATAATCCAAAGTCTATAGGAAAGACTAATAAAGCACAAAAACTGAAAAAGATTAGAAAACCAATCAAACTGAAGGCCACCACCACACCAAAAACTAAAGTAGACTTCAAATCAAAGATCAAGGAGCCTACTACTGAACAAATATATGATGCTTCTCATATCAGGAGATCGTCAAGAACCAAAATCCCAACTTTGGCTTTTTGGAGAAACGAAAAAGTTGTATATGAACCAAAAATGGAGAACAACACCTTTGTCAATCAAATCAAAACTGTTGTTCATAAACCCGAGGTCGTTGAACATTTCAAAACTCATAAGGTGCATAAGCGTTCAGCTTCAGTGGCACCCAAAATCCCGAAAATCAAACGTTCGGCGTCGGTAACTTCTAATGATGATCACGAAGTTGATTACAATACCGATCCAGAAGTTGCAGAAACTGATTGGTACAGAGATGGCAGCTACACAACCAAAGTTTATGAAGGTCCAGGCTCAACAAATTTGGTCCAACGCACAATTGCATGGGCTCCAGAAAGAGAAGAGTACAGCATAAGTGTGAACAATGCACTGGACAATTTTAAACTACTGGTTTTATTTGATCAGGATAAGGAATTTTCAGCCGCTGGAATGATTCAAGTTCCATTTAGTGGTAACAAGGCAATGAAGAATAATGAAGATACGTATTTTATATTCTTTGTTGTGAAAGGGCTATTGGAAGTGACAATAAATGACGACTCGTTTGTAGTTACTTCCGGTGCATCTTTTGAAGTTCCCATGGGTAATCTGTACCAGTTTGTCAATAGGGGAAAGAGTCTGGCTAAGCTTTTTTTTGTGCAATCAAAATATGTTAATCTTGCGGAGGAGGAATGGGACGATGAATAAACAGGTTGATGTTTATTTTATCACTATTGGCTGGCAACGAGTTCTCGGATATATATATACTTTTATTTTCATTCCTGCTAAGAGATAATTTCTCGATTGTGTTACTACTTTTTTAATCGTCTTCCTGTTTTTTATCATTATCTTCAAATGTATCATTTTACTGTACAATATCACTTATTCTTTTGCAATTGTTCACATGGAATCAACGTTCACCAGCTTGAATCCAAATTTCGAAAATACCTCCTGTAAATTGATTAAACTCGGCAGGCCCCCACTCGCATCAATTTGTATTGCTTCGAAGTTCCGTAAGCTAATACTCTCAACCATTTGAACTGTTTTCTTCTTCTCCAAAAGTATAATAGAATATAGTAATCTGGACGTATAGATAAAGTCATTTCTTTGCCTCAACAATGAGGTTAAATTGAACAAAATCACCAAATCATACGAATCATTCATAATCAAAGATATCAAGAATAACGGCAAATCTGCCAGTTGCTTGTCATTTGATATGATCGACACCTCAACCTTTGTAATAGAAGCAAGGGATAATTCATGTTTGAATAATGCATCAAAGCAAACAATCAAAACCTTATTATATTGGGATATTTTTGATTCTATTAGCTCAAGAATATCATCGTGATTCAATTGGATTATCATCTATATTGCTCATGGAGAAAGTAATGAAGCGATGTCTTCGGAATATCCTTGCTGAATAGCTTAGCAGGTTTATATCCCAGGTATAGTCGTGTCTGATTTCAAATTCAGATAATGAAGAACAATATTTTACAATAGATGGAAATCAACACCCATTATTCATCAAAAGAACTTCAACGAGAAAACCAAGGTGCTAGTCTTCCTTTTTCATCTCCACCGTATATTTACCCTCAATGCCATGTAAGTCACTAGATTGAGAAATGCAAGCAATAGTCATTGCGAGAAATCAGGGAAATTTTTCTTCCATAGCAAATCCCAACACACAAGTCTCAACAGGACCTAGTAGACCTCTGAGTATCAAAAACTATCACCTCCTGAGAATAATAAGATGATTTACAGGGTGATGATCTTCTTACATTTAACGATTCAGTGAAGAAGTTACAGGGCCGGGTAACTGGTCTGTTTGATCCTTCTCCAAATTGGGATATTAGTTGATCACACACGACTATGCTGCTTCTCTCTTTTTTGCTTTTTTCTTGTCACAGACCGTTTGTTTGAAAGTGAGTAAAGTATAGATCAAGTAAAACGAGCCTTTACACATTTGAAGACAATTCCCAAACGCATCTCATTTATTGTAATCTCAAACTTTCACAATATATCCCCATTCAGTCATTTTTCAATTCATTTAGTACTTATCCCTAGAATTTAGATGAACAATAACCAACTTGATAGTATTTGAAGAAACAGATTATAGCGCCCATCATTCCTTTTTCTTTCCCTTCCGATAAATAAGGACAAAATCAGATAAACAATCATTTATAAATAGCAGGTCTGATCATTGATAAAGAAATGTCGATAACAAACAATGAAAATGATGCAATCATTGATCAGGATACTATAGATTTTCCATCCACAACACCGGAGAAGAAAGTTTCACCTGCCCTATTACCTAGATACCGTGGAACGTTGGACGTTTCAGCATTGACCAGCAAAGAGAACGAGTTGAGAAATAATTTGAAATATTCCATTGTATCAGGAGAGAAACTCATTGAAAAGGTACCAAATTTACATGAAAGCTGGGTCTCACAGAAAGCATCCTCACATCTTTATCCTGAAAATGATGAACAAGAGTCAGGTATATCAACATCAGATCAGAATGATAATATTACTTTGAATGAATCAGTGGAAGCTGATGATGATGTTACATTTGACGAAACTATCGATGATTCCATTCTGGAGGATGACAATACATCAACTTTTTCTGAAGATGAATATCTAGTTGTAGAAGAAGCTGATATAAGCGTCGGAACCGCAAATAAAACCGAAATTGTCGAAACTTTATCGAAAGAAGCTGTTTCTCATACTAGATCAGACTCTCAAGTCAATGATTTGGGACCCTCAAGTGCTCTGGAAGGTCAGAATGAGTCATTTTCTTCTAATTCGTCTTTGATCTTCACTAAATTCAGTGATTCCGCAAGGGATCAAGCTAATATCGAGCCAAATGAGTCTATTCAGTCAGAAGAACCGGTAAACAAGTTTATCGACTCATTTTTGGAAAGTAGCTCTAACAATTCATCAAGATCGCATTTGAGTACATCTTTGCCTGGAAGCATCAGCAACAATAGCATTCATATCAAACCACTGTTTTTGGATTTACCGGTCAACATTAGACACCAGAGTTTGCTGGCAATGAGCTCTTTAAGACAAGCCAATGAAACACATGAAGATGCGAACAAGAGTGATTATCCACCTCCATCTGTCTCTGTAGGCTCAACTCCAAGATTGATAGATCAATCGCTGTTCAAAACCCCTACTGCCACGTCATCTGCAACTTTCAGATCATCTCCCGCTTCATCTTCCATTTTAAAAACCACGAAAAACTTAGCTTCCCCTCCAAATCTGTCCAAAACACCTAAAAGGAAAACCGGCAAGGTTAAGGGTTTGCTATCAAGTATCGTTAACTCGATGAAGAGTGATGGTCATAGATCTTCTAGTGGAAGTCAATCGCTTTTGGTCATATCAGATCCTCAAAATTACCAACATTGTGGCACTATTGAGATAGATGAAAACGGAGAGTATAAGCACACAGGTTTACCCGCTTCATGGGTAAGGGTGTTGACCGAAAGTGGAATTTCTAAAAAGGAACAAGAGGAGAATCCAGAAGCTGTCAGAAATGCAGTCAACTTTTGGAAAAATGATATGGGTAGGAACGACAATCATGTTTATGAAAAAATGGCTGTCAGCAAGCCAACTGGAAACTACAAAACACCTAAGGGCCAACAAGGTGAGTTTACCAATGGTACACCGTCTACTCTCAATACCTTAGCACATGTTTACGATGGTTATTCATCATCCCCCGCCTCGTCAGAGAAGAATGCTTCTTATTTTTCACCTTATAAAACTCCACAAGTTCAATCGCATCAAAGCTTTGAAACCCCCAATCATCAACCAAGATTAGATGAATTGCAAAGTCCATTTTCACCGAATTCGAGCGAAGTCAATGAAGCATTTATTCCAACAAGGCCCGCACCAAAACCACCTACCAATTCAAGTAGAACGACGACTCCAAAACTTCCACCTTCTTTGACTTCACCGGTTCCTAATTATCATCCACATTCACCTTCATTTATTACTTCAATTTCGCGTAAAATATCAATGAGATCTTCATCCCACCAAGGTTCAACTACTCCGATCACATCACCAGTGAAAGCTGGAACTGGTGGCATATCTCACATACCGATATCTCCAATCAATAATTCAACTGAGCCAACAATGATTCCAAGCCGTCCAGCTCCACCACCTCCAGTTCAATTTAACAAAAAAAACAAGCATGACGAAACACCCACACATGATACTATATCTCATCGTGCCCCGCCACAACCGCCACAACAACCACAACCACCTCTAATCACAGCTCCGCAAAAGATCAGTTCTCAACATGATCCTCTGATACCAACATTTGAAGAACAAACTCAGCAACCACCAGCCGTTCCAAAAACAAAGGACATCTCTAGGATTAATGTCCGTGATTCTAAACAAGCAGCTCTTCTCGCAGCTAAGAAACGGGAAGACAAGAAGAAAAGAGATAAGTTAATTTATGCCAAATTAATCACGATTTGTACCCAAGGTGATCCATCACAGGTATACAAAAACTTGGTTAAAATTGGTCAAGGTGCCAGTGGTGGAGTATATACAGCCTATGAAGTTGGAACAAATAAATGTGTTGCAATAAAGCAGATGAATTTAGATCAACAGCCGAAGAAGGAATTGATTATCAACGAAATCTTGGTCATGAAAGGAAGCAAACATAAAAATATTGTCAACTTCATTGATTCGTACCTTTCTAAACTTGATTTATGGGTTGTAATGGAATATATGGAAGGTGGCTCACTCACTGATATAGTTACACATAATGTTATGAGTGAAGGTCAAATCGGTGCAGTTTGTAGAGAAACGCTAGGAGGATTAAAATTTTTACATTCAAAAGGGATCATTCATCGTGATATTAAGTCTGATAATATTTTACTAGCCATGGACGGTACCATCAAGATCACTGATTTCGGATTTTGTGCACAGATCAAAGAATACAATCTAAAAAGAACGACTATGGTCGGTACTCCATACTGGATGGCTCCTGAAGTTGTATCCAAAAAGGAATACGGTCCAAAAGTTGATATTTGGTCATTGGGTATCATGACCATTGAGATGATTGAAGGAGAACCTCCTTATTTGAACGAAACACCATTAAGAGCTCTTTATTTGATAACTACGATAGGAACACCAAAATTGAACGACCCAGACTCACTATCAACGACCTTGAAGCAATTCTTGGCATGGTGCTTGGAGGTTGAACCAGATAACAGAGCATGTGCGGAAGAACTTTTGGCTGATCCATTTATCGTTAAAGCGGATGATTGCATTTCATTATCACCGTTGGTAAAATTGGCAAGAATGCAAAAATTGGCCGATGCTGAAGATGATGACAGTCACTCTAACGGTGGGATAGATAATTTCGATGATGATAATGAAAATGGTAATGGTTATAACGATAATAAAAACAATGGTGCCACTGGTAGTGACAAGGAAAATGTGATTTGATGAGTTTTATAGATTTGGCTATTCAACACCTGATGCTGACTATCACTTTTCTTAACGTATCTACTCCTCATATTTACTTGAGTTAAGGCAAATTTGATATATCAATCCTTCAATTTGCTGAACCTATCTTTAGTACATAAAAGCATTAGAACTATACCATTAGTTCTTCAAAAGAAGAGTATTTATCATTTGAGATAGATCATATGAGTCAAGCTATGTCCTCCGTATATTCCGTCTTTGGGTAAAGTGAAAAAAAACCCAAAAAGGATTGAGTAAAGACTCCAATCAAAATTTTAGTCCGTTTTTGAATTGACAATCAATATATCGAATGGCTATTTGGCTGTTATGCTTTCATAACAAACGAAAAGTATATTTCAAATTTGAAGAGGATTGCATGTGACGATCCATATTTTTTTTCAAAACATATCTAAGATATATTGATATGAACCAATCCATATGTTCTGTATATGCATTTTTTGCTGGATAAAGTATTGGGTCCAGAAGAAAGCTGAATAAATATTTTACTTAGATCTTATTCAAACCATTTGGGTATCCCTTTAATCAACCTAAATCTACACACGTTGATGATAGCGAGTTAGAGATTCCTAATATCAATCTTCAACATCTGGCACCCTTGATACTAAATAAAACCTTACAGTATACCTCGTTTTATTATTGTAGATGTTTAATGCGAGACGTCCACTGAAAGTTGTGTTTTATTAGTGATACACTAAAAAAAATTTGGAAGAAGAAAAACAAACAAATACATTTTGAAAAAACTCAACAAACACGAGAAGGTCCCTTGGCCCAGTTGGTTAAGGCGTCGTGCTAATAACGCGAAGATCGGCAGTTCGATCCTGCCAGGGACCATCTTTTTTTTTCTAAATTTCAAATTTTTTTGAAGTTTCAAGATTTGAGGCCATCTGGAACACTAAAAAGACAATTTCACGTTGAACTGAAAACCAAAAAGTATTTAGCTATAAACCTTTCCAAAACAATTTCTCCACATTCTCAGCTCTCTTTTTTCCGTCTCTTATAAAACCTACGTGCTCTAGTTCCACCATTCCTTGCATAAACCAGGACAAACATATCGTATCCCATTTTTTGTTTGCCTCTTCATTATCACCAAGCAGTAATTCCCCCACATATGATATCAAGTCTTGCAAAACCAGAGACTTGTCAAACATTTCACTCGAATCTTCCGATTTTAGAATAAGCAATAACGAATCAACTATTTCCTTTCTTGGTATTGATTCTTTGAAGGCTGTGTAGAAATCATAAATGTTTATCATCAGATTTGCCTCTCTATAGAGTCTAAATAACTCATTAATCACTGGCTCCATCACTTTTGATAATTCAAAAAGAATAGGTTTTAGCTGCAAACCACTCGTTTGAACTAGTTTCGTGGCTGAAAGATAGTATGCCTTGGGGTTGGTTAAAGCAAGCTCTAATGATTGTCTGATGGATGGTTTGAATGCTGATGTCAAGATATTATGTGTTTGATTTGGTTCAACATCGACCGTGAAAATCTCCTTGAAGATTATATTTGATTTCTCGTCATCGTACTCCAGCAAAATGCTCTTGATTTTTGAATCTATAATTTCAGATAACTGTGAGCAAAGCACACTTAATATGGACTTCGACTTTCTACTGTCATTAGTACTTTGTTCTTTTGAAACTTCACCCTTGTACTCTTCAATAAGGCCATTTAGTTTCATGTTCACCTCGGACGATATCTCAGCAAATAATGGAGACTTCTCAACAGCTAAGTTTTCAATGAATACTTTGACAGAGTTGAATGACACTGCTTTGGAGATAATTTTGATTGATTCCCTGTAAAATTGAGTGCCATAAAAATACTGCTTATGGTTTATGATGTCGTAATATATCTGAAGGCTACTTTTTATCACTCTTCCATTATTGAAATCTTCTTGAATGAGAACAAATAACTTTAAAACATGAAAAACCTGAATACTCCATTTTTGGTATGATGCGAAGTTTTTTTTGAAAAGTATCGTTAACTCATTATCATCATTTAAGGAATTTATTTTCGAATTCTTCTCCACCCATTTTTGATACGAAGGTATACGCCTTAATAGCATACATGCGTGTGCATCAATTGCTGCTTCGTCATTAGTGATTTCATTCAAGACGGCCAAAGGTTGGTTGAAAAAATAAATCGAATAGCAATATTTCAAAATGTTGATGAACTGAGTTTCATCATTGCTATGTTCCATCAAGAATTTCGAAACAGTTGTACCGAGAAAAAGAGTGAAATCAAAATCCACTGTTTCATTTTTGGTGAAGATTACCTGGTTTATGATTTTATTCATCACTTCTGTGTTGTCAGAGAAGTTAAACTGTTTAGCCTGAATAAGACTAATGGTTTGCTGTGATAACCCCTCTTCAAACAATGAAATACTCGAAGATAGGCCAAATATAAAATGAAACGAAGAACAAATTTCCGAATTGAGAATGATGTTTATCAAGTTTGAGATAATTGTAGACGAAAACATCTCTGAGTCTTCAATAAGAACAATGAATCTGAAATCCTCTTTTTTCTTTTCCTTCAAATTAACATACCAATCAATCAAAGAATCAAAATCATAAGGCAAGAAGTTTGATTCGTAATCCTCATTTTCTTCATCCTGCTCTGTATCTTCGTCGAGACGCTCCCCTTGCATCACTTGCTGGATACATGACTTCAAGGTTGATTTGATGTTGATACACTGAGCTGAAGACAATCTGATGACTTTAGCGTTCAAATTTTCTTCCAAGTGTTGTTTTAGATCGGGAAATAAATTATTGGATATATCCATTGTAATCACCAGCGAATCAAACTTTTTAATCTTGAAGAATGGCCTTGATTTACTGAAGTATTTCGAAATGTCTTTGAACAATTCAACATTCTTAGACTTCAAAATTCTGTTTATCTTCTCCTGTTTATGATCCCAAAAACCCCCAAACAACTTCCAAGACTGTGGGTATTCATCTTCTGGAGTAGTTTCAATCTTTCTCTTCTTATGATTTGGCTCCAAAATGTAAACAGTCTATTACTTAGGTTTCGTCTAATGTTAATATTTCAGCAAAGATTTTGAAGAAGAAGGCCCATCCAAACATACCCTTTGAGATTGGTTAAAATCAGAACTACTTGAGTTTTCTTCGACTGTCATGATTCCAACTGATTCCAACTGATTCCAACTGATTTCAACTCATTTGAGGAAGAGTCTTTGTCTAGATTTTTCGCTTTTCTATCTAATGCGCATTCTATACATTTTTTGCCTTGTAGCAATAGCAGATATTAGAAGTTACCCACAAGTAGCATATTTATCATATAGGCATCTCAGTATCATCGACTTATCATCGCCTTATCATTGGACTATCTCTAACTACAACCAATATTTATCACTGATCTTATAATAGTACTCAAACCAGAATGAGTTTGCAAAAATCATCGAGTGACTTCCCAATAGTGTACGTCAAGAACCTCCCATATGAAATCTCAGCAGAGGATCTTTATGATCTCTTTGGAAAATTTGGCAATATACTACAGATAAGAAAAGGCGATGCACAGGATACTAGAGGTTCATGTTTTGTGGTTTACCAGAATTTGAAGTCAGCCAAATTGGCAAACGAAAAGTTGAGCGGGTACAATTACAATGGAAGGTATTTGGTGGTACTCATGTACAACGTTGATAAGGCGGTTTTGAAAACACTTAGCTAGACTACACACTTAATAGAACAGATATTATAGATATCCAACTTCATGGAATTTCTCAGATTTACATCTGACTGTATAATCTCTTCTTCGCTT
The DNA here is from genome assembly GCA_003706035.2 of Peterozyma xylosa. Taxonomy (NCBI): domain Eukaryota; kingdom Fungi; phylum Ascomycota; class Pichiomycetes; order Alaninales; family Pachysolenaceae; genus Peterozyma; species Peterozyma xylosa. The sequence goes on along the minus strand of PPKF02000004.1, from coordinate 552,599 downwards.
ATATGATTTTAGGAAATTGAGCACGACCAAACATCTGCCATGTTGTTGATTACGTGTCAACAACGAAAATCAAAACACAAAATCCCAATTGTATAAGAAGCATAAACAAACAAGCAAACTGGCAGTCAATTCAAAGATAACAAGTACAGCGCCACCACTTGAGGAAGCATTCGAGGTAGAAAACATCTAAAATACTTTTTATTACCATGGATGACAAGGAATATCTTGAACCAAGTATGTTATCTTTTTGACAAGTTATGAACTTTAGTTGCAGTTCGCGTTCGCAGACTTTACTAACTAGTGTGATGTTTTTTTTAACAAAATAGACTTCAACCCTTCAACTTTGAAAGTAGCCGAACTCAGAAAGATTTTTATCGAGTATGAAGTTGATTTTCCCTCTTCACTGAAAAAATCTGAGTTGGTGCAGTTGTTCAATGAAGAAATTGTGCCAAAGAGATCTGAGTACTTAATTCAACATAAGTCAATTACAGCCGACGGGACTGGCATTCTCCCTGTAACCCCCAAAGATGAAACTATTTCTGATGTCAAAATAACTGAGAGTAGCTCTGGTGCCGTGAAAAAGGTCAAATCAAAGGTTTCCAAGAAGAATAAAACACAGGAAGCTAAGAAGCTGGCCCATCTCGCGAAAGCCATAAGCACATCCAAGAAGGAAGACTCTAGTGATGCAAGAGACGTAGAGACAGAAACTGAAGAAAAAGACGAAGATAAATCCAATGATGATACACACTTCTCAGATGTCAACGTTTTCCAAAAAAAATCCAAGTCATCTACACCTGTGAAGAATCCTTCTGAAGGCTCCAGATACGCCTCACCAACCCATAAAGATGAATCTACGATAATTGAAACCACACCAACCATTCCTAGGAAGAGATCAAGTGCTATAGAAACCCCAAATATCAGATCTCCAAAGTTGGCTAAGGTTACTCCTTTCAAGCAGTTTAATGACTCTGAAAAGATCCCAAAAACACCAATTCTCCTTTCGAGCTCGAAAGAGTCAAGATTGAAAAAGTCACCGTATAAGGCGCTTCAACAAAGCAAATTCGAGTCTGCAGGTGGAGTGTTTGATAATGAGTCTGAAAATTTCATTGATGATATACTTGCCTCCAAGAATACTAAATCTTTGAAAGTTAAGGAACCAGATACCCAAACCCCTAATGCTGATTGTGCTGAGACTCCTGTCAAGGCAGAAGTTTCGGATGAACCATTTCAGTCGCCAACTTCTTCTGCTGCTACAAATAGGAAGGTTGTACTTCCGTTTCCAGGAATATCATCCTCTCCATCATCAAACCAATTGAATTTCGATACAAATAAAGGACCTTCCAAAAGAATTGAATTCGATACAGACACTATCAAATTTGAAGAAAAAAGTCCAGCGGAAAAAATGACGACACCGAATTTTAGTGATGATGACGAGGAGTTGAAAAAGCTACAAGAGGAAATGACTATTCAAATTGAGGACGAAAACACAGACTCAAAGACAACAAGTGAAGAACCAGAAGAAGAGAACGAGAAAGGAGAAGTAGCTTCGAGTGGGACTTTCGTCAAAGTTTCTGCTTTGCTGTTCTTCATGATATCTATCACTGCATTTGTTTGTCTTTTTGTGTATAGCAGTAACTTCATTAACTACTGTGGATTTGAAGGTGATTCTCCTGAAGTTTTCAGAGGTATTTGCATTGATTGTCCACAGTATGGTATTTGTGGTCCAAATCTATACTTGCAATGCCAACCAGGATATGTCAAGAAGATTGGAATTTCTGGGCCAATTTGCGCAGTTGATACAAGGAGAGATAAAATGATCAGTGAGATGGTTGATGTCACAATTGATATTTTGAGAAAAAGAAACGAAAAGAACTGTGGTGATGATTCAGATGAGATTGCTGGCTTAGAAGTTGATGAAATTCATGATATTTTAAAATCATCGGCTCCAAACGTCGATGATGAACATTTTGAAGATCTCTGGGCAAGGGTACTCGATGATTTGGATAACGAACCAGAACTAATTGTAAGGCAGGTTTTATTTTAAACGGAGGATTCAAATGCATGGATACTCAGTCATTTGCTTCATTTGGCTGCTTATCCTCTTGGATCTATCTACTCGAAAGTCAAAGGTGAGTAACTTTAACTAACATTTTCTCTATTTTTTGCATTTATACAGTCATGCTACAAGATCGGTCACAATAAACAAGCAGATTTTGACAAGAACCAAGGTGGTATCGAAGAAGAGCCAAAAATCAAGATTATTCGTTCCACATACGATGATAGCTTCAGATGCAGATTCAAAAAAAATTTCAAGAGGACCTTGGCCAACTTTAAATATCCAATTATAATAGCACTTTCATTGTTCGTGATTGTCCAATACATGCGTTCCAAATATGCCAGATATGTCGAGAACAAAGAAAAGGTTTGCAATTTAACAAGGTTAGTACTCAAGAAGCTATTAAAGCAAAACAAGTTGGCCATTGACGACAATAGTGGTCTAACGAAAGATTACGTGGCACTAATCAATTTGAGAGACGTCTTGATTGACGACAAACAGAAGAAGAAGTCCAAGTTATGGAATCAAGTTGTCAATAAGGTTGGCAATAATTCTAATATTGAGGAGAGGACAATAGAGATTGGGGGTGAAATTTTGATGATTTGGAAATGGGTTGGTATCACGATCGAGAATAGTGAAGTCGATGACTTTGTTGAAAACATGGTTCTTTGACTCTATTATTCAATGATTTCTTTGTTGCCATTTTGCGATTTACCTTTGTTTTATTTCATCAGGATCTCTTAAATTTGTATCACTTTATAGCATTTCTTTTGAGTCACCTATGCAAAAACAATTTAATGACATTTTGCAATTGTAAATAGCGAAGTACATACATATATTATAAAATCATAAATAGATTAGCCAAGATATTCATGTGCCAATTAGTGCAAAAATAAAAACAAGACATGAAAGAGGAGCTTCGTAATAGGAAGCTTCATAGAAAGCAAGAAATATAGTAGACATAAAAAATTGATAAACTCAACGATGAAGTACCACAAAGGGAACGTCAATGATCTGCCATAAAGGAACAAATATGAACAAAAAAGTCACTTCTTGGCTTTTTTACCAAGCCCAAGCCTCTTGAAAAACCCACCTTTACTTTCCTTCTCTTTCTCCTTCTCTTTCTCTTTCTCTTTCTCCTTCTTGATAGCACCACTTGAAGCAGTTGATTTGACGCTTTGCTTGCTTTTCGTTTTGTAAATACTTCCATTGCTAACGGAACGACTTATAGGTAATTTTTCGTTATCACTTGGATCCAATAATGATTTCACTTTGTAAATGGAGTTCCCAGTTGCAAAGTTATTGTCAAAATTAACTCCATCAAAAGTAACCTTTGTAGGTTGATACTGTTGTACAGTATCATCACCGTATGATGAGTTAGAGTTTGATGAGAAAGTCTTGTGAAAATGAGACAATTCAGAAATTGACTTCTCGCGGGATTTGTCGCTTATCAAGATTAGCAGTTCCACAAAATCGTCCTTGTTCAACAGGAAGAATGAGTTTTTATCCTCTTCTGTAGGTGATGTGGATAAGGTTGCTGATTTTTTCATGTTTAGTTGTAAGTCATCAGTCTGGAAAATATCATCATTGTTTTCACTGTCTGAGGACATTGAGTCATCATCGGTATCATTAGTATTCACTATAATACTTGGCAAACCGGGGTTGGAGATTTCTGATTTGAAAGGCTCTCTGAAATTGATTAATGGTTTGAGTGTTTTTTTTTGCATAGATTTTGATTCAATAATGTTGTATTCTGTCGTTATTACGATAACAGGAACATGCGACTTTTTTATGATATAGCTTGTCAACTTTTGAGATTTTAACCCATTAATCTTGTAATAACCATTATAACCTTGACCAATAGTCGATACAGTACTACTGTTCTTCCTACTATTGACCTGTGAGAGTGGTTGACTCTTTGATGACAGTGATGATCTTCGAGTGTCACCTGGTGGCACTGAATTTTTGGAGCCGATAAGTACCAACTGTGGATTGTACAATTGGTATGAATCTTCAAATACATCACAAGAGGAATCACAATTGATGATTTCGACAGTTATTGAGATGATCTTGTCAGTTTTGTTGCTGAGCTCCAAAAGTTTAGTGGTATACCTTATCAAGTCTTGACATTTGGAGTATATTTCATTTGATGAGACAGAATATTTTTTCAGTTTTTCAAAATTGTCATCATCCATAAGCTCATCCTTCAAAATGTTCTTTGTTTCCTTTTGCAATAGTTGAGTTATCGAAATGTGTGATGTGATAACTAGATGATCTCCGTCCTGCATCAAATCATCCACAAAATAATCAATAGAATTCCATGTATGTTTTCTACCTGTAATAACAGTCAAAATAGTTCTCCCGGAAGTGCTTATAGAGTCAAACTTCTCATGTTTTACGCTGATGCAACAAGCACCATGACCAACCGCTGGCCTGGAGGGGTACAGTTTGGCATCTAGTTGTTTTGCAGATGACTTGAGCGGACTTGACGATGATGTGGTTGGTGATGATGGTGATGCTAGATTATCCGAGTAGAAGCTGCTTGGCATAACTGGTCTCTTGTCTTCAAACATATGTTCCACGTTGATCTTACTTGAGCTGACAGTATTGTACGAGTCCTCCAAGGCCAGTAGCTCAGCCATTGTCATATCAGCGAAGGATTTTCTCCTTGGCTTTGGTATCTGCTTGGGAGGTGAAGCAACCAACAGGTCTCTCGGCCCGCCTTGGCCGTCATCATCGTCATCCTCTCCATCGTCGCCTACAGCATCCGGCACCGCAAATCCAGTTGCAGCGGACGATCCAAGTGTATAGTTGTACTCGGACCCATTGACAGTCTTCTTCAAAATCGAGTGTTCTGGCGGTGGCGGTAGTTTTGGCAGTTTGCGGTACTTCAGATTGCCACTACTTTTGTTCGAGTAATAGCTCTGGATATCATTGATCGAACTTCCCCCAAACCCAAAGGTCAAGTCAACCTGCTGCTTCTTGAGGTACTTAGGGTCATTCCGAACCTGCGGAGGAACATGGGCTGGTCGTGATGGGTCGATGTAAGTTGGATATAGATCGTTGAACGATACCCGGTGTGTGTACAACATCAATCAATACCTTAGTTTTTTTTGGGCTTTTTTGTTTTTTGGGCTTGGCCTCTATTGAAGTACTATACTCTTGATCTGCTGACTATTCAAAAGAGCTAATACACAAGTCCTTATCAACCAATCTCTGGATCAATACATCAATCAGTGGTTGCTCTTTTTTTTTTTTGGCTTTTTTTCGATTTTGAGATACCGTGTGGATTTTTACTAATGCCAAGCTTGACATGTCATTCCATTATATCATGATGAGATAGACTGATGAAATCCAGGGTTCTCCAACCACTGCGTCCGGCGGCCCCTTTTGGCAGGAAGGAAAGTGGGAAAAAGAGGCAAGGCAAAAATCAAAAAAATGAAGGAATCAGGTCGAAACTCCGGATTTCAGACCCGACTCCCCGACCACCCCGTAACTGGAACCCGACTCAGCCACACTTTTGAGTTTTGAGTTTTTGGCGAAATTTTGAAAATCTCACAAATCCAGCAAGTCACATGATCCAATTATTGCAATTCCTATTGGTAAACAAGGAAAGCAACCGAGAAATTTTCATGAAAAAAGAAAAAAATCGAGAGAGTGTTGGTTCATAAAAATGTAGAGCTGTTAATCTAGTTTGTGTCCAGCTTCTAGCTTTTCAAATCATTCGAAACTGTCACAGAAATGGCTTCAGCATTTTTAAAACAACACCCAGCGTAAGTTCAGTAGCGTTTAGCAAAAGGGATGCACATGTGGGGGTGGAATTGGAGACCTGAAGAGTGGATGAAATACTCATCGAAAAAAGAAAAAAAAAATCATACGATTGATCCAGACTGAAAAAGAAAAAAAGTACCTAGTTTCACACAGAGATGTTGAACTGATGGAATCGATTAGAAAGGGGGTATTCAGAACAGGTGCTGGGCTGAAGGAGAGAAGCCATTATCCCCAAGTGCATACCCACGCCGATACCGACACCGACACCGACTAACTAACATGCGACTATTTCATGAGGGGTGATACAGACTCAAGGTTTGGGGATCATTGATCCTCTGCTCGATCCCATTGTACTACTGCTCCATCAAAGTTGGACCAAGTTATGGTAAGTTGATCGACTTGAAGTTGAAAGAGGAGGCCGCTGAGTCAAAAAGACAAAACAACTATGACCCAAACAACTGGAGAGCAAAGATGTTGCATGACTACAAGAACAGTGACAGAGGTGTTGTCAAGTACGACGATAAGGTTTCAGCCAACTTTTTGGAACAAATCGAGAGAAGTCCGGCTCCAGAAGCAGCACCAGTAGTCGAAGCAATCACAGTCGAAGAGACTCCTGTTGAAGTTGAAGAACCTGTCCATGAGGCCGTTCTGGAGAGAAGTGTTGACTCGCAGTCAACACCATCAGCTGTCGAAGCTTCTGAGGAGAGCGGAAAGACTCCAACAGAAATTGCCGAAGATTCAACTCCAGTCGAGGAACAATCTGCCCCAGTTGAACAGGAATCTGCTCCAGTCGAACAGGAATCAGATTAAATGCAAATCAATTGCTATGCATGCCAAACTTCATCATAGACTGACAAACCTTTATTGACTTTTTCTTCTTTACTTCATGATAGTTATGTTTTTTATTTTCACTTATCATTCAACAGTTACTTGGCCTAATGATTATTTACCTTGTTTTGACTACAACCTACATGAATACATGTTCAAAAACGATGAGATCAATCGAATAAAAAATACCTAAACAACGTGATCCAAGTCAACAACGCTATCAACGTTCATAACATATTCGTAAAAAAACGCAATAGTTTGCAAATGAGATTCAATATCAATCTTTTCGTCAACAGAATGGGCATGCGACTGATAATCTTTCAAACTTGATGGAGTGAATCTGAAAATATGGTCGCTTAACTTCCAAAAAGACTTTGTATCCGTATTTCCCGTCGATATACCAGGTGCAACAACCAAATAGTCGTCATCGTCATCGCTATCAAATAATTGTGGATAGATTTGGTTCTCGTATAGATATCTCAAGGTTCCTGATAAAACTTCCCATGTATTGTCGTTGATTTGGGTGACCGGTGCTGATTCTAATGGATCCCTATAGGTGAAGTTGAAGTATCCATTTTTAGTCGGAGGTCTAATCTGCTCATTCTCGCGAATTAAACCCAACTCATACTTCTCCGCAATCTCCAAGAGATGTTCTGTCAATCTTTTTGAAACTTCGTGAAAACTTGACTCGACGCTGATTCTATTATTCACCAAGAACGAAACATGCTCAGGCAATGCATTCGATTTAGCACCACCGTTAATAATATCGATCAGCTGTGATGTTGTAATTAAAAACTTGTCGTATTCTGACTTCAGCAACATATAATCTACTACCCTATTGTTTGACTTTGAGTCAAACTGAGATCTTAAAATATCACCCTTCAAACCCTTATCAATGGAAGAAGAATGCTCGGCAATGCATTGAAGGTAATTCAATGTTGGATTTGCATTTGTCAATTGTGGTTCCCAGGGTTTTGATTCGATCAACGTAATCAATTCTGATGCGATACCGATAGAGGTATGATCAGGTGGGACAGAAGAATGCCCACCAGGAGTGGTAAGTTCAATAGCGGCATCGAGATATCCCTTTTCACCGGTTGATGGAACCATAAAATATTTATCCTCAACCTTGATTATTCCTTCGCCTCCTTCGTCTACAATAGCATACATGGAGTTTCTGCCATACCTTTCAAAGATGAATTCACTTAACAAATATGCGGACCTACCAATTGCTTCCTCGTCAGCACCGAATGATAACAAAATCGTTCTCTTTGGTGTGAATCCATCTTCAATCAATATTTCGATGGTTTCTAACAATCCAATCAACAAACTTTTACAATCCGAAGAGCCTCTACCCCAGACAAACTCACCATCAAAAACACCAGAATACGGCTCATATGTCCAGTCCTTCACTGTCTGTTGTTGAACTGGAACAACATCCTGATGAGCCATTAGTAGTAATGGCTTCAAAGATGGATCAGAACCTTCCCAAGTATATAATAATCCATAGTGGCCTACTATTTCCAATTTCAAAGAATCATGAAGCACGGAGAAGGTTTTGGAAAGATACTTATGAAAATCCTTGTACTTTGACCAGTGTTCTGGGTGCTCGTCAATCAATCCCCATTCATCAAAGACTTCAGTCTCGCACTGAATTGCACCCGATAATTTCAACAGCGACAGGTTTCGAAAATTCTCATTGTGTAAAATAGTATCAACTGTGTCTGAAATATAGCTCGTGTGATTAGGTCTAAAGTAGTCTGCAATTGGACATAATGAGTCTGGATTTATATAACCCTTATTGAATGGGGTTTCATTGCTCCTCAAGAAAACAACAACTGGCAACAACAGCAACAATGATGTCAATCCTTTCAACCACCTCCAACTATAGTCTGAGTTTGTAGAAGCTTGCTTCTCAATATCAGCCATCTTTGTATCGTTACCCTAATTTTTTGAGAACTTGATGCTAGTTGCTAAATATTAAGTCAACAAATTCAATACTTCTTTGTACACTGCAAAATGGTAGATATTTTTTGGCCTATTAGAGAGTAATGGTTTGATAAGAATCAACTTTGGTGCCGCATTTTTGAGTGGTCTCTTATCAAATCGAGGGCTTTGTCGTTTTTCTCAAATATGAATAATGGAGTTATGAATATTAAAAGAATACTAACTTAGCTAATTGGAAGATATTGTATATAAGGGAAAGTAGAGGAATATTGGCGAGAAAAAAGTAAAATATCATAAATAATAATCTTCTCTCGAATAATTGAGGGGACTCGTAAATCATCTGAAAAATAAAAGCATAATGTACATAAATTCAACATTAACATCATCATGGAAAGGGGTATAAGATCAACTGCAAATAACACAAGGTTAATAAAGAAGTGGAATAATCTATTCTTCAATATCAGTCAACCAGCCCTTTGATCTTTCAACAGCTCTTTCCCATTTAACCCAAGCCTTTCTTCTGGTATCGTCAGACAGAGTAGCATGGAAGTCACTATCAACTGGGGTACCATCTTCCTTTGTGGACAACAATTTGTTACCCTTTGAGATTTCGGCAACGGCATCGTTCAACGATGACCACAAACCGGACGCCAAACCAGCAGCGATAGCTGCACCCAATGCAGTACATTCGGCGTTTGGTGATCTTCTAACTGTAACGCATGGTCCCAAGATATCAGATTGGATTTGCATAACTTCATCTGATTTTGACATACCACCATCGACAGCCAAGACTGATAATGGAGTGTCCTTACCGACCAATTCTGATTTGTCCAAGAAATCGGCAGAAGCACCGGCGTCGTTAACCATGGCCTTCAAAATAGCTCTTGTTTGGAAACAAACACCCTCCAAAGCAGCTCTAGCAATGTGTGAAGCAGAAGTATATTGTGTTAAACCCAAGATGGTACCTCTTGAGTCGGAGTCCCAGTATGGTGCGAACAAACCACTGAAAGCTGGAACAAAGACAACACCGCCTGAATTTTCAACTTGTGAGGCCAAAGGTCCTACATCTTGAGCTTGGGAGATCAATCTCAAATTGTCTCTCAACCATTGGACACACGAACCTGCAACAGCAATTGAACCTTCCAAAGCATAATGTGGCTTTGAAGCTCCTTCACCATCAACAGACTCATCCAAGTTAGGGAACCAGTAACCGTATGTGGTCAAAGCACCATTCTTGGAGATCAACTTGTTTTCACCAGTGTTGTATAACAAGAAAGCACCGGTACCATATGTACATTTAGCTGAACCCTTCTTGACAGCCAATTGACCGACTAATGAAGCAGACTGATCACCCAAACAACCACAAACAGGTAAACCCTTGACCGATTCCAAAACGGCAACAGCCTCCTCACTCAAAGATGATTCGGTGTACCCCAATTTGCTTAAGTCTGGAACATTGAAGTTACCATAAGTTTCAGATGATGAAACAATCTTAGGCAACTGAATCTTCTTTCTATCAACACCCCAGAATTCTAATAATTCTTCATCGTAATCGATTGTTTCCAAGTTCATGAAAGCAGTTCTGGCAGCGTTTGTGACATCAGAGACAAAAGCATTTTGCTTGGTAAGATGGTAGATTAACCATGTATCAACAGTACCAAACATCAAATCTCCATTACCATTGTCGTAAGTCTCCTTGACTTCTGGAACATTTTCAAGCAACCAAAGGAACTTTGTAGCAGAAAAATATGTTGAGATTGGCAAACCATTTTTCTGTCTAAGAGCTTCCAACTTTTCCTTGTCGTTTGAATTGATAATTCTTGTGACAATGGCTGAGTTTCTGGTATCGTTCCAAACAATACCGTTGTACAAAGCCTTACCCGTCTTCTTTGACCAGACAATTGTGGTTTCTCTCATGTTGGCAACACCAAATGAGATGACTTCGTATTTCTTCTCAGCAGTTTTGTTGATGTTTTGCAATGCAACCAAACAAGCAGCAAGACACTGAACGGCATTGGCTAAAATATTTTCAACACGACATTCGACCCATCCAGCTTTTGGGAAGGCCAAAGTTGGCAACTTGGAGTCTTCCAAGACCAAATCCTCAGAAACAGTGATGGCAATACCTTCACTTGAGATGACTTGTGGCGAGTCCAATCTTGACCCGACTTGGGCGGAGGTTGAGTATTCGATTTGGTGTTTGGCAATTTCTTGACCTAATTTGTTGAAGAGAATAACTCTTGTGGATGTGGTACCAATATCGATGGTAGCAACTAATGGTTCAGTTGACATTTTTGACTGTAAGAATTTGATGATTTGCGAATGGAAAAGTTGGAGAAACAATCTTTCTATGATGTTTTTTTCTGCTTTCGACGAGGATCCTGTTGGCTTTATATTGCGTTCGTTGATTTGGCTTTTTTTTTCAATTCCACGAGATTATACCCCAGAATAGAAAATCAAAAGTTGGATTCTGAACTTTTTCGCCCTCGTCATACATTTTTTTTTCACTTGTCTCCGCGTGGGGAAAAAGTAGGTGTTGATTCGGAAAATCTGAAATCCTTATTGGCTATCTGGATTAACATTTTCCCGGGAGTTCCTAAACTTCTCCACAAAATAATCGTTCATCAGAATGTATTTTCGAATTTTCCGGCTGGTTCGATTTTTCACAAAGAATAAAGCCCTTCCATTGGACGAAAAACAGGATTTCTCTTATACAATAAATAATAAGACAGTTTAGCGGGATAAGACGACAATAGGTTTGGAAAGAGAGGGGTTGAATATTTTATTCGAGGCTGATCTTGCAGTACTTTCCTTCCTCAGATAAGCTGTGCTGCAGATAATAGTACAAGTACAAGAGCATGTGTTTGCAAATTCTCTCAGCCCCGACCAGATCAACTCCATGACCAGCAGCTCGTTCGGTGGCCAATGTGAAGGCTCCTCAGTTGGAGGTGATATTTGCCTCTCGGTGAACGGAATAACTCAACACCAGCGTTCAGCGGTCGATTTGCCGCTGGATATCTTGTCCTTGAATTTTCCAACCCTCTGTTCTGAAATCAAAACAATTCTTAAAAAATTAGCGTGTTTATTCATCGCTCTCCAAGCCTTTGTTATTCCGGGAGAGTGTGAAAAAGCGGATTCTTCCAGCCAAGATTCACCGAGAAAAGATGTGTATTCGGAATATCTCTGGCTTGATCTGAAAAGTAAACTCTCGAGGCCAACACTGTGCGAGTGTTGGTGAGCGTTATAGGCAATCGAAAGTTTTATGTAGCGCTTCGTAAAGTTAAATTGAACGCCTTGAGAATAACGATCCAGGGACCCACACTTACACTCGTGATATCCGTTCATGATCTGGGTATGTGTGCTTCACCAATCGATTTTACCCCAGAGTTCAACACGAACTCGAAATGGTGTTCTTGGGGACAACCCCCAGTGCGCCTTTCAGAATCGAAAAGTTGATCCATTAATCCGCTGGACGGCTCATAGCTCGAATTAACTAGTTGTTGGGGCGTGACTTTCAACAAAAAGGGACTACTATTCAGCCTTGCCAGCAGGCTATGGTTACCATTTAGGCTTTGATATACTTCAAGAATACAACTTTTCATTGATAAATAAGACTTGAATGATATACACGAGGTCAACGAAAAACAACAACCCTGAGTTTTCCAAAGACTCATGCGGAGAAACCAAGTCCAAGATTGGATTTTGTGGGGATGATCCATGAGCAAAGAGAAGCCGTTCGGTGCTGTTTATCGTTCTGAATATCCGGAAGAAATTTTTGACTTTCCCGGAGAAACCAAACCCATTCTTCTCCACCTTTGGCTTAGGTGGTGAAACATTTGGACCAAACACTGTAGACGTTTGAGACCGCTCTTTGGCTTTAAACGTAAGCATACACTTAGGTCTCCGGTCAACACCTCTTGTCCACTGAAGATTGCCGTTGGAGACGCTTTTGTTGTTTTCGGTGTTGAAAATAAACAGCTTATGTTTGAAAAATTGGGAGACTCATGAAGTCCAAGTCAATAGCCAACCTTGATTTTTCTTTTCCGAGGGGATGCTGACATACACAGTGGTCAGCTGAAGTTTTTTGTGGTTGGCTCTGATACAGGCTTCTCTTGAGCTTTACAATTCACTTTGTTGTGGTGCACATCACAAGCCAACGATCAGAATGCAAACTTACGCTGTGGAAAAGGCGGGAGCGGATTAATTCATCCTCGGTTGGGAGAGAAAAATAGAAGATCCAAGAATCACCCATTCACCTTGATTTTCAAGAAAAGAAAACAGATTGAGTTTCGACAAATACTCGGAACCGTTGCCAGTCATTTCTGTCGATTTCCGGTACAATTTTTTGAATTTCCCCTTTCAGCTGTTTGTTTGACCAGGCATCTAACTTTTGAAAACCATAAGCCATATCAGCCAGTGATAGAATTGCAATTGTTTGTCGGACTCCTTGCACCTATCTATCTATGTCCACCGCAAGATCTCTAGAATGATGGTTCAGACACAACAAAGTCAAAGGCACACGCTGAGAAACCTTTTGTGTCGGACTCAGATGAACTTGGTTACAAATCCCCTCTGCTCTCTAGAGCACTTGTTTCCCGAGTTTGTTCACCGGTCAAGTTTTCCGCAGGCAGAAAAGAGAGTGCAAGAAAAGGGTTGGCAGTTTAGGGCAGTTTCGCTGTTTCTGAAGCCATGAGCAAACTGCAAGATATAAAACACATCATATAAAGCACCCTTTTCAAAATTCCCATCAAGTTGTCCTCACTCACTCCTATGTTTCCGCCGTACAATTCGTACTTCGCACTTTGCGCAAACCGATAAAAAGAGGCCCCATAAGACTCCATATCCTTTTGTACGAAATACTATATATATTTCCCTTAGTATTCGATGCATGCGATGAGCGCCACCCCCCCTTATAATGATGATTGGTCCAAGGATAAAAGAGGCGGCCTACTTCAGTTCGTTACGGTAGTGCAATGTGGACCCATGGTAACAACTGTACTTGGATTCGGCAACTGTTTTGGTTCACCAGAGGTGAAAGGGGATGGACCAAACCCCTAGTACTATTAATGTGCGCATATATATATATATACTCAAAGCACCATCCCTGCCCAGCCCAGCCTTCCGATGTAGTAGTTACAATCCTTCAACGTCTCGAGAGTTAACTAGAAATCGCACATTGCGATTTGCCGATTCCTCCGACCGCCCGCAACGGTACCCGGAAAATGTTTTTTTTTTCATTCTCGAGGCAATACTTCCACAACTCACCTACCCCTCCAGCCATCATTCCATCCCAATCCACCAACATCCTGCCCCAGCCTAGCGAGGAGGAAAATTGAAGGTTTAAGATCCTAATTCCCCGATATGGGCGGGTGGGGAGAAAAGTGGATGAAAGTTAATCCTTCCGCTTGGTGCCTAATACCGTACGTGTTCTGAAGAAATTTGGGAGGGGGAAAAAGTCTTTTGTGAAAATCATCTTTTACCCCAGAATAGAGGGTGTTTGTCGGACGAAAATTTTCGTATGTAGCGTTGAGTTTTTTTCTTTTTCCCTGGTTCAGAGCTGACTAGATGTTTCAGAGACTAATATTTCGATATAAATACACCATTTGATCCCCAGGAAATAATTGTGTGTTTGTGCATATAGAACTTCACTCTTCTTTGAACATAGAACCAAGCAGCTTTCGATCGCAAACAGCAAGTCTTGGAGGCCTAGGTATTGTAGTAACGACACTCATCTCAAAGAAAAAAAATTAATAAAGTATGGCAAAGGCAGAAGCAATGGAATTGGAAGACGTTCCAAGAGGAGCAAATGCAAGCGATTTGCTTTCCGACTCTCCAAAGGAGCAAACATCGTACGAGGAAGACGAGCAGGAGTTTTTGACATGGTGGTCAAGATTCCGTTATGACTACAGAGATTACCTTGCTGAGTTCTTGGGTACCATGATATTGGTTGCATACGGTGACGGTGTTGTGGCTCAAAAGGTGACCTCTTCAGACGGCGCCAGTTCATACACAAATATCTCCATGTCATGGGGTTTTGCTGTCATGATGGGATTTTTGGTGTCAGGTGGTAAGAGTGGTGGTCATTTGAACCCAGCTGTTTCTGTCTGTAGTGCTTACTTCAGAGGTTTCCCATGGAGAAAAGTTCCTGGCTACATCTTCTCACAGTTATTGGGAGGTTTTATCGGTGCTTACATAGTATACGGTGTTTACTACCAAGCCATCAACAACTTCGAAGGTGAGGGAATCAGAACCGTTGGAGGTGCCACATCAACAGCTGGTATCTTCTGTACGTTCCCAGCTGGGGACTTCTTGAACACAAGAGGCCAAGTTTTGTCAGAATTTGCCGCATCCGCCTTATTGCAGTTGGGTATTTTCGCATTAACCGATGCTTTCAACGTCACATCAACAAAGTACTGGTTCCCAATTGGATTGTGGTTCTTGATTGATGGTATTGGTGCATGTTTTGGTTATTTGACCGGTTATGCCATGAACATGGCCAGAGATTTCGCCCCAAGAGTCGCTGCTACCTCAGTTGGTTATGGTAGTGAAATGTGGACCCATGGTAACAATTACTCTTGGATTCCAGTTGTTATTCCTTTCATTGGAACCTTCACCGGTGGTTTAATCTACGACTGTTTCATCTACTCTGGTAATGACTCACCTGTCAATCAACCATACATGGGATTGGCAAAGTATTTCGGTTCTAAGAAGACCAAGACTGATGAAGAACAACAATATTAAGCAATGATTTTTCTCAAATTCATCACTACAATTATTGTTTTCAGCAAGAGATATGATTTTAATCAATTTTCTTTTAATGACTCATGCTTTCATTTTCTGCAGCTATTTTAATCAACAACAACAGCATTTTACTATCGTGTTATGTCTTGTATCATATAATGTTTTTTGTTCCCAGCAAATTTCAACCAATCATTAAAATTTATAAATAACCAGGAGGCTGCAACTTTAAAATTTAGGAAAGGTGGAAGACTTGAAGTAAATGAATGACTCCTCAGATATCAGTTATTCTTCCCTTTTCAATCTTGCAGTAATTCCAGTAAAGCCTAAAACCTAGATGCGAGAAATGATTTTAAATAGTAGGTGAGAGTGGAGGCGCATTAGAGCCAGTAGGCAATGGTTGATGATTACCTTATTTGTTCGTCACCATCTTTCTTACCTTTCACCAACCCGCCTGAAATTTTGAGATGTCAGTAGCTACGATTGTATATACGGATGAAAATGTCTCGTTTGGTAATCAAATGAGCCAGTTATTAACGAATACGAGGCTACGAAAACCAATTTTCAAAATCAAACGAGAGTTTATTGCAGATGCTTCTCCTCCATTTTGATTGAGTGACTTCGATGCTATAATTAAAGTTGGCTTCGTATTCTTTCTGAAGGGCTCATGTGCATTGATTACCAACACTTCTAGTATTGTAGCTTTTGAAATTTTCGGGCAAATTTTTGAATAATCTCATTCATTATGGCTCGAGTTAGAGCTTTTCAACTTAGTCCGTTTGACTCTACTTCTATGACACTAAAGAATTTGACTATCTGACGCGATTTATTTAAAGGAAAAAAAAGAAACAAACTCTAGTATTCTGCTAAATACTTGTTTAAAAGATCCCTTTTTTCGACGTTTTCAAATTGAAAGCTAGCAGCTAGGTCATCCAACTCTTCAAATGACAAATCCTTGAAATAACTTGCAAACTCATATGTAAGATATTGACTTAAAAGCATATCTCTCAACACTCTATCAACATAGAACCTTATACCTCCAAGAAAGCTGTTTGGATAAAGCAGCTCATGATATTCAGCTGGTATAACTTCTGTGAAATGTTCTTCGATTCTGTTGTACATTTCTTCAACCCCCGGATCAGCGTCTCTACCCCACTGGTCAATACCAATTTTTTTCTTCTTGGCAAACCAGTCTCCTAGCAACTTGAACCATTTGGATTCAGGAGAGACATACGTTAATCCTTGAAGTCCAATATCTTTATAAAGCCAAATTGACCAAGAGATTGGCGAGCCATCGCCAGAGGGATCACCTGTTTTGTACACTTCTAACTGATCTTTCAAGACCTGATAACGTCTACTATTGGTATCTTCTACATCAACATCATTTCTAGTTTCAGACGCATAAACAGGACCAAATTCACCGTTCCAAACACATATTTGATGATCTTTTGCTTCCTTGATCTTCTCGTTGTACTTCCTACTCAACTTCGCACGTTCCTCCTCCGAGCTGTTGTACTTATATCCATCATGTGATGGAAAGCCATATAGTGAATAATCGTGAATGGCGTAACATGAGTTCGGATAACCTTTTTCGGGAAATTGAGAGAAATCCATCGAGTATGTATTACCGTCAAGAAACAAAATGTGATCTGGATCAACCAGCCTTATTTCCCGTTCCGCCCTGTCGTAAAACTCAATCAATCTGTATCCCTTTGAATCTGCAGGCTCGTTCAATACATTGTAACCAGCAATCCACTTATTGCCCACGTAATGCTTTGCAATCTCTTTCCAAAGGTTGATCATTGAATCTTGAAAAACCTTGAATTGCCAAAACAAGGCCTTGTGAATCCCAGAGTCAGAGGGCCATGCTTGGTTCTGTCCACCCGGAACTGTGTGCAAATCCAAAACTACATAAATCTCGTTTCTCAGGCAAATGTTAACCATACGATCCAAGAGTCTAAAGCCCTCACTTTTCACAGTAAAAAGATCTTCCTCATCGACAAAGTGACGGTGATTGAATGGAAGCCTCAAACAATTGAGATTGATCGACTTGAAGAATTTAGCATCATCGTCGGTCCAAAAGTAATCATAAAACTTCTCGAAAAAGAAGTCAAACTTTTCTCTGCCCAAAACCTTAATCAAAGCTTCTTTGTGTTCATATTCGTGGCCAGCATAACCGGTGATAAAATTCTCCATATTCAAGTGACCACCTGTAGCAGTACCCTTCAAAATGACACTTTCTCCATTCGAGTCAACTATTTTTGTTCCCTTTACCTGAAGCACTTCTGTCATACTGCTGTTTTTCTGCTGAAACTTTCTATAAAGTTATTCAAAATAAGCTGTATGAGATTCATTATGCAGCTCTCCAGAAACCGATTTATATATCAATGAATGAGTAATGGGTGTCTATATTAGAGGTTAAGACTTAATGACCACATATGGGATTCAGTAACAACAATTCCATTTTGAGAAATCATACCGGGATCAGAATAATCCAACTTTTGACAGCAAACATCACCTCCACACAACATGTTTCAAATAACCATTGTGGAGTGGAATATGGATGAATAAAACTTTCGGGATACATGAACAACCGGGATTGGATGTGCCAATAACGAGGACACAGTTACTGAGAGTTGTTACAATAAAATGGTTCGGATTGATTTCCCAAAACAACTGAGATCGTACTTTTCTACAAGAGAGCCGAGCAAGAAAAAAAGGTGATAGGAATTCGTCCAGCAGTCATGTTGTAGGAAGATCAATTTTAAACCGCGAGCGAAGAGTTGAAATCAGATCAAAGTTGATTGAAGTATTTATACTATAGGTTAGCTTTTTCACTAAGTGCTGCAATACAGATAGATGGAGGTGAATAATGCACCAGCTTGACAGTTTTTCCGAAAATGGATATTTGAACCAACAGAGGAAATTCCTCAAATGGCAATCATTCCCCAGATTTTTCCCGATCTTCTTTGACTGGCATGAAATCCTTCTTCTTCTTTTGTAGAGTGGTTAGAATGTAGACAGTTAGCCGAGGCCTGATTTAATATTTGAAGCCATATATATATTTGAAGTCCGCTTTTCAAATGTGGCTTGAGCCAATGGCCATTGGATTATAAAACCTTCGGCCAACCCTCTTTTCTGTACTTCCTGGAGAGCTTTTAAGACGTAGCAATTCAAATAGGAAGTGATAGAATTGAGATTGAACACAGGTCCCCCCCCCCAAACGGTAGGCTGATTGCATCTTTTCTCACAAGGCAGTGTGTAGTCAGAATTTCCTGTCCGAGAAATCATCAACAAAAAGGCTGTTGATCTAGCTACACGATTGATGCTAAGGAAGAAGCGAAAATATTTCGGCCTCTGATAAGGACGCAACAATTGGAACAAGAACCGAGAAGTTAGAGTCTAGGCGAATCGAGATAAAGGTTTTCCCAGCGGTAACAGCAGTATCATGTTTACATACCTCTATTGATGTTTTTTTTTTCAACCTACACTGCCCACGGCAGCCAGTTACTCTATTGCATCTTAGTAGTGGTGGCCTTTGGATCCCGCCCACTCCACGCAACTAAGCATCCGCTGCGCTGAGTGGTGAAAGGAATCTTTACAGCACCTCCATTGGCATGAATGTTGGCTTTTCCCCTTTGAGCAATCAGGAACGCGTTAAGTGCAATGTGAACTATCCAAACTCTCATTCGCTGGCAACAACAGGAAGATTTTTCTCCTGGCATCCAAGTTTATCCCAAAGAGAAGATTGAGACATGTGTGACACCGTTGCCCTGTTATGCTTTTTTTCCTGGCTCCAAGCCGACAATACCTCTACAAGTTTCGAGCCTCTCTGGCAGCAATCCACCACTCTGGCGGTGGATCAGATCACATGTAGCTAAACACACGCCCTACGCAATAGTCAAACTCCACCCAAGGCCATCTCCTATACTTAGTCCAGAAAAATCTCACTCTGTGTGAGGGGTGATGCGCTGCGACAATTCCTTAATGGTTGTGTCAAAGCTATCATCTCAGCCCAGCTGATAAGTGAATTTTGGGTACGACCAGTACATAAGCAGAAATTTGCCCATTTCCAACCTGAGTACTAGCTTTGACAAGCACTTGTTGTAGCACTTGAGTCGATTTCCTTCCATAGCGCGGATATCCATCTACCTGCCAACGAGGATTCAACCGATTGCCATATGACAAGATGAGTGATTACTGTTGCACTGGCCAATTTTTCCTCATTCGCAAGTAACAACCAATGGTGCAACTTCAACTCTAGGGATTATATAATTAAAACCACAAGCTTACATAATAGACCACCCAAGACAAGGTAGTGCAAAGCGTGCCAAGGGCACAAATTACGTAACCGTAGAGCTGTGATTGGTCGATAAGGATCAGAATTGGCCGACAGAGAAAAACCAAGAGAGGGCATGGGCCTATTTGTGGTATTGTAGTAGAAGGAGTCACAAAAAAGAGGTGACTTAGTGTGATTGTACCGCCAGAACAATTGAATATATAAAGGATTGCATCCATCATTCTAAAAAGTGGACCGAGTGGATGTAGTTTCTTGATTCTCTTCATTTTGCTGCCACAAAAACGAAAACAAACCCAAAGCCAAAGCTGTACACGATGTCAATCATAGAAAACACTGCTATTTTAGAAAAATACACCAAGTTGACCCAACGTGGTAAGATCATTGCCGAATACATCTGGATCGATGGTACAGGTAACCTCAGAGCCAAGGGAAGAACATTGGACAAGAAGCCAACCGATGTTTCTGAATTGCCAGAGTGGAACTTTGATGGTTCCTCGTGTAACCAGGCCCCAGGACACGACTCAGATGTCTACTTGAGACCGGTTGCTTTCTACCCAGACCCTTTCAGAGGTGGTGACAACATCTTGGTTTTGGCCGAATGTTGGAACAACGACGGTACTCCAAACAAGTACAACCACAGACACGAGTGTGCCAAGTTGATGGAGGCCCACAAGGACCAAGAAGTTTGGTTTGGTTTGGAACAAGAATACACCTTATTTGACCACGATGACAATGTCTACGCTTGGCCAAAGGGTGGTTTCCCAGCTCCTCAAGGTCCTTACTACTGTGGTGTTGGTTGCGGTAAGGTTTATGCTAGAGAATTGATCGAGGCCCACTACAGAGCTTGTTTATATGCCGGTATCAACATTTCCGGTATCAATGCTGAAGTTATGCCATCACAATGGGAATTCCAAGTTGGTCCAGTCGAAGGTATCAAGATGGGTGATGAATTATGGATGGCTCGTTACATCTTACACCGTATTGGTGAAGAATTGGGAATTAAGATCTCATTCCATCCAAAACCATTGAAGGGTGACTGGAATGGTGCTGGTTGTCATACCAATGTCTCAACAAAGGAAATGAGAGTCCCAGGTGGTATGAAGTACATCGAAGAAGCTGTCGCTAAATTGTCTAAGAGACATCTTGAACACATTGCATTATACGGTGCTGATAACGAACAACGTTTAACTGGTCGTCATGAAACTGCCTCAATGACTAGTTTCTCATCAGGTGTTGCTAACAGAGGTGCTTCAATCAGAATCCCAAGATCAGTTGCCAAGGAAGGTTACGGATATTTCGAAGATAGAAGACCAGCCTCAAACATTGATCCATACTTGGTCTGTGGTATCATGGTTGAAACTGTCTGTGGTTCAATTCCAGATGCTGATATGTCAAAGGAATACGAAAGAGAGTCTTCATAAATTTAGCTTGAAGAGAAGCTTTTTGATGTGTTGTTATTGGACTTTGAATTGCTTACAAGAAAAGAAAAGAATTTGAATTTTTTATTTTTGGAAACCGGTTTTTGTTTTTGTGTTTGATTTTCTGAACTTGTCTTTTATTTCGTTTTGTCTTTTGTCTTGCTTTTGTTTTGTTCATGAGGTTTTGTCGCTATATATCTTTTTTTAGTGAATTTCACTATTTTAATGAGAAAAAAAAATATTCAAAAAAAGTTGTGAATCTGGTTCTTTGGATTCTAAATATTTAAGTTGCTCAAATGGTAACAAGAGTTGGAATGCTTAGCGTTGATGAGTAGAAGGTATTAATTATAAAAATTCACTGCCTTCTACAAGCAATAACGTCAGCTTAACGGCGTTCATACAAGAAGAAAATGTAAGGCGCAGAGGTATTTAAACTTGATTATATAATCATTACTTTGGACATTGGGCGGGATTTAGAAGTCTCGCTTGAGTAACATTTATTTAAGACCTTTATGCTCAAATTGTCTGTATGCTAAATTAGGGGAACAAGATCAAGTGCCTAAAATATGCTTGGAAACTCCAAAAATACTCAAAGCCAAATCTCAAGCATCCAAAGTGTCTATCTTCGAGTATGAGGTATTTATGTATGTCTGGGTTGGTGTGTTGGTGGTGCAAGCTGTGAAGTGACAAAATAGATTCAAACCTTTTCTTTGAAAACAAAAACCGGACATTCAGCAGTTATAGGGTTTCGCATCACTTCCGTCGAAAGATTCAAGAGTTGTGTCACTGGCATCAATACTATGGTCATCGAAACTATCATACGATACGTTTTCATCCGTAATTGGTATTTTGCTGTCTCGATTACCTCGATTACCTCCACTTTTCAGTAACTTCGAGTATTTGTCCCTTTCACCCCTAGCCAACCTCTTTGCTAATTCATACAGCTGGTCGTTGTTCATCGAGCCTGTTGTTTCTGGTTTCCAAACACTTTCCTCCTCTTGAATTATGTCATTGATATTCTTCTGAATTTGTGTGAAAAAGGTTTTACCCTTGTTTAGGAATGCAGATTGGAATTTGCGTCCGTCAGTGATCAAATTAGTTGAAATTCCATTGATGTCTTCTTTCAACTTCAATATGGATGGCAGACTCGCAAGATTGTTGATGTTGTCTATGCTGTTTCTTGAAAACTGATTGACCGGCTTTTGCTTGTCTTCAGTTTTACTTGGAATATTTAACATGCTTACTTTGGACTTGATTGTCTTTTTCATCGGGAAAAGTACACTGTCGTCTTGTCTGGGCTGAACTTCTAGGCTAGAAACATAGTCTTTTGTTAGCTGTGAAAGTTCCCTCTCTGAAACCAGAAGCTTTGCTTTCAATTCTGACACCTCTCTTTGCTTAGAAGCCAATTGAAATAGAAGCTCATCAGAAACCTTTGAGCTCATTTGATGAGCCGGGAGAAGCTCATTTGGGATCATATGGGAACTATTCTCGCTCATCTTTGAGATCGGAGTGTATATTGGTAGTCCTCTATTTTCAACATCCAATCCTCCTTTTTCTGATGAGCCCATGGAAGTTGGAGTTGAGGGTTCATTTCTCAATGAAAATTTGACCAATCCAGTGGAGTCACTAACAAGCCGTTCCTTAATCGGTTTGTTATTCATTACTACTCTGCTGCTAACATCATTTCCTGAAAGAATCGACAAAGATTTCTTATTCTTTAAAGTTTTTGGGGTTGAGGCGACATTGTTCTCTAGCAGAGAGATTAAATCCATATTCTCCTTTTCTTCTGCCATATCCATTCTGCGAACCACAAGTACTCAAGATCATTGAGGCATGCAATTTAAGTGGTGAAATTCATACTGGAAGATCAAGCGTGTATTCCAAAACTGGAAAAGCATAACAAAGGGAAGAAAGGTAGTGCACTATACCTTCACCTTAATCTGAGTAAAAATTTAACATAGAAGAAGCTCTAACAGGAAGAGATGACTGACATCCTCATCAGGTCCAAACATAGCTAGGTGGATGCATATATAGTGGACGATGTCGTTGCGATTGAAGAAGTTTATTGATGAATTTACCATTGCGCTTTACTATAAAAATGGTGAACTGCTTTCCAATCTAATTTCAATCACCTCATCAAACATTACTGACGTTGCGAGCTTTCCAGTTCCAACAAACTATGATTTTGTCAGCATTACAGACGAGAAATGGAGAGCTGTGATTATTTCGTACTTCAACTTGGCGAAGGCGATTATTGTGGCACAAAGTATTGATCAATCATTGGAATGCCAAATAGAGTTGTTGCAATGCGTATGTAGATGTGCTGAAAAACAGGATAATTGGATAGTGAGGCCATTGGTCAACATAACGATACAATTGAGTAAAATTTATGGCGCTAAAACCAAACATAGACCAACCGAAACAACCAATAAAGCCGCAAAGGATACAAAACACCTGGATGCTGAGAGTTTGAATGACAATGGGGTTTCAACGGACCTAGAAAACATGGCAAATGCCATTAGCAAGTGTTTTCAGGCTTGCCTTAATGATCGTAACCCTGAAAAGGAAAAGAGCAAGAGAGTAGCTGTCTATTTTTTCATTGGAGAGTTGTTCAAAATATATGCAAAATTACAGAAATACGATTTGGCAAGGAGTATAGAGAAGGCATTTACAAGCTTACGCCACGAATTACCAACCGTCAAAGAAATCAAAAAATCGCATTCTGTCACATACTTGTATTTCAGTGGAAGTATATCGATAGCTGAAAAGCAATACGATGCAGCAAACGAGAAACTAACATCAGCATTGGTGAATTGCGACAAAACGTCACTCTCACAACAACAGTCTATATTGATGCTTTTGATTCCCATCAGGTTTCTTCAAACTAGAAAAACACCAAGCAAAAAAATGTGGGAATCATATCCTAAGATCAAATGTGTCTACTTCAAGCTTTTTGAGGCCATCAGAAAGGGAGACATACGGTTATTTGATCATGAGTTCAAAAAAATAGAACAGTTGATGCTTAACAGGCAGTTATATCTAGTTTTGATGAAATTGAGGTTATTTGTAAACCTCAAACTATTCCAGAAAACATGGTCACTATTGGATAGAAACCCACATATTCCAATTTCTGCTTTTCAGTTAGCATTAGAGTTTGCGTCAAGCCACAAATCAGTTGAAGGAGTGGATTTCAAATTTTCACTAGACTCTTCAGAGGCAATGCTTGCCAACTTGATAGCTTTGGGATATATCAAAGGCTATTTATCTCACGGGAATAGAGTGGCTGTTTTGAGTAAGGTTGAGCCTTTTCCTAAGCAGGTGATTAAGGGGTAGGTATATGATACCTACTTCTCGAGCAAAAATTTTCTTTTGTTGTGAATCGTTTTAATTTTCTCATTCAATCCTAATGCATCAAATCTACATATATATATATTATCCATGTAAATTCTCATGAACTCACAACATTTATAAGAGGCGACAACCTGAGCTTGGGGTTTCGAATAAAGCGTAGTGCAAAATTGATCAATGGGTTAATTTTGACATTTTCTTTTGTATACAAAACATTGGAAGCAAAAACAGTTCTCTATCGAAGGTTTCATCAATAGAACAAAACAAAACAACTCAACCATATTTTATCAAAGTAATCATTGATATATATATTCTTGCTCTTTGAATTGTAATCATACTAAATTTCAAATTTATTTAACTCAAAAGTCACTAATATATACTCAAGGAGAAGTTTAACTGATCATTACTATTCGAACAGCATACCCGGTAAGTGGCCGAAATATCGAAAACACGAACAATTGCTTTTCACCAAACAAGAATTGCAAACAGCCATTATCATATCTTTCTTGAAGCTTGAAATATCAAACAAGGAGAGAAGCAACAGGAGTATTTATTACAAGCTTTGAAGGTTTACCAGCAGACATCAAGACCAATTTTCATTCAGATCAGAATTTGTCTCTTCTATTTTAACGTATTCCCATTTGCAAGATGATGAAAAATCTTAAAGAAAGGCTCGGCAGGAGTAAGAGCCAAAATTTGGGAACCAGTAATGGAAGTAATGGTGGTTCAACGTCGAAGAAGATCAAGGAGAAGGAAAAAGACAAAGACAAGAAGGTGAGCACCTTGTCTACAAAAGATACAAGAAAGTCAACATCATCGAATGGCTCTTTGAGCCCTTCACATAAATCCGGATTATCAAACTCAACATCTTCATCCAGCTTGAAAAAAGCTTCAACCAAAAAAACTGGAAGCCCATCCTCTAGTTCAAGTTCATCACCGTTGTTGTCAAAACCATCGACTTATACCGCTCCATCAGCAGGATCACTTCCAACTTCCACATCAATAGCAAACGGTGCACCACCATCCCCAAAAGCAAAAAAGGGTATCTCTGCCATTGCACCACTGCATGCTGATGTACAACAACCTATTCCAATACACATTGATATCACTGCTCCAACAAATGGCGTTGACAGTTTTAGTCTTACCACTCCCAAAGCATCCCACTCATATGAAAGATTACCAACTCCGACAAAACTTGATGCTGATATAGATTTGATTAAATCCCCAAAAAGGCATTCGTCTTCGAGATTTGAGCCATCATTACATCAAGTTGATATTGAGAGATTACCTGCTTTTGAGGAGGTTTCTCCCTCGGATCAAATTGATTTATTTGTTCAGAAAGTTGACCAATGCAATGTCATGTTTGATTTTTATGATCCATCACTGGATATTCAAGGCAAGGAAATCAAGAGGTTGACTTTGCAAGAGTTGATAAATTTTATCACTTCAACTAGCTTTACATACACCGAGGAAATGTATGAACATGTTGTTGAGATGTTCAAAGTCAATTTATTCAGACCAATTCCACCTCCTGTAAATCCCGTTGGGGACATCTATGATCCGGACGAAGATGAGCCAGTTAGCGAACTATCTTGGCCGCATATGCAATTGGTATACGAATTCTTTTTGAGATTTGTTGAAAGCAGTGATTTTAACCACACAATTGCAAAACAGTTTATTGATCATAATTTTGTATTGAGATTGTTGGATTTGTTTGATAGTGAAGATCCAAGAGAAAGAGATTGTTTGAAGACAACATTGCACAGAATTTATGGTAAATTTTTGAGTTTGAGATCCTTTATCAGAAAATCAATCAATAACGTATTTTTGCAATTTGTTTATGAAACTGAAAGATTCAACGGTATTGCTGAATTATTAGAAATCTTGGGATCAATTATCAATGGTTTTGCCTTGCCTTTGAAGGAAGAGCACAAAATCTTTCTCTGTCGAGTCTTGATACCACTACACAAAGCTAAATGTTTGTCATTATACCATCCACAATTAGCATATTGCATAGTCCAATTTTTGGAAAAGGATTCACAGTTGACAGAGGAAGTGGTTATGGGGTTATTGAGATTTTGGCCAAAGGTTAACTCACCAAAAGAAGTTATGTTCTTGAATGAAATAGAAGATATCTTTGAAGTTATGGAACCTTCCGAGTTTGTTAAAATTGAGGTCCCATTGTTTGCTCAATTGAGCAAATGTATCAGCTCGCCGCATTTTCAAGTCAATGAAAAGGTTTTATGCTATTGGAATAACGAGTACTTTTTGAATTTGGTCACGGAAAATGCAGAAGTTATCTTACCAATAATTTATTCTTCGTTGTTCGAGATTATCAGGAAACCTGAAATAGAGTATGATGAAAATGGAGATTTGGTTATAAGGAACAACACTGATGCCTATGACTTAGATGGCATAAACAGCAACAACAATGCAGATAATGATTTCTATGACGCTGGTAACAACAATTGGAATAAGACCATCCAACAGTTAGCCTACACGGCATTGAAAGTCTTTGAAGATACAAATCCAGTGTTATACCAGCATTGCTCTTCTTTATATTTACAACAATTGGATGAACAAAATGAAAGATTAGAGTTGAGAAAACAAAGTTGGGCAAAATTGGAGACCCTTGTCAGCCTGTTGAAAAATGGAGACCTGTCTGTAGGGGATCCTAAATTTGAAACAGATGGAGATACAGTCATCAGTAACAATGGCAACGACTCAAGTATGACGGAGAGTCTTACAACTGCCGTCATATCCAGAGATGATGAGAACTACACTAAAATCAAATAAGAAACCATGTTTTCGGATTTTCCATTTTTATTCTCTGATGACAAATTTCATGTTGGCGCTTCTTCTAAAATGCCTTTTTTTTGTTCATCATTTCCAAAAGACTCCATGATGGGTTGGAGAAATGCTCTGTTCTGTTTCTTTTTGTTTCTCTTACTTCAATGTTCAATTGTCTGTTTGTGAATTTTTGATATCCATTAAAAAATACTTTAAGCATTTCTTTTGTCTCCTTACTACTTATTCTTTTTTTCTTGTCCTTCTCTTCTCTTGTAGTTTCTTTTACTCTTTTTTATTGAAATTTCAACTTTTCATCCATACTTTTGTATTTTCAAGTTTATTTTAATTTCATTTGCTCGACTAAGTTTATTTAAAATGTCTACATGAAATCATGAACCACAGTTTGAGCGTTTCCACGTCAAGACTAACACCAATTGATCTTTATACGTTATTTAAACGGCTAAAATATCTATGTAGCTTTATACTCTCTCAAGATCACAGGGACCGAAGATGGTGGTAACGCTCCAACCTCTGTGATAACCTTCTTTATATATTCCGGTGGAGTTAAATCATACATGATGTTCAAAATATTCAAGTAAGGCAAGCTCTTCCAATCGGATAACGGTTCTTTCTTGACCAATATCTCCTTTTCTTGATCCTGCTTTTCATTATTGTCTTTCTTACTATTGTTACTATTATTGACATTGTTCTTTTTTGACTTTTGTGCATCTTCTTCTGCTTGCTTCTGCTGCAAGAACTGCTCCAAAGCAAATCCTTGTTTCTTCACAGGCTTGGAATCAATCTTAATCAAATCATCACCATCTGCCAACTCGTTTAATGTAACACTGTCCAATTGAACTTTATCACTGAATTTGATACTTTCACAACAAACCAAGACAGGGATGTTTTTTGATGTTGCTGACATTGCGATCAAGGCGGTTCCAACCCTTGAATATAATCTACCATTTGACAACATTGCATGTGCACCCAACATGACATAATCGACATCCTCCAAAATCAATGATAATGCATTGATAAGAACATATTGACATTTGATACCCTTTGAACATAACGCTTTTGCTAATTTTTTACCTTCGAATAATGGCCTTGAATCAACAATAATAACCTTGAAATCTTTCTTTTCCTTTTCATGACAATGTATGAAGATCTTCTCCAAGACTTCTGAATGCCCGTAAGTCAAAATAGTTGAATTGTTGGAAATATGCTCCGAAGCCTGAGAAATAATCAAATCGTGAGATAACTCAAGCTTTTCTCTTATATACTGATCGATCAGATTGCAAGTATCTGCTTTAGCTTGGGAATCAGACACATCTATCGGAATGACAGATATTTCTTGTTTTAACCAACGAATGGCATTTCCCATGGTGACACTCAAGGGTCTTGAAGTTTTCAAGTATTCAATCTGATGTGATAAATGAGCTGTTAAGTTCCTTGATAAAGATGTACCTTCTGGCGTGATGTATGATGAGATGACTTCTTTGAAGGACAAAAGCATCGCTCTAACTCTAGGCGTCGATCCAACAATTGTATAGGTAGAGAATTTTAATGCTAATGATAAAATCGATGGATGTACAATATCTGCTAAGATGGGAGACGATGTAATTCTTTGTTCCCTTGTCTCCAAATGAGAGAACAACAATGGAACTTTCTTGGTCTCTCTGATTATATTCTGGTTCAATTGTTTTTTGATATTTGAAGATGACTTCAATTTCGGATTTCCAGAGCTGGTCGGAGCTACTTCATTTACAGCATCAGTCTTGGTAGAGTGCGGAGCTTCAGTCTGTTCCTTGGCAGCAGCTCTCTTGGCAGCCTTCTCCTTCTTTTTCAATTCTTTCAATTCCTTATTGGAAAGTTTGGCCTCTCCTGTGGCCGCTGGAGCCAGAGGTGCAGCAGCGGATGTTGATTCCACGGGAACTGCAGTTTTTGATACCAACTCACTCATTTGATCCACGATTTCAAATGCGAATAGCTTCAGCAGAACTATTACTCAAACGATATACTTATGTACAAAGGTTTAACGAGACTCAAGCACACAGATTTGTGAGTAATTTCTTCAAATGTTTTTTCGTACTATTTCGAGAAACTCAAAATTTTTTTAAAGAGAGAATTTGGGGGTGCTCGAAAGCTATTTGGGTTATACTGTCATGATAGTTTACGATAGAATATCTATCGAGATCTATTGAATATATACATGTGTTCATCTTTATCTGCATTCTCATCATAACAATCAAAAGCACAAGAAGTGAAAATATGGTGTGAATACGAGTAAAACTACCGCATTGGTTGATTACTTCTCCTCAACATCAGCAGTTGTATCTTCGGTAACGGCATTCTTGACTGGAAATTCGACGCTAGTAGTCATATCATCATAGATAGACTCCAAGCCTGCTTTTTCGAGCAAGCTTTCAATAGCGTTGACAAATGGAACAACTTGTGAGTCCAAAATCAGCTGAACTTCAGCATCCAATGATGGAAATTGGCTCAAAGTCTCCAAACTTGCTTTCAAATAGAGATGGTCGTACTTCAATGAATGATAAGCATTTACGATTTTTCCGATTGAAGCATTTGAAGCAAGGGATTCAACCTTTGCAATCAACTCTTCGGTGTTCAAGGTCTTGATGTGTTCAACGTTTTCTCTTGTGTAAGATTTGAAAGAGTTCAAAGCATCTGGCGTCAAGCCATTGTTCAAACCAACCTTAGCGTATAATGCGTATGAGAGTAAGTTTGTGTAAGGATCTTTGACAAGACGTGGTATGATATGTGCAGCAAACTCTGTTTCTGCGTTTTTACTGTTGTTTGGAGCTTTATATTTGAATGGTATCAGCAACTTCTTTTTCAAAATATCATAGTTTGTCGATCCCAACTGTGAGACCTTCAAAAGCTGTAACAAGTACATCATCTGGACGTTTGTCGCATCGAAGGTTTTTCTAAATGACTGAAGTGAATAGATTCTTGTCATGGCTTGCGAAAATCTTCCTATTTTGGCAGACTTGGCTAAGTATTCAGTGACATGTATTGGTTTCAAGTACGTTGTTGTCTTGCTCAATTTTGTCATATAGTCTTTGGCAGTGATAAGCTCATCATAGGTTTGAGCGTTTGAGATCAATTTCAATAACGTGCCTTGTCTTGGTTCACCTTTGTATTCAGCAGGTGCAATAGGTCTACCGGTTTCCTTATCTGTCATGTTGGCATTCATGATGGTACTAGCATGCTTTGGTCTGTAAACATACTTTCTTACTCTTGGTCTCAACTTCCAGTAGAATAAGTAATCATCAAGTTCTCTTTTTATGAATTTGTTTGGGTCTTCTGCCTTTTGTTCATTCAATGATCTGAGTGAAGTTTGAAACAAACGTGCTTGAAATGGTTGCAACTTCTTCTGTAAACTCTTTGGAGAGTTACGGGCTATCAAAAAAGATGACATGGTCGTAGTTGATTAATTGGAGTTCCAGTAGTGTTGCTTCTACGAACAAACAACTCTTCTATACCTAAGTACACTTTGTTGAAAATTGAAAACTTTTTGGTACAAAAGATTTACACGTGAAATAATGACAGAATCGATGCATATACAGTTATGACAACTTCACTTTACCTCTGGAAAGATTGATTAAAGGCAATCAAAGACCTTAAATATTGCTTAAATATTGCTTAACTATTGCTTTTAGAAGCTCTATAAAATACCAAATTCTATGAATGAAAAGCAATAACAAAAACCAATGAAAAAAAAGTGACGCGAATGCAAAATAAAAGGGAAAAGCAGTCAAGATAAGTAGAGCAGTTTATTCCAATCATACACAATCTGTGGTTGCAGACGATAAAGACTCATTATCGGGAGTATCATTCGCAGTATAAACTTTAGAGGTACTCACGGTTTCTCTCTTTTGTGTAAAGTAAATCCATGGAAACTCAAAGATCAAACTTCCGATCAAGCACACAGTTGTTATTCCAACCAACCCAGCGCCATAAATGCAACCGATAATCTTGAAAGCCTGTAACTCATATAAGGTGCCCACCTTAGAATTTGAAACTGCCATTGTCCCTAAAGGAAAAGTCATGGCCCACCAAGTCTTGGTGAATGACTTGATCGGAGAGCGGAAAAGCACCGAGCTTATAGCCAAGTAAGTCATGAAGAACCCAAATGAGATGAGAAACAATGCCACCAGGAGACAAATGACCTCCAGCAAGACGGCTATGGAGTTCGATGAAGTCTCAGTAATTGGAACCGATGCAAGAGAGTAGTTCGAATAATGATGAACAATGAAGGTTCCAAGATTTCTACCGATAAGCAATATAGCATATGCACCCTGACCCAAAATACCAATAGGGATAAAACTCGTGAAAACCATTGCTTTTGGAGGAATTTTGGTTATGTATAATTTCAGGAAATAGATGATTATCACCGGGGTTGACAAGCATAACGCGTTGGCCCATAGCAAAAATGTCAATATTAGTTGAACCACCTTCATGTTTGGCGTTGGAATAGCATCAAAAAAGATACATCCTGTCGATGATGTCACTGTTAGCGTCACCAATGGCAATAACAACGTGGCATTCATCCCATGCTCATTGAAATCTTTGACTCCACTTCGAGAGAAAATGAGAAAGATGATTCCCCAAGCACACATGACACTTAGTATGATATCGATCCACCATAACACATATATCCAGTAGAACCATTTCAAGTTGCCGGTGTTGTGGGTCACCATCGAGAACATACTGATGATTGTAGATAGACCCATAGGATGACATCCCAAAAAGACAGATACTTTGGGATCAAGAATCCAGTCTCGGTTCTTGTAATAGACAAAGTTCCTCAAAACGAACAAGCTTGTTGACAACAAGAACAACCCCATTGCTATTCCCCACATAATAATCCCCAACACCCGTAACCACTCAGCCTGAAATGGAGATCCATATAGAAAGCATGCAGAGGCACCTGTTCCCATAACACCAGCAAACCATATTGGATGAAAATCTCTTATGAAACACTCTTTGAATGTGAGCACTGCTTCTCCTTGAGTCATGACGGCTCAAATAAGTTTTAACTGAATAAATTTCAAGTATACACAAGATAATATCAGAAATCTATATCTTAGATCTTTGTGGCGAAAGTGGCTAGATGAAAAACAGCCACTGGGCCCTTTTATAGAGCTGAAAAAAAAAAAAATTAAAGTGAGTCACACCAGCCTCAAAAAAAGGTCATTTTTCAGCCTCATGAGTGTGTGGCACAAATAAGTGAATAATACATCTATCTACCACTAAGCAACCAGCAACACTTCGATAACGGTATTGGTTGTATATCTTCGGAAAGCTCAGAATCTGCCAGGAAAAAATGTCAATGAATTTTTCACCATCATTGTATACTTCAAACAGTAAAGATGTTAGTTCGTTGGATGACGACTTGTCGTCATCACGATTGAACAAATACAATGGCTTGGAGAAGATCGTAAAGCCTTGGATCTACAAGTACTCTAACAAGAGCATCGATCTTGACGTCGATCTTATTGAATCGTTGAAAGATGGCGTGGTGTTGTGCGAGTTGGCCAATCAGATGGAAAAGTCATACAACAATTCCGCCCACAAGATCGTGTTCAAGAATAGCAAGATGCCGTTTGTTCAGGTATGTTTTATTTTTCCAAAGTGCCGGCCAGAGGCCAGAGTGAGTTAAGTTGACTAACCAGATTATTTTCAGATGGAGAACATTTCTAGCTTCTTGGGCTATTGCAAGCAAATTGGAGTTCCGGAATCCGAACTCTTTCAAACCGTTGATTTGTTCGAAGCAAAAGATCCATATCAAACTTTATTGACCATCCAGTCTTTCTCGCGGGTGCTAAACAAAAGATATGGCTCGTCGGTGGAAGTGATTGGCCCAAAGGTTTCCGAGAAAAAACCAAGGCCACTAATACCGAAGAAGCCAACCAGTCTTCGAGGTGATAAAGTCTCAGGCTCTAAAAATCCAAGTTGGAGTACGCTTGAGTATGGTTTCATGGGAGGATCAAACCAAAATACAGAGAGAATTGTATTTGGAGGTGCAAGAAATATCGTCAATGATAACGGTGGCGCCAATCCCCAATGATCTGTTTTATTATCAATGTAACTGTATAGAGATTTTCTGTATAAAGATTCTCTTTTAGAACTGTACGTGCAAAAGCCTAATTAAAGCATCCTCATCCATACCGTCCAAGATCAAAACCTCTTGTAAAAAACTCTGCAAATTCAACCTCTGTATATCAGGTTCATTCAAGCTCATATGTGATGTGTATATCACATTGCTCTCGAACTTCAAATGTTTTAAAACGCTGAAGCATCCCAACTCCGTATCACACTGGATAAGTTTGGAAACGGCTTTTGTGTTCGTCTTCAATCCATGGTTTCTTATAACATCTTCCTTACTTATGGAAGGAGGTAGTATGAACACAATGTTCTCTGAAAACGATAAGATATCTTCAATCGGAAGTGTAGTAGAATCGTGCGAGAGAATTATCGCTACTGATTTTGAGGTGTATTTTCTTTTCTTTGAGTCGACACTTTCATCTTGTTGCGAACAGTAGTAATAGATAGATAGTCCAATAGCACTT
This sequence comes from Peterozyma xylosa, assembly GCA_003706035.2. Taxonomy (NCBI): domain Eukaryota; kingdom Fungi; phylum Ascomycota; class Pichiomycetes; order Alaninales; family Pachysolenaceae; genus Peterozyma; species Peterozyma xylosa. Next base: position 518,807 of record PPKF02000004.1, on the reverse strand, counting down.
GCAGCCAATGCTAAACCCAACAGGGGAAACCTCAAGCTTGAATTTTTCTTTGATCTTGCCATCTATTTGAGTTGTTCCAATTATCTATATATCTCAGTACACCAACTGATAGGTGCTTTTTTATAGTTACGCGCTATTGTGAGTTTTTGAAAGTTATATTTAGTCAAAGGACAAGGACCAGTGTCTTATGGGAAACAGTTCATAGACATGTCTGCTACTCAGCAAGGAGGCCATCATACCTCAAGTGAAGAAGATCAAGAGTGTATAGTATTCAGCGCTTCGACAACTTCACTATCTCACATAGCAAACGTTTTGTCATCAATAACGACAGTCGGATCAAAGTGCACAGTAACCATTAATAAAAATGGCCTATTCTTTTCAGTTAATGATATAAATATTTGCAAAGTGCAGCTCAGTTTTGAGGCCAGATTTTTCAATTTGTTTCAATATAATCCCCCAATATCACATCAGCAACCCAGGCTGAACTTGCAACAAAGAGGGCCAACTTCTACTCCCAACAATCATGACAATATCACAGGCATTCTGCCATCCAGAACACAAGAGCGGATGGTGGGTACAGGCAGCATAGCCGATGAAGGTGGTAGCAATGAAGTCTTGCAAAACTTGAAGTTTGGTTTGGATTTATACTCATTTGTAGAAAGCGTCAATATAGTGAATAATTACAATAAGGGTGATCCATCAAATGGTCATGTGGCACCCCAATTGAAAACAAATTGTACATTCAGTTACCAAGGACAGGGCTATCCATTTATATTAAGGTTTGAAGATCAAAACATGTTGGAAAAGGTTGAATTCCAAACGTTTGTTGACTTCGAAGATGACGAGGAGTACGATGATCAAGATTCTCATAACTACTTCGAAATTGATAGTGATAAACTCGTACTTCAATTTATTTTGAAAGGGCCCATATTGTACGACATTTTGAAAGATTTGAAAGAAATTCAAACAGAGCAGTTGTTCATATACTGTGATACCAAGGATAATAGGAATAGGTTGATATTTGTGTCACAGGGGGAGTTGGGCTACTCAAAATTACTATTTCCCCAAAGCAAAGCTGTTCTTGAGCAGTTGTTGATCTTCAAATCAGCAAATGTTGCAGCTTCTATTGAGAATCATCTCCAACTAACCGATGACAGTACTGAGGGCCTGGCAAGCCGATTTGATTATGCTCTCACAAATACAGACTCATTAACATCTTTCTATAATTTCAATTACTTCAACAAGATCATCAAAGCAGTTAAATTGGCATCAAAGATCAAACTCAGAAAGGACAGTAGCGGGTTAACTTCCGTTGAACTATTAATCAAAGATGAAAGTGTTAAATCTAATAGTGAACGAAATCAACGTCGGCCAAACGCTTCATCCAGTTATACATCTATAAATTTCAAGTTGCTAGAATTTGTTAATCAAAATGAAGAAAGTGGAGAGGTTCAAAATGAGCCTTATGGGGACAACTGCAATAATGGATATAATAATGAGTTTATTCATAATTTGATTGATGACGATGATATCATGAGCATTCAAGTATACTCGAATGAGAATTTCAATCAAAGGAAAATCGATGAGTTCATTGATAGACTGTCTGTTTTTAGACAGGACGCTGAACTTACGCCTGGAAACGCAACTCGCGAATATGGTCAAAACCAAGATATCACATCAATCTACAATGAGAATGATTCGAAGAGAAAGAAAAAGAAAAGCAAACAAGATGAGTTGTTGGATAGATTAGAGAACTCAACCGAATTGGCGGCAGCAGCTGATAAAAGAAATTCTGTATTGGCGAACTCAACATCCATCAACAATGAAAATATTTTGGTTAATGAGACCATGTACTCTAAGGACGGTAGAAAGAGAAACATGATTGTGAGTGCTGTCAACGATGGTATCCTTGGCCTGAAAAAGAAACAGAAACAGAAAAAGGATGACGAGATTGATATTGTTGGGGGTGATATTGAAATACCTTTATTTTTGTAATTTTATTACTTTCTATTACCGGTTTCAGTTACTGATAATAGGAGTCAGACTTCTAGATAGCGATACTTCTACAAATAAGTCCTTTTAAATAATCAAAAATCAAAACACATACATCTATGTCTTAATATTTTTTATTTGCTTACTCCAAAGGTGGACTAAAGACAAAAAGAAAAATACATACAATAATAAACACTAATTAAAGTGTTTATAACCTAAATGATAGTTCCAATAACTTTGTTTATCTGATATGCTTCAAGAGTGATTCAAGTTGAAAACATTTAAGCTGAAGCCAAGTGTTCCAATAAGATGTTTCTTTCTTCTGATTCAGCACCCCAGTTCTTGATGACAACACATGAACAACCAACAACCTTTCTAGCTTCACCTTCTCTGTCTAAGGTACACAAACCAGCCATTTCACCCAATTTCTTGGCATCTGAAACCTTGATCAAAGGAATCTTTTCTTCTGGCTCGTTACATAAAGCTTCAACCAACTTGATGATTGATTCTTCAGTGACTGAGTCACATAAGATACATAATTGAGCTTCTCTCTTAGATAAAGCCTTTGAAGCTTCTCTTAAACCTCTGGCTAAACCGTCGTGGACTAATGAAGTTCTGATGACTGATTTTAAAGCATCTTCAATAGTGATGACACCGGTTGATTGTTCAGCGACAACTTCAACTTCTTCAATGATTTGTTCTTGTTCAACGTCAGACATTTTAATTTATTTTGTTTAATAGTAATAGACTTCTTCCTCAGGAAATTTAACTGGTCAGTTCTATGATTTTTTAAAAGAGAGTAACAGGTATTGGTAGACTGGTTAGGTTTGGAAATGTTTGTATACTCAAGAAAAAAAAAGTTGATGAAAAAAAAACACAAAATCAATACACTACAAAATTATGGTGAAAACCTTTAGTTAGGGCTTGTAGCCCTACTCTAGGTACACTACTTAATTTGGGTAATGAATTGCAAAGGGGTACCATATCTTAGAGACTTCAACTTGCACTCACTCGTATTTAACGTTTTACTATACTAAATCATACGTGTTATTCCTTTATCAACTCATGGATTCAACACCCTTTTTATAATTCCGGATAAAACTCCTATCCTTTATGAGGAATTTTTAGAGTCAATCGTAACATTCAATTGAGTTTCTGAAACCAAAATCAGAGCTCCCCATCACCTTGCTTGAAATATATAAATCGGGTGACTCCTAATAATTCAGTCGCGATTGCTAAAAGCAGTTGTAAAGCAGATCTATGAGTTTGAAAAAATTGTTGTTGACAGGTCGAAACATCTTGATGAGTATGTAATAAAGATCTAAATCATTTTGAGGGACATTAATTAACAAGGAGATCAAATTTACTTTTGAAATAATTTGGAAACTTTTCCCCTAAAAGTTGATTTAGACCTATTTTGTTGTAGCAGCAATCAAAGTCGTTTAGAGAAAGATGAGGCAATAACACTATAGAGTAATAAATAAACACTTTATTAATTTGCAACAACAACGTAAAAGATACATTCTCTAATTGCGAGACAGAGTAAAGAATAAAGAACAAAGAACAAAGAATAAAGAATAAAGAATAAAGAACAAAGAACAAGGAGTAAAGAACAAAGATAAAGAATAAAGATTAAAGAATAGAAAACAAGGAGTAAGGAATAAAGAATAAAGCAGCTGAAGTAAAGTTTTAGAAGACAATTATCATAAGGACAAATTATAATCAAAATAATAGGGGATTGAGAGAGAGTACATCAATGATACCAAGAGAAGAAGAAGTGGAACGGAAATTAATTTATAATTTAAAAAAAAGGAAATGGAAAAGATCATTAGACGGATTAAAGAAACAATAGTAGTATTAGTAATAGTAAAAATATAAAAAACTCATTCGAAATGCATGCTTGACCTCTTTCTTTTTTTAGGATCCTTGATTTTTGTGCTTTTGAGAATAAAACAGAGCAAGATTGAAAAAGGAGCAAATCTTAATTTATCAGAGATCAAACTCCATCTCCATATCGTCTTCTTCATCTGCAATGGCATTCTCATTATCAGTGTTATGTCCAGCATTAACAACATCCTTTGAAATAGCCTTCAGGCTTGATTGAGTTGAGTGCGATTCTTCTTCTTCATCATCTTCAAAATCCACTTCAAAGAAGTCCTCATCGTCTCCTACAATTTCTTGGTACAACAACTTTGATTCTGTTACAATACCATCATATGAGAATTCCGATGATGGCATATTCGAATAAAGAATTCCTTGATCTGGACCAGGAAGCGACGTTTCTGGATTGTTATGTTTGAATAGCTTCGAGTTGACAACTCCAAAAGGGGGAATTGAAGTGTATTGTGTGAACAATAATTTGAATAAATATTGAATATCCTGCTTAGGAACGAAATCTCTGAATGATTTCCCTAACTTTACGGAATTGATAACTGGTAAACCGCTTGAGTTGAACTTAACGTCTTCTTCTTCTAATGTAACGTCAAGTCCATTTTCTTCACTTTCTCTCAACAAGCTCTCTTCAAGTTTTTTCAAAGCAGCTTCCAAATCTGTTCTTCCTTTCTCACCCACTTCGATGGTTGACAAGTACCAGATGCTCTGCCCACTTGGACAAACACCTGATCCACTTCCCATGATAAGAACTTGAATAGGAAAGTCATTGTGGCATGGAAGCGACTGCGGTGGAAAGATGACCATACAGCAACTTTCATTGTTATCCATCCACTCTTTACATGAATTTTTAACAACCGAAACCAATCTTGTAATCTCATACTTAGGTTTAATATTATTTGTTGCACCGATTGGAGATTGAGTTGGAGAGCAAACCACCTTTTCAGAAACGTAGACTTTTGATCCATCAGAAAGTTCTGCCATATGCGACTTCGAGTCATAAGAAACAAGACTTGTATTCAATTTGTAAGTAACTCCGGCAACTGCAGCTGATCTACAAAAACCTTGAGAAATTTCACCTGGTCCTCCATACTTGGAATACATTGCAGGGAATGATCCGTATATTTCAAACGATGTTAAATAACGTTTTACTCTTGATAAACCTTCTGCGGTCAAAATGTCTGGTGTTGAGCTCAAACCAATCGAGAAAACAATTTCGTTCACTTGCGGCCTCAGTAGCTTGAATTTTTCTTCGATAAATTGAATGAAAGGTTTATTTTTGTATTCAGCCCACTGATCAACCTCATTTTCATAGGTGAAAACAAACTTCATGAATTTCATAACATACCGCTTCGTTGATAACGATAGCGTTTGATCGGTAAATATAGCCTCCTTTGTACTTGCAATTTTTTCGAAAGAGTCATTCTCGTATGTGTGATATGTACTCAATGGTTGAAATTCCAAGTATTTGAACACTCTTGATTTGATCAACAACGACAACAAATCAGATTTGGCGAATAAAATTTTAGGAGTCAAATCAATACCGTAATCTTTCGAATTGAGCTCTTGTGGCCTTGGAATGTGCAACAAAGCTCTGTCAAAGCCTTGGAAGCCCGGCAGCTTCCCATTGACATTATGAGCCCAACCACGAAGTTGGTCAATTGTCAATGTCGATGAAGTATCACCGTAATATGGGTGAGCATCGACATGCAAAACAGTTGTACCTTGCCATGCTAATGAAGCAGCTAATATACTTTCAACTATACCTGTACCACAGATCAATACGTCACATTTTTCGGGAACTTGTTCAACCGACGGTTTCTCAATACCTGCCAACGAAGGTATAATCGATGGTCTTCTATCATTTGGTGGGGCGGCCATCGAGGTTCTTCGTTCGACCATGGATGGACGACGTTCCGACAAATATCTTGGCTCTGAAATATAACTCATTACTCGAGGGTCTGTTTCTAATGTCAATTGAAAACCAAGTCTAGTGGATTTTGATGTGTGCTTTTTGCCGTTTACCTATGAACCGATGATGAAACTTTTGTGAATATTAAATCTTTCAGCCAGGCAATCTGATTGTAGGGGCACAATGATGTTTGGCTGCTTCGTATATATATATATGTATATATATATTGGATGATGTGAAATAGAGTTGACGAGTACAAAGATCTTTTGACACACACTCTTCTTTTTATGGGCGGCTAATACAAAACAAGTCTAGCTGTCTGGATGATGATCTTCCGCGCTGTAAAATAGTTCAAATTTCTTGAAAGTGTAGAGATAAAATGAGTTTTACAACTGGAATGGTTGCTTATTCGAATATTATACGACTTGGAGGTCCTGGGTGTTGGATATACTTAAAGAATTGGTTACGTTTTTTGAATTCTTGATGTGGGGAGGTTTGACTCAGAAAAATTACGACGTTTTTCCTCTAAAGAAAATTTTTTTACAACTTTTGTGTTTTTTACAACTGTCGATTACATAACAACACACATTTGCCAAAGGTATCGGTTAAGAGAGGATGCTCCTCGAGCTGACAGGTGATGCAAAAAGAGAGTATTCGGTAAGATTGAGCCGTTCAGGATGCTGTGTAGATCGTAGTATGAGTATCCATAGCGCATCTCACGCTGTGTTTGAGGGTGAGAGCAACTTTGATCTATTGCAGAGCAACTGCTCGAACGATAAGAGAGCAACCTCGTATATCCGAATATTAGGGCTCCTCAAGATATTAGTTAGCTGTCAGTCGCTTTGCTCTTATCGCGCTACTCTGGATCGCTCATTGGCAGTGTTATGAGTTCGCGGATGGGAGAGGTTTCCAACCTCTTTCGTGCACTGTTGAGCAGCTGGAGTTGACCACGGATTAACTACTTTGGCGCGTCAAGCGGGTTTTTCGAGTTTGCAACGGTTTTTGGCTTAGTTTGTTCCTGTTTTGTATCTTTTCGGGAATACATCCTTGACAATAGAATATGTGCTTGAGAACCAGCCATACATAGGCAGCAATAACAAGTTCAGTCTTAGTCATTTTGAAAACGGCGTAGGCTGACTGAGCAAGCAAGGCTGTAGGGAGTAAGTGGTGGCGGGCTATTTATTTAACTAGTAGTAGTAATATATACAATACATAGATAGTATGTACGTACGACCGTACCTACCCTACCGCCCGACACGGTCGACAAACAAAAAATGTTCAATTTTCAAGCACTTTTGTAATTAATAGGCTAGACAATATCATGAAAAACAAAAAAGTTATCAAATTGAATGAGATTGTTTGGCCATATCGTTATGTAGGGAAAAATCAGTTACTTTTAGGAGGAAGTTAGGTACAGAAAAGGCGGAGAGGGTAACAGCGTCATAAGAAGTGAGGTTTTGTATAACAGGGATATTAAGCCTTGGGTAACTTTTCCATCTAATTTTGTAAAAGACTTTAAAAGATAGTATATAACGTTTGAGAGCAAAACCAGCATGCAGACATTTGAATCAGAAAATACACAAAACAGAGGTAAAAATGCGCTTATTTGAAAATAGCACAGGGTCAACTTATGTGTTGCTAACCATGGATTATCAAAATAACAAACAAAACAAAAAAAAGTAACTGAAGATCAGATGACCAACAGAATCACCAAATGCTTCTAAGGAGCAAATCCATAATCCTCATTGGCATTGACATTGAATAAGTCATCAAAGTCATTCAAGTTGAAATTCAATAAGCCATGATTAATCTGTTGGCCACTCTCACCAGTCCAGGTTGAGATATTGTTGATCATTGCTGTGGTGCGCCCGTTGAATGGTGTAATCTGTGGAGGTGAGTTTCCGTTATTATTATTATTTGGAAATTGCAACTGTTGTGTTATCTGAGTGTTATAAGATTTTGTTGTTGATTGCGGATATTGCTGTTGCTGCTGTTGCTGGAGATCATTACCATTATTTTTGCGGTTATTGATAGCAATGGATGGAAATAAGCTATTCACTCCTAATGAGGACGTCATTGGTGTTCTTACCGACGTTTGAAGAGTATTGTTGTTGCTTTCCGGATTGTTATATGAAGTGTAATGATTGGAAAGACTTTTGTTGTTGTTAGTGTTATTCAAGAACTGTCCATTTGTATTGGTGATATTACCAGATGATGAAGCAATATAGTTTGTAACGTTGAAAGTTGGATTCGTAGTAGAGTGTAAAGTTGGTGGACAATTGTCATTATTTCTAAACCTACTCTCTAATTTCAAATCAGGAATTTTAGAATCGCTTATAATGGCTGACGAGTTCAAATTTGTTAGCATTCTGTTCGAGTAACTCACATTTGAAGACAACTTCGTAGTCATTGAAACGGACCCGTTTAAAGGTTGTTGAATGCCGTTGTTTCCACTGAGATTGAAAGATGAAGTTGGCGACGAAATGTTATTTGTATTTCTCTCATCAATCTTTTGAAGAACCATTGACGAAGAGTTTCTATTGGTTTCACTGATCAATGAGTTAGCTGGCGGCTCTTCTGGATTCAAAGGTGGAGAATGGATTAACAAATGACTCAAACCTCTTGGAATGGATTTCTGTAGCTGTCCCTGCTTCTTCTTTCTCTCCAGCTCTTCAAATTTCTCTTCATCAGTCTTTTTCAAGTTTATAGATGTATCTAAGCTGAAATGCTTCATCTCTTTTCTAACAATAGCAGGCGGCATGCCTGGTCCATTATTATATATGATTTCTGATGAATCAGGGCCACATCTCAAAATCAAATTACCGATTGTTGCATTCATCAATTCGTCAAAAGTATCCCTGAAACTCAAAGCAAACTTAGTTCTTTCAGACATTACATAGAGACAGATTGAACAAGCTCTTAAATCATCCAAACCATTGAATAATTCAGGTGATACTATAGGCCTTGTGTGCTTAGACTCATCACCTAGCTTTTTTCTTCTCAAGTCATCCGTATTTCTGGTTAACCAAAGACAATAAATCAATGTGACTCCAGCAACAAAAACGGTATGAATGTGAGTGGTTGAATGACCAAAAACAGTTTTTTGATGGAAAGCTTTGAATAGCTGACAGATTTGACCTGCAGCTGCTTGACATTCCTTGAACAATCGATCTTCTGGATCTAATAGTTCCAAAAATGGCTGGATCAATAGTCTAACAGACCTATAGTAATACGAAGTCAAATTCTCGTTTTCAACTCCTTTTGAAAAACCCTCACAATCTCTTCGCCATAAATCTAATTCATTGAAATATTTCTCAACAACCGGTAACTGATTTTTATTGATTACCGATTTATTATTAATGATGTTTAGGTACTCAACAAAATTTGCCTCGATTCTTCTGATCTTGATGATTTGATTGATAAATTTCGGCCCATTAACGGGATGAGTTGCACCAGATGGTTCATAATCAAAAACTGGAACATCTTTATCAACCATAAACTCGGATAAGGCATATGGCTTGTTTACTGCAATAGCAGTTGTCTTTTCAAGAATGTAGCATGACCAGAAGACTCTCATCATCTGATCCCTCACGGCAAGATTCTTTTCCAACACGTAGGTCTCTCTCTTATGTAGTCTCAATTTGATGCAAAGTCTCATAGCATCCGAGACAATATCATATACTCCAGCAGAATCCTTATCTGTTCTTGTCAAATAAACAACCAATAATGTTAGAACTTCAATCTTATTCAAATCCGAGATGTTTTTGCATTTGGCAATATGCCTCAAACCAGTACTAAAGTACCTCTTTGGTAAGGGACCAATGTAACGGCCAGTAGTCATATGCAAACTTGCACTAATCGCAAATATCAACCACATTTTAGAGTATGATACATGGAAATAGTCAGCATCGGTGACATATGTAGTAAAATTTGTATGGAAATATGAATTATGAAACTTGAAGATTTCGTCCTCATTCAACAATGGGAATTTGTACAGCAACCTTGAGAAATAAATGTCCAAGAATTGTCGCGATAACTTTTCATCGATTTCATAGACAGGTTCATTGCTCAAAAATTCCTTCAAGTTGAACTTGACTAGTATGGAGTTGTTGTAGTCAGTATCGATGTTGAAGTCCAAATGCTTCAAGTGGTCTCTGTCGAACTTCAAGTTGTCAACGTCTTGGTTGGTTGCCATTATGTTGGGCAACACTATCGAAGTGTTGTTATTATTCGATCCGTTGAGCGAAGGCTTGCTCAGTCCCGTTATTGATGCAAAAAAGCCAGATGACTGTTTACCTGCTTCCTGCTGAGGCGGTGTCAACAAGGTGTCGTCGTCAAGCTCGATGAACGAGGTCATTCTCTTGTACTTTCCCACAGCTTGATTTTTCTGCAACAACCGCTTACCTTCGTCGGTCTTGAGATGCTTGTCCATTATCTTCTCCAAAAACTTGATTTTCTTCTCCAACAAGACCGTGTACTCATCCTTGGAAGGCTGGACAACACCATACTTGACCGGCTTGACACACTCCACACCAGCTCTGATACATGTCGTACAGCTCGGCAATCGATGATCACACTTTTGTTTCCGCTTCTGGCATAGGAAGCACGAGGTCGACCTACCCTTCCTGTCGTTTCCCTTGGTTTTGGCCACCGAGCCCGACAATGTATTGGCTTTCAACGCCAAAGGAGTCTTATTCGCATCTTGAGCTTGTTCTTGTTTTACAGCCTGATCTGGTGATGCAGTATTATTGTCCTCGGTCATGTCTATCTTTTTTTTTTTTTTTTTTTTTCCGTCTGGGGTCTCTTGGACTCTTGTCTCCTTGTCCACAAGTAATCAGTGGGATCTATACTCCACGAGTCCTAGCAGCACACCTTATACGCGATAAACGTCTATGGGGATGCTTCAATACGCGGTTTGCTCGATTGCACAAGGGAGGGAGAGGCCAGGCTCACTTTGACAAAATAACAAGGAAAATTCAAAGCGTCAAAAAAAATCTTTTTTTTTTTGGCTTTTTTTTTTTCGTTTGCTTAATCTTGAACTGCGAATATTTGATTCTTTTCAGACAAGCTCCACCAAGATGGGATCCCCAAATCTAACTAAGCCTAAAATGAGAATCAGATAGACTCGATCGATAGATGGTGGGTGAAAACTATCGAAATGGTGTGTGTAGATGGTGTTTTGGGGTTTCGTTCTTGGCTCGTAGATGCTGTAAACACATTTCAAAACTGCGAATAGAAGGTGGGAGGGGAAACTGGTGAGGGGTTTGGGTTATCTAAGCATCACACCCCGTACGCACGCAGCGAACGTGTGCCACAAGTTTCGCACCCACAAGGCAAGTTGTGACAGCGCCAGTGGACGTTCAGTCGGTGGCAGGGGCAGAACACAGCAACAAGGCGAAGTGTGTGATGGATTCATGATGTATTCATGATGGGTTCATGCTGGATTTACGATATTCCTGATATTCCTCATGAAGTACCGCATGTGTGTGTGTCGAGTGTCTATTTGCCAGCAGACCCGCTGCACCCCCTGTTCTTACTCGCCTCCAGCGGGAAAATGTTAAAGCCCCACCGAAAGATCATGCCACCTAATCCAAATGGGGTGTGATATGCAGATGATTTATCCCCGCTACTTAGCGCGGTCGCTATCCGATGAAAAAGGATCGGATATTGGATGAGACGAGAGTACATAGACAAGGCAGTCTGAGGATGAGCATATATAAGATAAGGTGTGCGATCTGTTGGAGGGCCTTTTTCAGACGCTTCGGCGGTGTCACCCAGATGGCTGAATAGAGATACAGAAAGACACCAGTGGGTGCTTAGGGTGGCACCCCAGGCACCACATGGGCGGCTAGCGATGGAGACACTAGATCTACACTTTTACTTGGGTGATTGATTGGTCTGTTTCCCGTTTCCCTGGCATTTAAAAAAGAAAACCTCCTCAAGCTTTAAAACTCAACATCTTTGTATTCCGTGAACTATGTAACCAGAAGCCGTTCAGATTTTTTTTTTTTCTATTTGTCCGACAAGAATGTAACACCTGGTAACTCTTTACCTTCCAACAACTCCAACGAGGCACCACCACCTGTGGAGATGTGCGATAACTTATCAGCACCGCCAAACTTCTTGGCAACAGTGGCGGTATCACCACCACCAACAATGACAGTAGAACCATTTGAAGCCAGCTCAATTGTACTTGCCAACATTGCCTTTGTACCAGCGGCAAAGTTGTCGAATTCGAAAACACCTGGTGGACCGTTCCAGACAATGGTCTTTGACGAAACGATGGCATCGTTGTACAACTTTCTTGACTTTGGACCGGCGTCAAGACCCATCCAGTTGTCTGGGATACCGTCCTCAACGGTTGCCGACTTGAAGTTAGCATCCTTGTTGAAGTCATCAGCGATTATAAAGTCGATAGGCAATATAACCTCAACGTTGTTCTTCTTGGCCTTGGCAATCAAGTCTGGAACAATCTTTGCACCGGCTTCATCGAACAATGAAGTACCAATAGGGGTGTTGTTCAAAACCTTGTTGAAGGTGAAAGCCATACCACCACCAATGATGATTCTGTCAACTTTGTCCAACAAGTTGTCAATCAATTGAATCTTGTCTGAAACTTTAGCACCTCCCAAGATGGCCAAGAAAGGTCTTACTGGGTTTTCCAAAGCCTTTGCGAAATATGTCAACTCTTTGGCCATCAAGAAACCAGCAGCTCTTTGTGGCAAGTCGAAACCAACCATTGACGAGTGCGCTCTATGGGCTGTACCGAAAGCATCGTTGACGTAGACATCAGCCAATGAGGTCAATTGCTGTCTGAATTTGGCAACATCTTCCTTCGAAGCCTTGACCTTGGCACCGTCTTTCTTCTGTGAGCCCTCCTCTTCGATGTGGAATCTCAAATTCTCCAACAAAATGACCTCTCCACTTGTCGAGGAATTGACAACTTTCTCAACCTCAGGGCCGACACAGTCGGACAAAAACTCAACTGGCTTGTTCAACAACTTGGATAACTCCTCGGAAACTGGTTTCAAGGAAAATTTAGCCGTTGGCTCACCGTTTGGCCTACCCAAATGAGATGCCAAAATGACACATTTAGGCGACTTGGACAAAACGTATTCGATTGTTGGCAAAGCAGCAACAATTCTTTGATTATTTGTGATCGTCGTTCCGTCCAATGGGACGTTGAAGTCGACTCTGATGAAGACACGCTTGCCTGTGATCTCCAAGTCGGTGACTGATAATTTGTTTGATAATGACATTTTCTGAAAAAATTCACAAGCTTGTTAGTACCGCCTCCATTCACTCCAATTGATTTACCCTCAATTAACTTACACTTATATGATATACTAATGAATTGTAGATATTATGCGTCCACCTCTTCCACATGAATTGGTGATTTGCTGAAATATTTATATTCGGATCCAAATTCACCGATGGTTGCAACAGGTGCCATCAGCTCACCCATAGAAGGACTCAGAAGAAAAAAAAACATCATCAGGGGCTGTTCGTTACCTTCCGTCTCTATTATTGTCTCCGGGATATGACCAACTGATACAATATTCAGTTGATACTGGGTTGGTGTGTCTCATGATAGCGTTTGGCACAACGTATCTGCTTATCCCAATGTGCATGTGAGCGTTAAGTGTTGTTGTTGACACGTTTGGGTCTGGGAGTCTATTGCAGCATACTTTTTCTTCTCTCCGATTGTGTCGACTGCATCTGAAAATTATCCCCATATGAGAAAGGCCCGCTTCGAGGTCCATGAAATACCTCCGATGATCCACATAGCTCACCTTTCCCTTTCGAAACCCACCCTCTCCGGTGAGTTTTCTAAGTTCATTCTTGCTGTCTAAACTGTACTAAACGAAGAAAATGTAGATTTGCCACAACTGCCTATTTGGGATATACAGGAAGAGGCTGAGGTAAAGTTGTGGCTGGTCAAGCCTTTGTGACCATAGGAAAAAGGGAAATAAATGCACAAGACATACACATCTATAGATCCCAGCACGATAGCGTTGGGACAAGTTTTGGCTGCTGGGATTTAAGTTTGAGGTAATCGAGTCACCAGAGTTCACCAGAAGTAAAGATTTTTTTAAGTCAGTTAGAATAGCGAGCTGGCTGCAAAGATTTTTCATTCCCATCACAAGCCTACCATCTGAAGTGCATACGGAAAAAAACATACAATCAGTCATAGTACCGTTAGTGAGTTTGAGATTCAGTTGAAATAGACTTTAAAATAAGGCTCGTTGCTCAGCATGAACTTGGACAGCATATTAGGAAGTCAGGCAAGGCCGTCAGCCGAAGAGGCTGAAGAATCAACATATGTACTTCCAGTACCGTTATCCATATTGCAAAAGGATCTCATTGAGATTTTAGTCAAATTACACAAACCAAACTTGTTGAAGCTCATCAAGAGCGAGTCACTGAAGAACCCTGGTCCAAACAACGTAGTGGGTGATTCGTCAACCACAGAGAATGCATACAAACTTCAAAATGAGGATATGTTCAAATTGTTGAAGAATAACCTTGAATCAATCACCAATCATCCTTTTTTGTTGGTCGATCATTACATGCCAAAAAACTTGTTGTTGATGGAAACAAAAGAGTATCTTTTGAAATCTTCGGGAAAACTCGAATCGTTCAATACAATTTTACTGATATTGATGAAGAACAAACTGGAGAACTTTAATATTATTGTCAATGCAAGAAGTATCAAAGAACTAGATATCATTGAAGCATTTCTATTGGGTAGAAGTATACGCTACAAGAGGCATAGTGGTGGTTCACTATATGCTGATAATATGAGTAAACCTTCTGAGAAAAGTGCTTCAATCCTAAATGATAGGGCAAAACAGGCGAAAGCAAAAGATTCTAACAAGGATAACAACAACAGAGAAACAAGTAGAGATGACGAGTACGCCTCCAGACAATCTAAAAACAATCTTGAATTCCAGTATCATGAGAAGGTGAAAGATTACGAGGCCAACAAAAATGTTACCATACATTTATTTACATCAAATAAATTAGTAGCTGCTGGGTTGCCTGAATCAGTGAAAATGAATTATATTATATCATTTGACTTTTCATTAGAGACCAAGAAGTTGAGATACTTGAGACGTGTCAATAGTATAGATGGTAAGTTGATCCCAGTGCTCAATTTAGTATCAGGAAATGGAATTGAACATATCAACTCATCACATGATAGCAAATCAGCAACAGGATTTGAATCCTTAAAAACTTTAACTTTTGCAACATTGTTAAATCGTCAAATTGCGGGCTCAGTTGAAAACACCGACATGCCAAGTATCTTGGAAAGCTGGCTATTGAAGAAAAATCATGAAGATTGGCCTTTTAAGCTACCATTATTCAATAACGAATCGTATGAGCCCACTGAAATCATAGAGTCGCTAGAAAATGACTATTCGTTTAAATTGTTCGACTCGCCGGAGATTTTAGCAACCAAAAAGATCAAATCGGAAAAGGAGGTTTTGAACATTCCATCTTCATTTTCGGCAGTGGAGTATAGAAAACACTTATCGAGTCTAGTTTTGTCAAGGTTATTAGACATAAAGTCGATGAAGAACCAGAACAACTCAAATTTGAATAGATTGAGGTTGATTGCAAGCTTGAAGCAGTTCAATGTCGAGCAAACGAATGTCAAAATTGGGGAGTTGTACAAGTCATTCAAAATCTTAGAAACAAAAATCAGTGGAGATGAGAAGAGATCGTTAAGATTGGACTCAGAGTTAGAGAAATTTGAAATTTTGAAAGATGGATTGAATACAAAGATTGAAGCCTTGAATGAAAATGCTAACGAAGTTGATTTGGATCTCCAAATCATGAATTTACAGGAAAAATTGTCCATTTTGAAGAAAGAGAGTTATGAGTTATCATTAGAGAATGATAGTATCAGAAATTCGTATCAGTCAAATTCATCATATGCAGTCGAAAAATCAAACCATTTGAAATCAGTCAGGAGCAGCAACGACATGATCACAAAAAAAATAAACCTGATGATCGAGAATAAAAATGTTCAGACAATTAGTACTGAAATCACAAAATCACTTGAAGCCAAGTTGGCCAGTTTAAAAAATCAAAATGGGTTCTTGAACTCATATGTTACTAAGTTGAATGAAATGGTCAAACTTTTGCCACTGTACGGTAACAGTAGGAGTGGAAGATTTAGCAGATCAAGTACTCCAAGGGTGTGATTATTCTATTAAAAAAATGAATGTATACTTTACTTAGACCTAGTTCGATTAATAAACAAATTACTTAATATAGTAGATTCGGTTTTAGTGTGGTATTAATGTATCGATCGGGTGTTTTTTTTTGTACATCTTCTAATAAAAAGCTACCCTACAATTCATCGAATTTGAAGATACTGAGCTCTTGCACCTTAATCCGATATCCAGTGAGACTCAATGATCCAAACATACGATCAACTAGAGGATGCGATATCTTCGTATTCTACACGTTTTGAACTGAGTTTGATTCAATTTGAGCATTTGGTTGTAAACTATTACAACCAGTCGTCGCTCTTAGAACTATTTAGAGATTTAATATTCATCATATTTATCTATAGAAAAACAACCAAGGTCTTGACTCATGTCAACGGCTACGGTTTAGTTGAATCCATTCTCTTGTTATTTCAAAATATCTCCAAGAGGACGTTCAAGGTTATTTTGTCTTTGCCGTTTGTGTCCGGTAAAGTTGATAAAGAAATCAATGAGGTCCTATTGAAGTTGGATGAAGAGATGGTAATTCGTGACTCAAGGTACAACTACTTCAATGAGTTACCTAAGCTTGGGTTGGATGAAAATTTAATCAAAACCGAATTATCGACCTACAAGAATTTCAAACATACAGATTGGAAAAGTGGTAAAGTATCAGGTGCTGTTTACCATGGAGGAGATGACCTTATAGAGCTACAGACTTTGGCATTCAAGGAATATTGCGTATCCAATCAGTTGCATCCTGATGTATTTCCAGGGGTCCGTAAGATGGAATCGGAAGTTGTATCAATGGTTTTGAAGATGTTCAATGCTCCTCTGGAAGGATGTGGCTCTTCAAGTTCTGGTGGTACAGAGTCTTTATTATTGGCATGTCTTTCAGCTAGAGAGTATGGATTGAAGTATAAGGGAATCACAGAGCCCGAAATAATCGCACCAGTGACAATTCATGCCGGTGTTGATAAACTGTGTTTTTATTTTGGAATCAAGTTGCATCATGTTCCAATTTGCCCGAAAACTTTCAAAGTTGATTTGAAAAAGGTTAGAAAGTTGATCAATTCAAACACTATATTGTTGTGTGGTTCGGCACCGAACTTCCCGCATGGTATTATTGATGACATCGAAGGGTTAAGTACTTTACTGGTCAAACATAACATTCCCTTGCATGTTGATTGTTGTCTTGGATCTTTTATCATGCCATTTATGGAGAAGTCAGGCTTTAAAGATATTCCACTCTTTGACTTCAGGCTTCCAGGTGTAACATCAATCTCATGTGATACCCACAAGTATGGCTTTGCTCCAAAGGGATCATCCATTATAATGTACAGAAATTCAAAATTGAGAGAGTGCCAATATTTTCTTTACGATTCATGGGTAGGTGGTTTGTATGCATCACCAGGATTGGCAGGCTCTAAGAATGGTGCAGTCATGGTTGGTTGTTGGGCAACAATGGTCAATATGGGCGAAAATGGATATATCAAGTCGTGCCAATCAATAGTCACTACTTCACGTTATTTCAAAAAAGCGATTAAGGAAGAGATTTCAGACTTGGAAGTTATAGGTGATCCATTAGGTTCAGTAGTTTCGTTCACATCAACTGTTTTGAACATATACACATTGGCCGATAAATTGAACTCAAAAGGC
The DNA here is from genome assembly GCA_003706035.2 of Peterozyma xylosa. NCBI lineage: Eukaryota > Fungi > Ascomycota > Pichiomycetes > Alaninales > Pachysolenaceae > Peterozyma > Peterozyma xylosa. The sequence continues at coordinate 501,137 of PPKF02000004.1, read as the reverse complement.
TGGCATTTGAGTTGCTTACAGAAACCAGCCGCATTACATATGGCATTCACTACATTGACTGTCCCTGTTGTAGACGAGTTGATTCATGATTTGAAAGAGTGTTGTGAAGAATTGAAATCAAATCATCTGGAGAATGTTAAAGATGTTGGTGAAACTGCTGCTCTTTACGGTGTTGCTGGTAGTATTAAGACAACTGGTGTAACAGACAGAATCCTTATTGGTTTTTGCGATACTCTATACAAGACATAGAGTCTTTTTCTTTTCCATAGTTCCTCAATGGCTGTCTGTTTGTTTCAAAAGTTTCGATGAAGTAGTTCTAAGATTCCAAATACAACTTTTGGAAATGCGTCCAAATCTGGTAATTGTTTCCGTGATGTTTCTCACACCTAATCTCATGCAGGTTCCATCGCCAAAATTAAATGGAGTGTCTAATCAATCACTCGTCAGTCGACATAAAACAAGTCTTGTGATTGAGATAATTTATTTGCAATAGTGAAGTGAAAGACTCATTGAATACCCCAACTTGAATTTGATCTGACTTGAATATCCTCTACCGGCTAGATCGATTACTCAATAGAATCGAGATAAAAGGAAAATAAATTAGACGCCGGTGGTTGCTGAAACATTTATATACATTTTCTGAATACATACGTTCATTTGATATACCAAGGTTTAAGGGATTTGTTTTTTTATTTATTGATACGTCATGATTAACTCCATCCTGCTGAAAACATTAGAGTCAGTATCGGCTGCATCAGCTTCATGCTCTCAATACTCAAAGATCTCATCATTTTTAGCCCTTTCATCAATGATCTGCTGGGTTATTGCCCAAATTCCACAGCAGTATTCCAATTATCAGAAAAAGTCAGTTGATGGGATCTCATTCTATTTTCTATTATTATGGTTCTTGGGAGACTTATCGTCGCTAGTCGGTTGCATACTAACTCACCAGATGCAATTTCAACTCTATTTAGCATCGTATTTCATATTCAATGATTTCATACTTTGTGGTCAATGGTACTATTATACGTATACTCTCCCTTTGAAAAGGAGGATCAATAAGTTATTCAGGATACCCTCAGATGATACTGAAGATAACGACAATCATATAATATCGCATGAGGTAATTGATGGAGTCGAATTGGAAGATGAGGACGCAGAAGGATATGCAATCAACAAGACTGATATTGATTCTAATGATGAGAACTCAATGCACTCAAGGGTCTCACAGAATTTAAAGTTGAACTCAACAACGCCTGTTATAGCCGGCACGTTGTTGATGAATGCGATCACGGTAACTGCCCAATCGCCAGCAAGCGACTCGGACGTTATACAACTTTCAGGTAATATTGGAACTACAATCGCCTGGATAGGAACTTGTATATACATAAGTTCGAGAATTCCACAATTGTTGAAGAACTATGAAAGAAAATCTGTTGATGGCATATCACCATTACTATTCTTAGCACTGGTTTGTGGTAACTTGACTTATACTCTATCTATATTGACAAGTTGTGAGTTCATTTTCAATGAAAACAAGTTTAGTTTTTTCATGAAAGAGTTACCATATATTCTTGGTAGTTCGGGCACTATTATATTTGATGTTGCTTACTTTTATCAAAGATGGTTATACTCTGGATCCAAACCCAGAAAAATCAAGAATAGTGTAAGATATGATGATGAAGCTTTTGTGAACGAAAGAACACCGTTAACTTTTTGACTCTTGAAATTTGACTTGGCTATGTTTATCACTTATAAGATTGAATCTCCCCTTTTTCGTTTTCATAACTTATTTCATTTTTTGTTTGCATTTCTTGATTATAAAACTTATCACCTTTTAGATTGCTAATGGTCCAAAATTGCATCAAGTAAAAACTCCGATCACACATAAGACTTAAGGTGACTAGTCGCCTTAAATTTATTTGCGATGGATCAAAAGCTTTTCAAGGTTTGCAAAATGGAGACCCTCAGATTACTCTTAAAACCAGGCAAATACATTCTTTTACTTTTGGCAAACGGAAACTATTGTTTGGGTTTAAATATCACGAAAATTACGTTTAGTGAAAAGTGTGAATTGAATGCTTCATATATACATATTGGAAAACTGGCAGAACAAGCTATCAACATCAAGAAACACCTTGAGAACCAGCTTATTTGTTGACACGTAAGATTTGAGTAACACTATCGATAATGGTCTGTTCAATTGTGATCATTTGAGTACCGGTAAGCTTCAAGGAAAGGCTGTTATCGATTTTCTTCAAACTTTTCTCCACATTGTCAACAGTGTCTGGTGAACCCGATGCAATCTTACCCTTCAATTCTGGAAAATTGTCGTTAATAACATTCAATACTCTTTGAGCAGACGAGTTACCTTGATAAACCAATAATCTTTCGCCATCCAATTTTGGATTTTGAATAGCCAAGACGTGGAATTTGGCAACATCCCTGACATCAACTGTACCATAGGCATCCTCGCTAATCGGTTTACCCTTGACATCATCGTGTGGTGTAGTTTTGATGAGTTTATGAATCGGTTCTGCAGACGTGTTGAGAGTTTCCTTTGACGCATCCTCATCAAACAATTGCGGACCAAAAACGAAGTCTGGACATATAGTAGTTAACTTAAATTTTGGTGATTCAGTGTCCACGAAGTTCCATGCTGCCTTCTCTGCATACGCCTTTGATACACAATACGAGGTGCCTTCAGCAGCTTTTGCCTCTTCCCATGTCATTGGATTCCATGTCTTTTCAGTATGGACAAATGACTTATCAGTAACGGAGTTATTCGAGATGGCAGCCACTGATGATGTGACAACAACATTGGTGACCTGAGGGGCATATTTCTTGACGGCTTTCAACATGTTCAAAGTACCGTTAACAGCAGGCTTCAAGTAAACGTCTTCATTATCACCGTTGATGCCAAATGAAAACGGACTTGCCGTGTGCAACACGTACTTGATGTCGGGGTTATGCTTCAAGGACTCATCAAACGAACCTTCAATACTCATATCTGGAACAATGACAAACTGCAAATCTGCATTTGGATATTTCGATTTGAACTGGGCCAACAACTTATCAGCTTTGGCCTGAGATCTAACTGATCCTACCACTGGGTATGATTCCGATAATAATATATCGAGAATGTGTAAAGCGATAAAGCCTGATGCACCTGAGACAAACACTGACATTTTCACTATCTAACGGTATATGACCTATACAATTTATACTTTTGATAGGTTTAATACAATTGATACACTTATTACAATTGATTAAAGATTAATACGTATAATCAAATTAAAACAATTAATACGATTAATACAATTGATACAATTAATACAACCAAGAAACTTCCACTTTTAGATTGCTGTGGTTCTGATATTTATACGAGGTGAGCATAACAATAGATATGAAAATCAAAAATACTTATTTATCTCCATTCCCCGCTCAGTTAATGGCAAAAGCTTCAATTTAAGGCGAACACCAACGAGAAGCTACCATAATACACTGTGAAAGTTGATCTATGTTAGAAATCATCATTATTGCATCAATTTGCGTGATGTGGAAAATGAAACCCAAATAAAAAAAACGCATTATCAAATCATTTTTCATGGTGAATGTTTACTTATTGTGTACAAATCTATGGTTGAACAACGACTGGTAACATTGAATACTCAAAGGTTGACAATTGTTAGACTACCGTTTGAGATCCAATCACTTATATATTCATTTTTGAAGAGGGATGATTTGAAACACTTGTCAATTGTGAACAGGTCGTTCAACTCGAGCGTTTCGAGGCATCTATTCAGACGAATCAACATGTGCTGGTCTGAGATTGACTTATTTATCGAGCTCTATGGATCAAAGTATAAGAATACTGTTGAAGGCTTGAAGGTTTTGAATGAAGGAATTGAGAGCAAGATAGGCGAGTGGGATATCAATATTATTTCGAAGTTCCTGCAATTTCGCAATTTGATCAGGTTAGACATCAAGTTGATTGGCTCGACCAACTGCTTCAAGTATCAAAGTTATACTTCGAATAACATCATTGACATTGCCCTTCTAACAACAAAGAAAGATTCGATTTTCACCTTTTACCATTTGAAGAATTTCAAAAACTTGCAGACTTTGAAGTTGCAAAATTTCATGCTCACCAAAGATTCAAACGAGCTAGAAGACTCCATCCAGAAGAATCATATTTTTTTGAAGCACTTAACTTTGGTTGATTGTGCTTGGAATTGGCCCTTTGAGTTGAGCTTCGCATCCAATGTTGTGGAGCTAAATTTGATATATGACGTCAAGAACTCGTTTATATTGGGCGAACGTTTCAAAAACTTTCTAAGCAATTCCATCGAGGCTTTCACAAAATTGAGCACTTTAAACATATCCATCTTGAATCGCAGCAACACCAATGATTGTTACTATCTATACCCCACATTTGAACTCGCCTTCAAAAAATTGTCATTGTTGAAAGATTTACAGAAATTGACTCTCGTAGGATTCAAAAACAACTTCAGCTTTGACAAGTTCATTGATCTGATCCTACTCAATTTTATACATCTAAAGCAACTAAAGATAGAGTTGATCTCATTCTTGGAGACCGAATCTAGCGACATCGCGGAAAAGCAAAACGATGATATGATGGCGAAAATCGAGCAATACTATATATCTAGGTTGCATACCATAAAGAAATTGGAGATTAAACTCAAGTGCTTCAAGTAGTCATGACTCGTCATGATTTATCTGCATCTTTTTGCCTATATAATGAATTAATGAATCAATGAATCGATGAATAATACGTAAACTCCATCCGAATTAGGCATTATATACAGCCCCATATTAAAATGAGATCAAAATAACCAAAGCCCCTGTTTTGGGGGAATTGGACGTGGCTTCTTTCTGTTAGGAGACAAAAAACACAAGCATATTTCAGATGTTTTGATTTGATTTGCAGAGTTTCAATTCGTTTTCATAAGATTCAAGCCCAATAATAATCTAATATGGTATGTAATCTGTTTTATGTGGTGACGGGTAGTGAAGAAAAGCGAGATTGTGTTTCCGAGGAATTGATGGGTACGATCTGTTGGGTGAAGTTGAGTATCAAGTGAGGATGCTGAGGTGATTTACAAACGATTCATGATTTGTGGATCGGGATGTGATTGTATCATACCATTTATTCCCACGCAACGCTATAACAGGAACCAATTACTAACATGATGTCGCTTTCATTGGGAGCAACTTGTAGGATCTTTACGATATCGAAGAAGCTGATGGTGTCAGATTCAACTGGAATGTTTTTCCAGTACTCAAAAGTGAAGTTGACAATATCGCTATGCCGGTTGGTTGTATGTATACACCATTGAATGCTAGAGAAGATTTACCTATTGCTGAGTATGATCCGGTAGTTTGCCGTAAATGTCGTTGTGCGTTGAATCCGTTCAATGCAATCGATATTGTTGCCAAGCTTTGGACTTGTGTCACTTGTTCTACAAGAAATCAATTACCACCACAATATTCTGCATTGTCTCAGCAACAATTACCATTGGAGTTGAATCCAGCATCATCGAGCATTGAATATATTTTAAACAAAACTGTCCCTCCTCCTCCAGTGTTTATCTATGTCATTGACTTGTGCCAAGAGAAGGATGACTTTGAAGCACTTAAAGAATCTTTGATCACATCAATATCATTACATCCACCTGGAGCTTTGATCGGTTTAGTTACTTTTGATTCACTTGTTTATGTCCATGAATTATCATCTGAATCTTGCTCCAAGAAATATGTTTTCAACGGAAGTAAAGAGTACGAAGTCAAGGACATTCAAAGACAGTTAAAGATTGAAAACAACTGTACAAGAACTTGGTTGGATCAGTTGAATGCCCCAATAAGTCTGTTACCAACTGTTAACAGATTTTTGATGCAATTCGCTGACGACGATGCAGAATTGCAAGTTACGAAAGTGATTGAAAGCTTGGAAGCCTCAAAGTGGAATGTTGCTCCTGGCCACAGAGCAATCAGAGTTACTGGAGCAGCAATGAATGTTGCCACTGCTTTAGTTGAAGCAGCATTTTCACAATGCAGTGCTAAGATTACATTATTTGCTGGTGGACCATGTACTTATGGCCCTGGTATGATCGTCGGTACCGAATTGAAGGAACCAATTAGATCGCATAATGATATTGATAAATTATCAGCAAAACATTATAAGAAAGCTGTCAACTTCTACAAAAAGTTAGCTATCAAGGGTACTGGTGTTAGAAAGGAAATGAAGGATAAGAATTTTGATCCACAATCGACTTCAACCTATTCTGTTGATATATTCGCCGGTTGCTATGATCAAACTGGTGTTTATGAAATGAGATCATTATCAAACTTAACAGGTGGTGTCATTGTTGTTACTGATTCTTTCCAGACCTCAATCTTCAAGAATTCGTTCTTTGAAGTATTTGTTAAGGATGAAGATGGTTATCCAACCTCATACCAAGGTGGTGAGTTGGAGGTATTGACCTCAGCAAAGTTGAAAGTCGCTGGTATTATTGGACATTGTATGTCTGCAAAGGAAGATGGTGAAAATGTGGCTGATAGTCAAATTGGTGATGGTTTTACCAAAAAATGGAAATTGCCATCCTTGAGTCCAAGACATACATATGCCATCTTTTTTGATATGCAAACTGTTTCTAGTGAACAAAGATCATCGTCGGTTCCAGATGTCACAATTCAGTACCAAACAACTTATAGACATACAAATGGTACATGGAGAACAAGAATAACAACTTTGAAAAGGCCAACCACATCCTCAGCTGAGATTGCAGTCAGCTTCGATCAGGAGACTGCTGCGGTCTTATTTGCCAGAATGATTGTCCACAAGTTGGACAACGGTGGTGAGTATTCAGATTTGTTGAGGTGGATTGATAAATCTTTGGTAAGGTTATGTTCAGTATACGGTGATTACTCCAAAAATGACCCTGCATCTTTTAGATTATCACAGAAATTTTCATTGTTACCACAATTCATTTATCATTTGAGAAGATCTCAGTTTTTGCAAGTCTTCAATTGTTCACCTGATGAAACAGCATTTTACCACCACACATTACAGCGCACCAATGTCAGCGATTCATTAGTTATGATTCAACCATCATTGGTCTCGTACTCAGCCTCATCCCCAGAACCAGAACCTGTTCTCTTGGATTCAGCATCGTTGAAGAAAGATTGCGTTTTATTATTGGATGCATTCTTCTACATTGTCATCTATTTTGGTTCTACAGCCGCTGAGTGGAGGGATCAGAACTTGGACCGTGATGAATTTGCTCATGTGTACCGTATGTTTGAAGCACCTAGAGAGGAGCTGGCACAGTTGCTTAGTGATAGGTTTCCGCTACCGCGTTATGTGACTACCGATGAAGGGAAATCACAGGCTAGATTCTTGTATTCAAAGTTGAATCCTTCTGAGAATGATCAAACTTATAATCCAAGTTCTGGTGGCGCCATTGGTGGGTATATTCCTGATAGTAGTGCTGGAAGTGTTGTTCATACTGAAGATGTTAGTTTGAAAACATTTTTCCAACATTTGGCAAGGTTGGTTGTTTCTGCTAATTGAAATCTGTAAATCTTTGAGTTGATCTTTTTTTTACTACATCAATCTTCATTTTCTAATTTGCTACTCCGTTTTCATACATATTTTGTTTAAAAAAAACACTAAACTTTTTCACACTTTAATAACCATTCTGTATGTAGGATTAATGAGCTTGTGAACAATCTGATACTATGACTTCAACATTCTATATAGAAAACCAATGAGAGGAATATAGAACATCACAACCTTTTTGAACACAAATTTCGACAGTGTACAACTCACCAATAAAATACTTTCAAAAGAATTTGAAACTGGAGAGGGAAGACATAACTAGTCTGGTTCAGTTCGACAGTCGAATGGGTATATAAGAAGAAAAAAGAACGACCTGAAAAAAGAGAAAGACAACCTTCTTTCAAATGAAGCAGACACCACCTTAAAACAAACAATTTCAACAACAACCAGAGAATAAAGTGAACAAAAATACTCAACAATCAAAAAGAAAAAATTACGATTGAATTGACAGTAAACAAATTCGTGGATGAGCATCACACATAAACAAACCATTCAATCCAATTTTTTTCTTTCACCAAATACGTTCTTACTCATAAAGCTGTAAAACCTGTTACCATATTTGTCAGCATTTACACAACTAAAGTTTTTGTTCCCGTTCACTTTCCTCATCAATGTTTCTAACCTTTTCATTGTAGAATATCTGGTTAAAAAGTCAATCACGCCAATATAATATATGGAAGACGCCTCCTGGTTATTTATATCTTCATGGCTGCCAAAGCCAACAGCCGACCCGCCGGTATATGGTCGCTCATCTGTTGTTATGATTGGTCCTGAAATCTCAACAGAAGCAGCATCTGGTGGATGGATAATTGATAATCTCTTATTGGCCGCTTTCTCTGAATTTCCAATCTCATTATTATGGATCCCAACCAACAAAGAATAGTCCATAATGTGCAACTTTTTCAAAAGTTCAACATCCTTTTTCAATTGTTCTTGGATCTTCAAATTAACAACCGGATCTAAGCGCAACCTTTGATGATCTTCCAACCAGTTCAAATCTTTGTAAACAAATGTAGTTTTACCTTTTGCCTTTTCCTTTTTCTCATTCGTATACCTTCCATCTGTGGAACCTTTCAAATCATACTGTCTATGTATATCTTTATCAGGAGGGAAAATGTTGTTCATAACCAAAAAATGAACCTTTCTAACACCATTTCTCCAGGGCATTTTCAACCTATGTAAACCGTAGAATTGGGAAAGTAAAGTATTAGGATTGTTTTTGATGTGTTGATGATAATCTTTCAAAACGCTTCTTAATTGTTTGTGTTCCGAATGATGTATTGTCTTTATGATGAAACGATAATCTCTCGAATAATAAAAGAAGGAACCACTCTTACCAGGTGATCCTAATTCTGATAAAATATATTTTGATGTCAACGAAATAAGGTAATCTGCAGGATCTAGCGCAAACCTTTGTCTTAGGTCTCTAAAAACTTCAGGAGCATAATCCTTGAACTTGAAGACGTATTTGGATGAAGGTGTTAATTCGGTACCATCCACAGCAAAGGCAAGTTTTTTTGTAGACTTGAAGTCGGCATCTGTCAATGGTTTCAGAATTCCCGAACATCTTGAAACAGATACACGAATTCCTGCAAGCATGTTATAGGCCATTATGTAGTTTGAGTGTCCCTCGCTAACTTTATTCCCAACTAGCACTTTTTCGTCCTCCAAGAACTCTTTACGCTTTTTCTTCATCTCCCTCTTCGCAATCACTGAGTTTCTCATTTTTTGTAGTTCCTCGGCAATAGGACTTGTCTCCGAGTCAGCTATATCTAGAATATTTGATGCACTTGAATGTTTTTTGGTGCTTATGGTTGGAAATGTGGATTGTTTGCGAATAGTATACTTTGAGTGTGGCCTTGAAACAATTGAGGCAGCGCTCATTTCCCTACGCATATTGTTAGGTAATGTATTTCTTCTTTCATTGACGTTCACTGAGCTGGAAGATTCAAAAGTGTGATGTGCTACCACATGATTGTTAGATATGCTTCTTTGCGGTAACGCAGCAATAGGCGATGCAGTTGTAGATAACGGGTCATCTCTGTCAATAGACTCCTCGCTGTGTACTATTTCCTCCATGCTCGCACGAACTATTATATTGTTATCTATCCGATGGCTTTCTATACTTCTTGAATCCGTTGTGTGAACTGTCAATGGGGTATGAACTCTTGAGTGGGTTATGGATGTTGGTGACAGAGGTGATGATCTCGATAGACTCTGGGTATTTGATGATGAATCAATCGATCCTTTTCTTGGATTGTAGTCAATATTGATATCGTTGTTGATCGAAGTAATGAACTCATTGAGGTTTGAGGATGCTCTTGACCTGTTCTGAAAATTGTTCTTCTTCAATTCCACTTTTTTCCAAAGAGAATCCATCTCTTGGTTGGGTATGACGGTTTGCATCTATCGTACAAATTCAGCAACTGATCCAATATATTTATAAACACCTTTTATATAAGCACTATGATGTGTCTTTGTTATTTTAGTTTGGTGGATTTGGTAAACACCGCTGATGAATTCAAGTCAGTGAAAGGGAAAATGAAAATGCTTTAAGAGTAGCAGATGAGCCTGATTCTTATATGCTTTGCCTTTTCCGTTTGATCACAGCTCTAGTAGTTAATAGAAGCAATATCAAGCACCCTTTATGAGTCAAAGTTGAATTTAGATAGTTATACGGTATATATTGACTTGAATGATATCCGCTGATCTTAGGTTAGGCACACTTTTGTCTGTTGAGTATAGCTAACCTTTTTTTTTTTTGTAAACAAAAAAGGCGTTATCATATAGATTAAAATTACACTACCTTTTCTCTATTTAACACCTATTTATATATATATACATGACTATTAGCGACGAAAGAAATCCATATCATTCGGATCACTTTTATTTATAGTGAGTGTTCTCATCTGCTCCAACTCTTTGCTTATTTTATCTTCCACAAGGTCCTTAAACTCGGTAACACTCTCAAAATCGGCGAAGTTCTTGGGATATCTGTAACTCAACCAAAGGTACAACATGATTAACTTGTGCAAAGTTTCCAACTTCATCAAGTTTTCAAAAGTCACCTCGAAGTTTTTACTTCCCTTGATGGATGCGGTTTTGTACAATCCAAACAACACGTTAAAATCTATGATCGATTTGGAGCCTCTGACGGTTATGTTGTTGATGAAATCACATGTAACCGAGTCGCGGATGGCGAAGATTTGCTTCAGAAGTGACTTTTGAGTAAACTTGGCCTTTTGAACGTTGAATGGTGCAGTTATTAGCTTGAATTGATCTGTCATCAAAAAGTCTTTGGTCAATCTTTGCTCGACAAAAAACCGAGAAACCGCTTCAACATCTGTAAGCGAACTTATAAAGAACAAAGATTCTTTTGAGTTGTTCAGATTTTTCTTTTTCAAATTGGTTAAATCAATCGAGAACCTCTCGTACATATCACTCAAACTTGTATTTTTTGGGAACATCGAATAGTACCGGACCCAGAGGGAATCAGGGATCCATAACGATGCCTGTGTCAAATACTTTATCGGTGCTTCCATTTGTGTCTTAACCATTTCGACAACTTGCTGGTCAGTAGATGTAATGAAACCAGTTGTGTGATTTTTGGGATCTGTGATATCTCCAACTGTAGAACCTTTAGTGTCAACATCAACATTTTGTTTGACACCAAACCTCCCAGCTCTACCACCGATCTGCTTTGTTGCTGAGTCTGATAAAGGTTGGAGACTTGTACCGTTGTACTTATCCAAAGTGGTGAAGATAACTCTGTTGATCTTCAAATTCAATCCCATGCCAACAGCATCACTAGCGACTAATATGTCGTATTCACCATTGTTGAACTTTGCTGCTTCAGATGTTCTAGTTTCAGGTGGTAAAGCACCATAAATCACTCCACATTTCAAATTAGTTTTCAGTTCGATAAAAGCTTTGGTATCCAAAATCTTTCTTTTACTGAATGAAATAATACAATCACCTCTCTTGAAGTCACTCAAATTTGATATTGACTCAGTTGATACTTGTAATTTACCCAACCTTGAATATTCTTGAACCTCAAAAGTGTCTCCTGTCATCTTGATAATCTCCTTCAACAACGGAACTGCAGACAGTTCACCACAAAGGTGAATCTCTTTGGCCTTTGCCCCCAATATGACATTCGTCCACAGATTTCCTCTATCTAAGTCGCTAATCATTTGAATCTCATCCAAAACTATCACATCATAAAACTCAGACATTGAAATCATTTCAACGGTACCACTAGTCAACCCAGAAACATTACCAAACTGATCAATATCAGGGACAACTTCTTCTCCAGTCAACAAGTTGCAACGGATACCTTTCGACTGGAATTTCTCATAGATTTCTCTTGCTAGCAATCTCAAAGGGCCAGCATAATATCCTTTTGATGAGCTTTCTAATCTTTTTAAAGCATTATATGTCTTTCCACTATTTGTTGGGCCAACGTGCATTATGAACTTTCTTGGGATCTTTCTTGCCTCTGGAAACCATTCCAGTGGGTTTGTAATATCTATGACCTTAAATGTTGTGTTACTCGTTGATTTAACATGATTGAATTGCCCTATGTTCGTCAATAATTGTAATGGCTTCAATGATGTGTAAAAGAATTGTTCCAACACATAATTAATCTGGGCCTGTTTTGTTGTTTCGATACCTTCTATTCTTATAGGAACAACAGATGGATCATCAGCAGTTGCAATGGTATTGATTATCTTGGCTATATTTTTGAAGTTTGGATTGAGAAAGTCTTCAAATTTTGCAACTTTGCTGCTAGAACTTGTTTCTGAAACTTCGTTTATTAAATTTTTCTTAATTTTATCCAATATTTCTAGCACTTCTGCTTTGTTCTCAGTAAAAAAATCTTGTTTGTTTGGTTTTATTCTTTGAAGGTCTCTCAACAACTTGAAGTGATAATGGTGGTTGGTGTAGTCGCTTAGTTTGGCCCTTGTTATGAGGTGGGTTAATCCACTTGATAAAAGCTTCAAGGTATTTTCATCAGCTTTGTGTCGGATAAGGGAGGTTTCCGATGATAAAGTTGCATATGATCTTAAAGCTAGTTTGAAGATCTGTACCTCTCTAATCATCTTTTATTCGACTGGGACTCCTCTTTGCTCAAAACTTGTCAGTAGAGTGAATAAATGGCTTGATCTTGTAACACTTGAACTTTTTTTTTTTTTTGCTTTCCACAAAATGAAAAAAAATGAAAAATCACTTTACCTCATGCTTCTCCTTATTATTACTTAATAACCCTTTGATTAAGACATACTGGCTGGAATTCTCAACAACAATCGTCGAATTGTACTGGGTAATATCACTTCTCTCAACAATACAGCAACATGTCACCATCAAAATCGGTATCGGTATCACCTCTGTCGCCTTCAAAACCCGCAAATTCGAAGAGAAAGACAATACTTCAACTAACAAAACCATACCTCACTGCGGAAGAGATCAAATATTGTAAATCCAATACAGGAATAATAAGTAATGATCTGAGTATAACTCTATTTGATAATAAGACTGTTGAAATTTCAAACTTCTTGAAGGTGATTATCAAAGTCTTGCGGTTCCCAACAAATATTTTACAATTGACAATGTTATTTTATCAAAGGTTCTTCTTGTTCAACAGCTTTGAGAACAGTAGAGCGTATTTTTATCAGATTGCTATAACTTCATTATATATAGCTTCAAAATTACAAGATTATGTGAAAAAGTTGAGAGACATAATAATAGCTATTCAAGAGATCAAGCTACCAATTGATTTGGCAAGTTTGACTGAGTCAAAAATATTAGGATTCGAAAGAGTGTTCTTGGAGACAATGTCATTTGATTTCAGATACAACCTTTCTGAAGATTATTTGATGAAATTCAATCAGATTTTGAAGTATGATTCCGTCGACAAAGAGCTCAGTTATCTTAGTTGGTTGATCAACAACGATTCATATTTTACCTCGTTGCACTTGAAATACCCCGTGCATTACATTGCATTATCATCCATTGATTTAGCAAAGGATATACTATTACAAGTATTACAATCAGAAGAGGAAAAAGATGAGGGAAGAATCAACAGGTTGCAGTCATTGCCCAAAATCAAACCAGAGCAATTCAATTGCGAGAAAAAAATCGAGTTTTTGGACTATTCAAGAGAAGAATTATTACAATTTTATTTGGATAAGTTTAATGCATCTTACATCTCATCGAAATTTAACAAGAATGAGTTGTTGGATATTTTGATCAACTTAAAAATTGAAATAACGAAAAGTACAACAGATTCAGAACTGAAGAAATTGACGGAGAAAAAGAAGGCCCAAGATTCCAAAAAGAGAAACTATTCAGCGATAAGAAGGAAGGAAAATGCAGAAGAAAAAGAGTATGATTTCACCAAAGACCAGTTTTTTACAATAGATCGAAAGGTGTCTAGAGAGAATGCTGTGAGGTTTGTTTACCAGAAGCAAGTTTTTGCAGAAGAGATCAGGAAGATTGATGAATTGAAAGAATCTGAAAAGAAGAGGTAGTTCAATAGTCTGTATAGGTATTTATAAATGCAAATCAAAGTTACATGTTTGTGATAACTGAGTGGATTCATTATTCATTTCTAATACTTTTTATAAGATTATCCAACAATTTAATGGTCTTGGCGCACCATTCATTTGAAATCCCATCGTCAATCTCTAGCTCGTTCAATTCCTTGACAATCTCCATAAAACCGGTTAATTTTTGGAGCTGTTCAGTTATCACCAAGTTTTTGAAAAAGAATTTATCTGTTACAAACCATCTGATGTAAACCCAAACTGACGAATCCTCAGAATCTGTATAAATCGCATTTTTTAGTAGTTCTATTTCTGATTCAATGAAGTTCCCAATACTTGTAAAGTTTTTAACAAATGGGTGTAACTTGACTAAGCTATCAATATCTTTGAAAGTTCTCAACTGATGGAATAACTTAATGATTAACTTCGATCTGTTATGCCATGCTGAATAATTCGAGATATTTTTTTCTATCATCTTTGAAGTGTATTCGAATTCATTTATGGTAATTTGCAATAGTTTCAACTCATCTTCTTCGACAAGGCTCTCCATTGAGGTGATTATGAAACGACGATAATGCCAGCCATGATAATTTCTACTATCCTGTTCTAGCAACTTTTCAACGATTTTCAACTCTTGTTCCCAGTTGGATAGTTTGATATTGAAATTTAGCAACCATACCCTGTGATTCCAAATCCAATAGCATTTGGGGAACTTCTTCAACTGCATCATGGTAAAATCCAACTCTTTGCTCAATTTATCCACGAAATCATTCTCACTTTTGAATATAAGATTCGCTAGAATATCTTTTCTATAATTCCATATGGTGAAGAATTCTGGATTCAAATCTATCATTTGGGTGGTTTGCTTGAATGTGTCAACTGTATACAAGTTTGATTCCTTGGAATATAGTATTGAGTCTTGAAGTGACTTGTAATTCGCTATCTTCAGTTTGTCCTTCTGTAGCTTTCTTGTCTTTGCATCCTGCGACAAGGTTGATCTCTTAACACCATGCATCTTTTTGCTCTTTCGTGGGATTGAACAGCTGCTTTGTATTCAATGCCTGGTAATTCTAATCGCAACTTTGTGTTTGTATCTATCTTTTTTTTTTTCCTTTCTTTGAAAACGCTCTATTTGATCCAAACGTTATGAAGATTGTAACCAACCCTCTTACAACCTTTCACTGTAAAGATTGTTGAGTTCCATCACTTATATTTAAACTATATACAATCATATATACATATGTCAAATATCAATCAAATATCAAGTCTGGTGCAACACACGATACTAAAAGTACTACGCAGTAGAAAAGTACTCCCAGAATATCTGTTCTCATCAAAATTAGTGGATGGTTTTGAGTTACCCTATTTGAAGGACAATAATACGACCACAGAGTATCTTGTGAGGTTTAAGAGGTGTCTCAACAAGCTATTGGAGCACAATAGGGCAATCAAGCTCGAATTGATTATAATTGGTAAAAAGGATGAGGAGATTATGGAGAGATGGATTTTTCAAATAAACGCATCAGTTTTTCTGAATAATGCCCTCAAAAGTTGTATGGAGAGCTTGGACTTGATAATTGATAAATGCGAACCATTGGTTGATGAGGAATTTGCTAGTGTTGTAGCCGAAGATCTTTTTACATTTGACATTTTGATCCACTCTAATGATTTTACTCGAGTTAGTTCAGAGTGGAGGGCAATTAAATTTGATGAAAAAGGCACTGATGTTAATAGTTTCGGCGACGAACAGTGTTTGGGTATAAGTTACATAAACGGATATGCATAATATAAGTTCGGGAATAGATAAAAGGCAGTACACAGGTTCCTGCTACCATGCTCCTTCGGTTCTTCTGATCCTGACGCCAATAAATCTTGCTAATTCATCATACAACAGGTTAAGCTCCAGCTCAGTAAAGTCTTCAACACCTGGTCTCCCCAATTCCTCAATCATTGCATCATTCAAGTCCTGCAATCCCCCGATTTCTCTACTCTCCAAAATCTTCAAGATCTTTTCGGGATCAGAAGGAGGCAAGAGCTGATAATGACCACAAAGTTCCAATAACCCTTCATTTGACAACTTCTTGAAATCGGATACAGTCTTTGGGAAATCTGATATTGTTTCGTCATCCATGTCGTTTAATGGTGCCAATATGTCGTCGTCGTTGGACAAGGTCAAGTTTATAGATCTTCTAATTGACCTCTTCTCCAACTGATCTAGCTGGCCCTGTAATTCTCCAACTAGTTGAACAACGTCTTCGTTCGTGATAAAGTCAGCTGATGCACCTGCGGATACATTTGATTCACCGCTTGATGGGTCGTTCAACTCCAAGTTTTTGAAGTCTAGCTTCGTTTGTTTGATCTGCAAATCCATAACTTGCTCACCGGTGCTGGCTAAGATTGCCCCCTGTCTCTTGACCAATTCAGTAAGAGTACCGATCTTGTTCACCAAATCTTGGGTCGTAGGTTCAGACATCTTTATTATCAATTGTTGTCTACCTCATTCCAGCTGATATCAGGTGTGATTCTTTTACAACGTTTGTTTTCAGCTACAGTCAGTTTGTTTCCGGCCTATCTGGTGTATGGGTGCAGAGCTCTCTCTGTCTCTGTTGATCACACACACAAAACGATTGCTCCAGATTGGTAGGCATTTACTTAGGCTGGCAGTAGAACGTTTCCGTCGTCTCGCTTGAGATGAATCTCTTTTCCATATATCTTTTCACCAAGTTGCTTCTGGAACAAACGAGCACATATAAGACCAGAAGAGGCTAGCCTGGACGTTCTTGCTTTCTCGCATTTTCTACACAAACATACATAAACATAAAAATACACAAAAACACAAAAACACAAAAATAAAAGCATAAAACTCGATCTTCAATACACTGCTGTAGTCTCGACACAGATCACTTTGCCTTTGTGGTTGGTTGTAACACAAACGCATACAACGCGCAAGTGTGAAACGACACGGAAAAACGCCATATTCCAGCAATACAAAGTCTCAGAAACACACCATTGCCTATACACTCTCCTTGCTTTGCAGAGAAAAACAAGCCTTTCTCACAGCCCAAGTGACGGTTTTCTTTGATCGATGGCGGGGTTCAAATAATTTGTTCAACCACACCACAGGTCTCCTACCATGAACGTTTTGCCATATAAATGCGGTATATCTCTTTTGGTGCAAACAATAACAAAACAAAGGTCGTGCTCTTACCAAAACTTGAATACAGCTTTTGTGTATGCGCAAAAAAAAACAAAAAAATAGAAACCCCCAGAGCGGGAAAAAACGTAAACAAGTGTTGTATATCACAAGGCATATGAATTGAAATAAGTGTTATCGAGCAATTATAAGACCTATATCGCAACAAATAGTCGAACCCTCGAACCGAAAATGACCTCCATCAAAAAATTCAGAAAAATTGAACTTCAAGAGCTAGCCGCCGAGCTAGGTATCAGGTAAGTACCAATTAACAAAGGGTGGGTGATGCATGCACGGTAGACGCTGGGGTAGATACTAACAAATGTTGTTTTATGATGATGGACAGCAACGACTTCGACGTCAATGACTTGAAGCAGACCTATGTTACCAAATTGACCGAGTACATTTCGAAAAACCCAAACACCGAGTCAATCGTTGCCAAGTACCTGAACTTGAGTAAGCAAAAGTCACCATCAAGAAGCCCTTTGAAACTACTCCAAACTGCTTTGAAGTATCCTACCAGTCCTACCAAGAAGTCTGGCACCGATGCCGATGTTAGTGTTTCAAGCTCAGACGATGAAGCTGAAGAATTGGATCCTGTCAAGGTCTCAAGTGAAGACTCAGATGACGATGAAGACGACGACGATGAAGAGGAAGACGACGATGAGGATGAGGCTGGAGCTGACGAGTTGGTCGAAGATGGCGAAAAAAATTTGAGCGCCATTGCCAGCTCTCTCGAAACGGCAAAGACTTTTTTGGGAAAGACTGCTGAATCCGCTATTTCAAAAATCTCAGGTGTCTCTGACTGTGTCAAGGCAAAGAGTGATACAATCCGTTATCAAGCAAGCTCGCCAGATACAGTCAACATTCTTATAGGTACCTCTGAGTTGATTTACTTGATTTACTACTTCACTCAGTTCACTTCTATCAAGTCGGCTCCATTTGTCCCAGAGTTTGTCAAAGAAAATATTTCATCATCTTTATTGAACACAAAAGTCTGGGATGCCAGTATACTCTTGAAAAAATCATTCTTGTCTGCAACTTCCTATTGGGTGTTTTCATCGGTTTTGATCCCAAGCATCATTTCATACTATTTCAACTTTACCGGTTATTTAGATTTTGATGAAGAAACCGCTGGCTACATTTATACATATGATCCATGTGTTTATGCTTTAGCAAAGTTTGCTGTTTTATTAGCCTTTGCTAACTATGAAATTTCATTTGGGGATGTGAAGAACGAGGTTGTTTATCAGATTTCTCACTCTGGATTTTTGGCTGCAGTCAGTTCATTCTTTTTACACGCTAATCTTGAGTTCAAAATGGTTTTTGGTACAGTTCCATTGGTTGGTAGCGCTTTGGCTGCTTTCATTGCCCTCTATGCTAGTAGTCAACTGTATTAAAATCTAATTGGACGGAAGTACCTTTTTAATTCTTCAAAGAAGAGGACAATTTTTTTCAACATCTTATGAGATATCACCGATTGCGTTTCTGCTCGTCGGAGTCTTCTCACCAATATTACTCTATTTTTTGTACTATACTCTATCTTTTTTTTGTTTTACTTGAGCCTTTTTATAATTGTATTTATAATTTTATTTGTTATAGCGATGACTGGTTGATCAGTGTTGTTCTTTTTTGACATTGTTTAATATCTTTTACTTTTGTTTTGTTTCAAGAAACTATTAAAGACTTTATAATTTATCAAATCGGCTCAAAACCTATCAATAGGACTATCAAAATCTTCAAAGAAAGGTTCAACAATTTTCCAGATATCATTGCTAACCTCTTCAATTCCCTTGCCATCTACATCCACGATTTCCCAACTGTTTTCTTTGGAAAATTTCATAAACTGAACTTTCACCTTATCTTGAAAGCTCTTAACCTCGTATCTCTCCTCACCATACCCTTCTCTCGTAACTAATTCGGTATCATTCTTCAAATTCAAAAAAACTGTCTTATCGGGTTTTGGCAATCCTCTATCTGGATTCAAACACCACTCAAAGTCTAAACCTTTCGCAGATGAGTATGCAACACCGCTGTACACGTATCTATCCAACACAACAGTTCTTCCCACTTTGAGACTTGATTCGATCTGTTTGACTAGTTCCCATCTGTTAGCGCTAAACAATAAATGCAGCGACTGGTCTGATAGTTCTAATGACTTATTTGTTAGGTATTCATCGATAATCTTTCCAATTGGTGTTGATCTGTCGGGAAACTTTAGTAGCTCCACATCTTTACCAAGCTTGAGAAGTTTTTCAACTAAGATCGTCGTCTGGGTTGATTTTCCTGTTCTATCAAGACCTTCTATTAATAACAAGGCCCCTCTCTGACTTCTGTGCGATGCTGCCATATTAATCGTTCGTTATCTCTATATACTAGGCTTCAACAGTAACTCCTACTCCAGAGATGATCTCTTTCGAAAAAATGTATAACAAACGCGTTAAAAGATCACAAAAATTGAAAATACTTAGTTTTTTTAAAGCCTTAATCATATTCAATAATGTACATGCCTCCCTTAAAGGAATTGAAACTCATTGAATTTGGTTTATTTAGGATCAACAGTAATCTAGAAACTGCAGATTTGAGCAAAGAGAAACGGATGACAGCAGCATTGGTTTTCCTTATATCATCTGCCTCTAAAAGAACTCTCATAGCTTCTCTCTAGGTGGCCAAGTTGGCTAAGGCGCGAGACTGTAATTGATAAAATTTGTTATCTTGAGATCGGGTGTTCGATTCACCCCCTGGAGAATGCTTTTTTTTTGGCATTTTTTTTTCTCAATAAACATTTTTTTACAATATTCGGTTGATCTAAGGGTATTCCTACAAGCTAAGTAAGGCAGAATATTAATATTATAAGATAGACGACTATATTTTGTAACAAAAATTGATTATCAGTAAAAAGCTTTAGGCAAGGCAGTAGCCACCATCGACTTTGATGTCAGCCCCAGTAGTATAGGTAGAGGCATCACTAGCTAGGTATAAATAGGCTCCAACCAATTCTTGTGGCAATCCTTCTCTGCCCATCGGTGTCAAACTCCACCACTTAGCCTTCAAATCATCTGGAATGAAATTGGTGAGCTCCGTTTTGATATAACCAGGACTGATTGAGTTGACCCTGGCAAATCCTCCAAATTCTACAGCTAGAGATTTTGTCAAGTGTAACACGGCCAGTTTTGACAAGTTATAAGGAGTCTGCATTTGTGGTACATTTATTATATGGCCCGACATTGACGCTGTAATTATGAATGATCCATGGCCTTGTTTTTTGAAAATCGCACCAACCGACTTAGCACAATAATAGACCCCATTTATGTTAGTGTCAATAACTCTTTGAAAGTCCTTGTTTGATTCATCGTTTGACAATATTTCACCAGACTCCCAAGCAACACCGGCGTTAGCTACAAATATATCAATTTTCCCGAAATCTGCTTCAATTCTCGAGACGGTTTCAGATACTTGTTCATAATTGTCAATAGCACACTTATATGCTTTTGCTTTAATACCATACTTCGAAGCTAACAGGTCCAGTTTCTCGTCCGCAGGATTTGAGTTATACCAAATGGCGACATCTGCTCCAGCTTGTGCGAAGGCTTCGGCAACTGCATACCCAATTCCAGAGCTAGAACCGGTAACTGAAGCAACTTTACCTTTCAATGAAAACAAGCTCAAAATGTTTGGGTTGTTGTCATATATTTTTGGGTCTGGGGTTGGTAGTGAGCCAACGTCTTTAATGTGACTTGTGTACTCGTTCGACATTGATCAAATAAAAATTCACTTCTAAATACAATAACTTCAATTTTATTCCCTAACTTTGCAGGTCAATTTTGTGTGAAGATGTAAAAATGAGATATTGAGTTCTACTCGAAGAAATAGCAACGTATTTATACATAATCGAATGAAATCCAAATAAAAAAAGTGATTACGTCAACCGTTCCCTCGCAAAATCTGTTGATGCGGAGATAGCCCAACGGGAACATCATTTTTCACAAAAACTACTGGTTGGGTTTGATAGATACAGGATCACCAATCTAAAAGTATGCTCTTCTCTTGTCGTTTGAATGTCTAAAAAATCAATCGTTTTGAAGTGTGTTTCACAGTAGCTTGCACCGATGATGGATGTGTATTCTTGAACGCTATTTTCTCATTACGTCATACACCTGTTGTAAGAAAATCAACTTGTAATCCAAATCTCGATTGACACTGACTAACTGGCGAAGACTGTGAGGATTGTCGCTAAATGGTAGTTAGTTTGTATGTGTATAAATACATATACGTTGTACCTATGTGAACCAACAGATCAAAGAGAATTTTAATCAAAAATGAACTGAAAAACAAACTCAAATCAAGTATTTAAGAAACGCAATACGAATACTATTCCTCGCTATAAGAACATTCAAACCGAGCAATAACCTCCATCGACCCTTATGTCTGAACCAGTTGTGTAAGTTGCTGCATCACTAGCCAAATATAAATAAGCACCAACCAACTCTTGGGGTAAGGCTTCCCTACCCATTGGAATCAAACTCCACCATTTCTGTCTAACTTCTATAGGAAGGAAATCTGAAAGTCCACTGTCAACGTAGCCTGGTGATACCGTGTTGACTCTTGCAAAACCTGCCCATTCAACAGCTAAGGATTTACTCAAATGAAGACAGCCAGCCTTGGCAACATTATAACATGTCTGGTAATTTGGAACATTCACTATATGCCCTGACATTGAGGCTGTGATTACTAGTGACCCAGAACCGTTTTTCTTGAAGATCTGTCCGACAACCTTTGCACAATAATAGATTGCATTCAAGTCAACATCTATCAAGTTGCGCCACTTACCGATATCATCGTTGATAGGATCCAAGATTGAGCCCGATGTCCAGGCGATACCAGCGTTCGCAACAAATACATCGACTGATCCGAAGTCGCGTTCGATTCCTAAAATCGTTGACTCTACCAGTTTATAGTCCCTGACATCTACTCGATATCCACTAACCTTGTTTCCATATTCTTCGCTCAACAGTGCTGCAACCTTTGAGGAATCGTTGAAGTCCATAATTGCAATATCTGCACCGGCCTGTGAATAGCATTCAGCAATAGCATATCCAATACCTCTACCACCACCTGTGATGATGGCCACTTTCCCCTTCAATGATAATGCATCAAAGATATTTTTTTTCAACTTTGGTGTTGGAAATGGTAAATCTGCAGTGAATTCATCAGAGATGTACGATTTGGCCAGAGGTGGAATAACAGTATCTTGAGTCATGGTTTCAATTTATTTTCAGATGGAAAACTTGAATGGTTAGAAACCATCAGATAGAGACTCATTATGGAGGAATCAATCAATATTTATACAATATAAGATGCGAAGACTATATAAAAGAAACTTGAAAGTTGAATACCATGTTTTTCGGGACAAAAATATATGATTACGGGATTCCGCAAATTCGAACTTGAATATGAAATCACTGGACTGAAAAACTTACTTTTGATTATGTTCAAAGTACCAAAAGCCTTTTACCTATACCATTTTGTTTGTGCTTTCCAAATAATAGCCATATCTTTCTTTTTTCCTGTTTCCTTACGGTACGACTTGTGTTTAAAGCGGTATAGTAGCCTTTCCATGCCATAAAAACCGAACAGTAGATGGAAGTCCATGATAGTAGTGAAAAAAAATACTTTTGTTGCCTTCTCTCCATGTTCGGTATATTTCAATCACTGATGAGTGTAGACAGTGGTATCCAACCCTCACTGCTGTATCTTAAATTAGCCATGTATGCCTGTATTTATACCGTGGCTCGGTAGCTTTCAATAGCACCGGCTGAGCTCGTTACATAGGTCATATGTTGCGGGTATTCATCGATCAATCTTTTTACGAGGTCAATCTGTTATGTTTGTATCTCTGACAGCACTGTTTTTCTTACTGAAATCTTGGTATAAACAGTCATCTTCTTTACATTCAATGAGACAACTAAAAAATTGTACGCCAACTTTACCTTCCTTGAATTTTGCTAAATCAGTATGGCAGGCAGGTGAGCTGCCCCCCCCCCATAATTGAAAGCATTTATACAGCAGATAAATGTGTGTGGCATGTTCAGAAAGCATCATTTTCCATAGCTAGAACAACAAAAGCAAGTATGAGACAAATTTGAAAGCAAGTTTTAGATGATGGCGATGAAGATGGTTTTGAGATCCTATGGATTCACGAGTCATGCCCTTCTCGACTTATTTACGACCGTCAAAATGTTGATATTGCAGTCAGATTTGAATACGTCTACTCGAATAGCGGACCGGCAGTATTATCCCCAAATTACCTCTTTGGACCATTATTGGAAAAAGGTAAGGAAGACTGTAACTGATTTGGAATCTGGCCCTCTGGTATAGACGTATACTCTGAAGAAACTTGTCAAAGCCCATCAATAAGACATCTCAGCAAACAAAGCACGCAACCAGTTACCAACAATTGTGGCTCGACCCTTTAATCCAGCTTTTAATTGGTTTTAATTAGCATGCTTTTAGTCTTCAGATTCAATCATCTAGCTCTGGTCAAAAAACCTACATAAATCACTTAACCAATTGATGTACTCATCATTTTCTTTGACCCTACCATACTCCATAATAAATTCTGCCAACTTGTCATTGACACCCAAATCATCGTGAATGTACAAGTTCAAAGCATCTTGAAGAGAATCTTCCAAAACCTCAAAGCTTGCTGGTCCATCGTACTGCAAATTTTTCAGAAACTTCAGATTTGCATTCCGCGAAAATGCAAGTTTGTTATCTTCGAACATCTTGATTGATTGAGCAATAAACTTTAAGCCACCAACAGTCAAAACTGATTCGATACATATTGACTGATTCTTGGCTGTATCTTCAACCATCAAATCGACCGAAATGTATGTATCTTCCATCGGATCTTCCTCCTCTTCAAATGTCTCTTCCACATTTTCATTTACTTCGTCTTCTCTTGCTTCCTCCTGATGTACTTTTCTAACACCCGATTGATTCTTGAGTAGATCAGATTGCCTCAATTGCCATTTGTATAACTCATTTAGCTCGGCTGCATCAAAGTAAATGTGCAATTTCTGACCGCTCGATAATGGTTTGATAAGCTCAACAATATTTTCTCCTAGCTGGTTGTTGATTTCAATATTGTTGTTTTTGATGTACTCCCTCTCAACATCTTCCAATACCAAAGGGTTTGCTTTCTCCAACTTGTATTCTTTATATATTATATCCTTCAAATTGTGAGTTGTTTCATTGTGTAAGTATGAATTCTTCGAAAAGCTTCTAACTAGAGCCAACGAAGCTGGTACTTTATTTACCAATGACCTTTTAAAAATCTGAGATAATGACTTCTTTGATAGGTTTAATACAAACATTGCTAATACTAAATATGAAGTCGTTGTCTTTATGATGTCTGATTTCGAATTCTTGTTATCACTGATATCATCATATTTTCTTTTTTGGCTTTCAAATCATTTTGCAAAAAATATCGTTACACAATATGTTTGGACTCTCAGATAAACAAAACCAAATTTGTTTGATCGCCCATCAAGCTTTTCAATGATCTACTTAATCTATTTGTCCAACTATTGGCTAGGAGTCAAACAGATTCTAAATAGAAACTAGTGCAATTAGTATTGAATTTAGTGGGTTTATGTGATAGGCCCGCAGACGTAATTGAGTTCATCATTGAAGGGATATCGATCACGATTGCTACAAATTCATGATTGAGTGGACCATTGTGTTTTGTGGGTTCAGCATGAAGTTAGTTCCAGTTGATCATCCTTGAAAATTCCTGGAGAAATGAAAGAATGACACTAGTGTGGCATCATTTGAGAGAATTATCAAGAAGAGATACCAGAGACGGCTATTCCAATTTTGGTACATTATCCATCCTATCTTTCTGAATATCACACCGCTTTGTCCTGGGGTGATTATCTTCAGCGACTGAACTAGACTTGCATGTGGCGAGAAGGGAAAGTGAGAATTGCTAGTTTTACGTCAACGATGCTGTTTCAGTTTGTACTGTTTATAAAGGTGTGAAATAAGCATGTTGATTATGAATAGAAGGTGGTGCAAAACAAACAAAGTTTTATATGTTTGCTTGAATGATACAGTGGTAATCAGAAATCGGGTATTCAAGTTATCTACATGATGGGGGTAATATCAGTTGAGAATGCAAACTTGAAAATCTGGTTTGGACATTCATATCAAAGTACTTCCGGACAAGAAGAGGCGTAGTTCAATCGAAGATGATGTTGTTGGGATTACTATAAGGAGGATTATTTGAGATCGATGACAGTGAATAGGTTCTGGTTTCAATTCAGCAGGCATCATGTTTTGTCTCAGCCGATCACATTGATTACAACACCAAAACGAGCGGTGAAACCAGACAAATGCGTGAGTAATTGAAAGGCCAACTTTCAGAAACAAGCACAGACTTGTCTGCTCAACTGAGATACTCATCCACCGTATGTTCCAAATCCAAAAACTCTTTTAGCTTCCTGTGCCAGAACTGTAACAAGAGGGCAACC
The DNA here is from genome assembly GCA_003706035.2 of Peterozyma xylosa. NCBI lineage: Eukaryota > Fungi > Ascomycota > Pichiomycetes > Alaninales > Pachysolenaceae > Peterozyma > Peterozyma xylosa. Next base: position 475,223 of record PPKF02000004.1, on the reverse strand, counting down.
TTGAGCCAGAAAGGTACAAGTTGCATGGTGTCGTTTGACACGTCTCAATTCCACTGCAAAGCCACAAAGCCGACAGGAATTTCAATGCACTTGGCTGGTTGTCGAGGAGAATAGCACAATCGATAATTTGAAGAGTGACGAATGACGGTAAGATACCATAGAGCGATGTAAAGGCATGAAGATATTTAGTCACCAACTCCATTTGATCCTGGTGAAACTGAATTTTTCTATTTCAGATGAAAAGCATTTGCCCATGCTAGTGTATGTTTTTCAATCGCACCACAGAGGCTTGTCAGAAAGCTCTCGAGCATCTTAAATAATTTATCTATGCTGTGCGATGCGAGATTCAAAGCATGCTTTACCAAACATAGCCGTAAACATGCAAAAAAGTACAACCTAAGAACATGAGGTTACTCCCTCTTGAGCTCTAGAACCACTGGCAATCCATAACTACCAGCATACTCGTCGTAGGCTACACTTTAACCAACCTGTCACATCAAATTGATAGAGCCAACCGGAAGTAAATCAAAAAAAAAAAAGCCCTTTTTTCCTGATGGGCAAAATGGAGGAAAAAAAGTTCAAAATTTCGCCTTTTTTTCGCAACAATCATAACAACAACAACGACAAAACGTATCCATCAATTTGTTTGAGTTTATCGAGACAAAAATAAGCAGTTGAGTCATTTGTGTTGAGAGGCAATTGCAATATTATCGGTCTATTCAATCAAGATCACTGTTCATTTGCTGTACTGCGTAAAGCAAAGATCAAACTGAAATAATTTCGCAGAAAAGGCAGACGTAATTTCTCAAACAGTCTAGGTCGAATTAATCCAAGTTTGTATTTCATTCTCAACTACCAATTGTTGCTATTGAGAATTCTACAGCGTTGACATTGCCGGTAATCGATCAAGAAGATGTTCAACTTAGTGGCCACTCAAAACGGCAGCAGCACTGTCAATAACGGCGTGAATGTTCTCTTGTCATCTTCAAATAACAACCAGATGCAATCACCCACCAACGGCAGGAGCCAGAGTCATGACTACTCAAAGGCTACACAAGACGCTGCGATTTACTACATGCAAAACAAAAAAAAGACATCGTTGGAAAAAGTTGCCAAACAGTTTGGAACAACTGTCAAGAGGGTGAGAAACAAAGTCAAGAAGTTGTCAAATGATCCCGAGACTGCCAACTCGTTCATAATGGAAGGCAGCAACAGTAACACGCCCTCTCAACAGCCACAACAACAGCAGAACAATATTCAACACCCTCCTCAACTACAACACCAACAGCAAGCTTCAATGTCTCAGCAACCCCAACAGTTACCTCCACCACACTCACTTCAGCCACAGCTCCAACAACCTCCATCTTCCCTTCAACAATCCCAGCCGCAGTCACAACTTCAACAACTAGCAGCCATGAAAGTTAGAAAACCAACGAAGAGAAAACGTCAGCAAAGCACATCTTCTGTGGTCCAACAGCAACAGCAAGATGCCATCAATCAGCAGCTAGGTTTGCCTGTCCCAACGAGTCCATTGATGGTTGATTCCCACCAGATGACGGCAGATCCAACCAGCTTGATTCAACAGTTCAACAACTTGAACCCACAACAGCCTTTATTACACTATCAACAGCCACAGCAGTTGCAACCTCAGTTGCAAAGACGTCATACTCAGATACAACAACAACAACAACAACAACAACAGCACCATCACCAACAGCAACAATTGGTTGGATATCCTCCACTGATACAACAGCGTGCCAGTAATATTGATTTCAATGACTTGGAAAGAATAAGAGATATGGTCAATAACGATTTACTAACGATACAAGAGATCAAGTACATTGTCAATCATCTCATCAACAATTCGATTGGCAGGCAGTGATGATCATTTGTAATTTTACTTTTTATTTTGTCTTGGTTGGATTTATCATTTTATTTGTTTGTTTCATATGATTTGGGCTTTAATTTTTCACTTCTTTTGTTTTTTGTTATAATGATACACCCCCCCCCCCACATCCTTTTCTAATTTTTCCGTTTTGTAACCATATTTTCCCATTCTCATTCTTCTTATTCTTATTATTATTATTATTATTATTATTATTATTATTATTATTATTATCGTTATTACTTCTACTACTCTGCTTATACTGTTCTTTTGACATTCGTGTCTTACTTTTTGCTCAAAATAGAAAACTCCTACTTCTTTTCAGTGACAAGCTTGAAAAAAAACAAAAAAGTAACCTAAGATAACAAAGAACGAAAGGACCAGAAGTGTAGATATTCGGAGCACCATCAACGAAGCATCACCTAAAGCAAAATAATATATAGGCTCTGAACTTAGCATGTCACTTGTATCAGGAAATGAAGACGGCTTACCCTTGGATTTATTAGCATCACTCAAATTGGACCAGGACGATCATTCTTGTCATACATCATCAGAGATAGATCAAAGGATAATAGACTATTTGAATCTATTGGACGAATATGAGAAGAAATGCGAGATTCACAAAGCCAATTTTATAAATGGGTTTATCAATCTTTCTAGGGCAAATTATGCGAGTAATAGCGGATCAAAGAGGTTCAATAGCGACTACTACGATCTCCGAGAAGTCAAGTCGGTAAAGGAAGTGTAAGTGACTCAAGGCATTCAAACCCTTTAACTAAGGCATATTTTACTAACCTTTCTCCTGCTTATGTGTTGAATTACATGGAGGAACAGTAAGATTGATGCTGATGGAGACTTGAGATTGATCGATCTATTGCAAATTCAAAAGGAAAAACTAAAAGGCTCGAAGGAAAAACAACTTTGTGCTCTGAAAGAAGAGATAACCGATGAAAAGGTCGAGTACCACGATTCGCGGGATAATCTTAGGAACAGAAAGGTAAAAAATGTAGCTTCAAAGAGGTCAACCATGGTGGCCTGTGATAGGCATTACAAGGATCCGATCAACATGTTTGGGGTCATGGTTCCATATCAATTGAGAGAATCCCAAGCTGCATTCAATAAAGGTCTAGAAACCAGCCTAGAGTTGATCAACATTAGAAATAGGTTGAAGCTGATATATAAAGAGATCAAATTGAAAAAAAAAGAGTTGAACAGGGGGGGTAATGATGCCAAAATTCTATGATGGTGTCAAAGAGTTCATGTCTCCATTTGACTAGTCTTTATCTAACATATTTGCTCAAAATTATAGTCAGATACTCAAATCTTTCTATCGTTGCTAGAGTCACTCAATCTGGTATTTATGATCATCCTACTACTGCTAAAGTTGCGTGTACCTTCTCGTTATATAAGTTCTTGTAAAAGCTAATGTCTACAACTATTCCATATATCCTCAAGTGTTCTCTGATATTCACAATACCATGTATCAGCCAACTTTAGTGAAAACTCAACTGGATTGTGTTGATGACAGAATATGCGAAATCTGAAAGATGTGCTTGCGGTGAAGATTGAAAAAAAAAATGGAAACGAAAACATAATTATTCATCTAAAAGCTTCACCAATAAATACTTACTCAGTTTCCTTCCTGACAAATAGAACAGAAAAGATTATAATATGGCTGATAGACTAACTCAACTCCAAATATGTTTTGACCAGCTAGTCGAACAGTTTGTTTCAACACTAAACTACGTTGATAAGCACCATGATTTTGTACCAACATCGGAAAACGAAGAGAAATCAACAGATCCTTTAGCAACAATAATACCAGACTATGAGTTTCAATCGACCATTGATGAACTCTCATCAGACCTCATATTGAAGACGCGACAGATTTTAACAATCATTGATACATTGCCAGGTGTTGGGGTGTCCAAGAATGAACAAATGCTGAAGATTGAAAGCTTACAAAAGGAGTTGATAGACGTGGAACAGAAAAAAAGAGTTGCTGTTGAAAAGAAAAACGAGACGTTAGAATGGATAAATGATTTGATCTTAGAGATTGCCTCTGGAATAGCTGCAAGTAGGGATTAATTATGTTTACTACTGTTTGGAACTGGAAATTGAAAAACACAAGTTATTATCATAATCGGAAAAAAGGTCAAGCTATTATACATACTTTACAATCCAAAAAAAAGTTCGTAATCATTTCTTCCCATCAAATATGTCAACAGTTCAAGTTTTGTAATTGTTGCAATTTATATCCCAATCTAATATATTGAGTTTGATGCATTTATCTTTACTCCAATCCAAGCCATAAATTATTGGAGATGACTTTGCAAAAAATAAGACCGTTAAAACCAAAACAACAGTCATTAAGCTGTAACCTGTTTTTGCACATTTCGAGACTATCAACTCAAAGAATTGTGATAACAACAATATCCCAAAAAATAGTGCTGGTAAATAATGATGTAAGAATAGTTGTCTACCCATGAAAAAGAATGGAACATAATGTATCACCCAACCTAAAAAGAATTGTAAGCCAGAATTGTTGAAGATTGCTAAGTTTGGATCAATCAATGGAATCTTATTTGAATAGAGGTCATTGAAATAATTTGGTCTGAAGAATTTGACTAGTTGAAATGATCGAATGAATACAAACAATGTACAAACGATTATAACCGAGTAGTAAATGATGATATTGCCCAAAAAATAAACATTTTTATTATTTTCGCCCCAGTAGTTGACTCCCCTTGTTAAAGTTGGCCATGAAGAAGGCTCACTTGCATATGTATGACTTTCCGTCAAGCCTTTATTGATTCTCCACATAATCTGGTGTAGCTCGAATAGTTTTTCCCAGAAAGTCATTGGAGCAAACTCTAGCTTTTTTGCATCTGGGTCTGATATCAATAATGGGTTCGTATTTGACTCAATGATCCATAACGAATTCTTGAAACTTGGCTTTTCAATGCATGTGACTTCATTCTGACCAAACCCCCATTCTGGTAATTTCACGTCGTGTGAGAACAAGTAACAATTGGTTCCCTTATGATATAATTGGAAAACAGAATCAACCAGCTTTACTCTATTTTTGAAAATTGGATCTAATTTCGAATGATCCTTCACCATTTTGAATTCAAATACCTCATTATTGTGATCACCTTCGTAGGTTTCATTACCAATCAATGTGACTTCGTTATTGTAGTCCTGATCGCTGATTGGTGGTCTTGCATCATTGACACGAAGGTATCTTTTCTCGCTACGATGAAACAACTTCACCGTTGAACGATCGGTGATGTAATCAAGTTGAGTGGAAACTTGTTTGTTTTTGTCTTTTTTCTCTATAAGCCAATTGTTGTTGTGGTCGTTGAAACCATACAAAGTTACTTGCTGTTCATGTGTCTTGGGATATGTTGCATTATGAGAATGCAAGTAGCCACCGGTACCAAGATGTCTTATTGAAATCGTCGATGCGTACAGGACATCACGGTATTGATCGCCTATAGTGGATCCCATTAATGTGTTCTGAAACCTTGCTGACATGTGATAAGTACCAGCTCCAGATATTGGTAACGCAATCAAGTGAATGGCAAATACGGAGAGATAGATTGTGAATGGGACTAAAACAAGGAAATACAGTCTTGATAAAAAATGCTTGACAATGTCCCTCGAACTGACAGAGATGTCGCCAAAAATATACCAAAGCTGCTGCAAAGTTAATAATCCAACCCACACGAAAGTGAAGAATCCAACCCATTTAGAGCTGATAGAGAAGCCCAATGATGTACCCAAAATGAACAAGGCCTTAAACCATTGCTTTGTGAATGGAGTGGCTATTTCAAACAACTTAAATCCATAAACACACAAGCATATAAACATGATCATTGGAGAATCCAACAAGATGAATCGTGACTGTTGAATTAGTGAGTTCTCAAAGCAAACCAAGAGTGCACCAAACATTGCAACCATTGATCTGCAACCACTAAGCTTCAAGATTTTGAAAGTGATCAATACAGTTGATATACCGCTTAGGCATGAAAGCAATCTCATCGACACATAAGGAGCCAATTCGTTACCATTCGAGTCTACATACGCATTACCGATCTTATCAAAGTCAAAATCACCAAGATATCCATTGAGATGACCGATCAATGCATAGATCATTTTCACAAGTGGCGGATGAACATCAACAAAGTATGCATGATTTAAGTATTTATTTGCAAACCCACCGAAATGAACCTCATCAAATACAACCGAGTTTGGATAACTTAAGCCATACAATCTCACAGATATTGAGATAATGAATAATGAAATGAAAAGTTTGGCTTCGAATGACGAGGTCTTCGATAATTGGACCACCAAGTTTGGTGAAGGCGAAGTCTTGAAAAATGATCTTGTATTGCCTACTTGATAATTTGTGATGTAACCATCTAGCGTGTCTTCTTCTTTTCCAGCAGATTTTTCTTTTACATGGGGCATTTTACCCTCCGAAACCATTGCCGATTGCTTTTCTGGCTAAATATGAGATAACGAAGCTGTACAAGTTGAATATATTTGTATGTCAACGTTTTATGTGCTGTCTCATTGATTTCATTCAGCGCGTTCTTCTTTTTTGAAACTTTGTGACAAAGACAAATTTTGATTTTCTCATTCTCACAAAAGCATATTGTCTATAAATTGTAATTAAGCTATGTAAGTGGTGTAATGAAAATGGCTATGTAGTTTAGCTGTCTAATCAAGGTTTGTGAATCAAAAAGGACGATTCAAGAACGACCTGAAAATCGTGTTGGGGATAGTATTATCGAACAACATACAAGCCACCATCTTGCTCCTCAAAGATGTTAACAAGATCCCCAACATCATCACTTTTGACGTCCCAGCCTAACTTTACATTAATCTTAATGATTCTCAAGCTGGGAAGTCTGTTTTCAGCCAATGCAAGTGTCAAATCATCCGGGTGAAATTTTGAACCTTGCCCTAGCGATCCACTTGAGTCGATCCAAAGAGTGCTTAGTCCATGCTGTTCAAAGTATTGTGAGTCCAACACATTGCTTGTTATATAATCAACTGCTGTGTATAAGAATTTCAACTTTGGGCAATACATCAAAAGCATATCCATTGAATTTCCCTTCAAGCCTGGCATGGGGTATTGAATCGTTAGGCTTTTCAACGTACCTCCTACTTTATCCAACGCTGCATATACACTTTTCTCCTTTATGTAAGGGCAGTGAGCAAACTCTAGACTTCTCAACCTCCGTGGAAAATTTATTGATTGTAAAAACTCGTTTGATATTCCCCCTGATAGCCTTAAGTAGGTCAAATTCTCAGGCCATTCGATATCTTCAAAATCTTCACAGTTGATAGAAGACCTCGGAAAGGATAAGTATTCCAAGGACCTGCAGTTTTTCAAGCTGAAGAATAATTCAGACAAGTTGACAGTTTCTGAAACCAACCTCAAATCTAGGTTTTTCAAGCTTGAGCATGATCTCAAACTGCAAAGGGGGGCATATCCAAAGCTAGTTTGGGGAGCTGTGAATTCTTCCAAGTTAGCTGAAGTACGTCGGAGTAATCTCGAAACAAATGAATTTTTGCCTGATTGGACAATTGTGCTTAGATCTAAGTTTTTGACCAAACTTCCATAGAATTTCTTTCTGGGAGATGATAATGCTTCAACAAAGGAAACAAAGTTACCGCTGTCCAACACCGGTGTCCTGTAAATTTCTTCTGATAAGAGGTAGAATAGCCATTTGCATATTCTCAAGTATTTTGGAACCATGTCAATATTTTCGATAAATATCTTCTGGATAAGCTCGATGGGTAAGTACGATAGTGAGCCATCGTGTTTGTTGGCGATGGTTGATAGCTTTACACCATTTAAGCCACCGCCAAAAGTTTCCATGTCGACTTCATCCTCATCATCTTCATCCTCGTCTCCTTTTTTACTAGATCCATAGGTATATCTCTTGTATCGCAAACCTCTAGTTTTTTTCGGCCTTGATTTATTTGCCATGCTATTCTGTCGTTTTTGAATGGTTCTATCCAAATAAAAATGAGACGATTGTGATGATTTTGGCTTCACCAGTATGAGGAATAGAAGTTATTGTGATGCTTTCTCGGTATAAAGCATTAATGTGCACATAGTGTTATTTTACAAATCATCAATTCATATTTGCAATTTTGCTTCTGCCTTTGCTCTTGATTGCGCCACATACAAATGTGGCAAGTGGCGTCGCAAAAAACGTTACGTTTCAGAGATGTGGTTGTGAGTATGGGTACAGATGGAGGGCTCCAGGAGACGGTAATGACACTACTGTGAGTTTTCCATCTCAGTATTTGATTGCTATTCATGAGGAAAGCAATAGAGAAGCAATAGAGTAAATGGTGTATCTATTTTGCTTTCAAGTTTGGGTTGGTTGGAACTTGCTGATTTTTCCAAAAAAAACAGATATGCATTTTTATGCATTTTCTCCTCTTTATAAACGAGTAGCTTCAGTTTGAGACTCGTTGTAAGTGTTTAAAAGTATGACAATTGCGGTTGCATTCTGAAGGTAATAGTTTGGCATCACTTGAAACAGCTGGAGGGTTCTCAGCTTTTTTCGGCTGTTTTGATGGGTGTGGGGTGTGTGGGTGTCACAAGAGACCGTTCGCAAAGACTCGTTGGTCAACATGTAGATGAAGTTTGTCACATTTAGTTACTCAGATTCAAGCTAGTGTTTTTTTTTTCACATGAAAGGAAGAGCTGTTCCTTGAAAGTTAGTTTGAACCAATATTAAAAATTATCATTCCCGTAGATGGGTAAAAGTTTTACCTCACCATGATCGAGTAACATTTCAACCGCAAGCCTTTTCGGGTCGCTCAAGATCAATGTCTAGTGTTTCATTTTTGCTTATAGACTAGTAAGAAATGAGGTGTGCGTTGGTACTTCAAGTTGACTTTACGACTATGCCATTCCTATTGCCGTTGAAGTTGTAACCCCCTTTTTTCTTGTATGGGCTTCAAACATCGTGCACGCACGCAAACTAAAGGAGTTATGGTTGGCAATGGGCCCCAGCCATCTAGTTTACTGGTTTGGCTCAAAGCTTAATATTGCTCTGCTCTCTACAAACATGATCCGTTTTTCCAAAAAAAGCCTGTACACTGCTGAAAGTCTTCCAACAAGATTGACTTTGTTTGGGCCCATGTCTGAACGGTTGTGGAGGGTCAATTTTCGTGGGAGCAACGACAACAATACAAAAATGTTTAGGCTTAGCACTTGGCGTCTCCGCAAGCGCTCACGACGGTCTCGCAAAGCCTAGGTGACCTAAACATACATCAAATACACGTCTCAGGGGAACACCTGCACTTGCAGGGGAAGAACCACTCACAGCTTTGGCCACCACATCTACAAGCAAGATTGGGGATAAAATTCAGTTTCTTCAGTTCGCAGCCGGTGCGCGATAAATAAAAGGGTATCGTAGAATATCGGGTTCACAAGTCACTCATTATTTCCACAAATGGTACACGACTTTAATTGGGGGTTACAAGATTGACAACTTTGTCCGATGCTAGCATCCAAGAGCCTTCAATGAACCAAAAGTTCAGATATTCACACACCACTTTCTGTTGATTAGAGGTCTCTCATCCACCTCTAGGAGCCAACATAACACCAGTGGAGGCTCAGACTGAGCTAGCCTCGCTCGTCAATCCACCTTCACGAGAGCCTTGCCGCCCACACCTACTACCTGGCTTGCGTTAATACCGATATATGTATCCGAGAGGTTGTAAATTAATAATAAATTTGATCTTATTGGTTTAATGAAAATATGGAGGGAAACGGGTCCGATTCTGAGACGGGTATGGTATTTTTGCGCACTACCTTTTGTTTTGTCATCATCAACCTTGATTGTGTGGAGATGGAATAAGTTTTTTTCTTCCTTTCCTCTCCTTCATGATCAGTTCGACAGAGGAATTGTATTTATCAATCATCGGTTTATAGTGAGTGTTAGCCTGTTGTATCTCTTTTGTTGCATCAAAACACTATAATATTCAATTTGAAGCTTGAAGAATGATTTCTTTACGTGTAAAACCAAACAATTTGGCAAGACAAGCCAATACAAGATTTTTCTCATCATCTCTTGTCGCCAAGCAAGTGATTGCCAACCAATCGACATTGAATGGTAAGGATGCTTCAAACGCCATGGCCAAGGACTACCACATCATTGACCACGAGTACGACTGTGTTGTTGTGGGTGCTGGTGGTGCCGGTTTGAGAGCGGCTTTTGGTTTGGCCAAGGAAGGTTTCAAGACTGCATGTATCTCCAAGTTGTTTCCAACCAGATCGCACACCGTTGCCGCTCAAGGTGGTATCAACGCTGCCTTGGGTAACATGCACAAGGATGACTGGAAGTGGCACATGTACGATACTGTCAAGGGTTCCGATTGGTTGGGTGATCAAGATGCTATCCATTACATGACCAGAGAAGCTCCAGACTCAATCATCGAGTTGGAACACTTTGGTGTCCCATTTTCAAGAACCGAAGAAGGCAGAATCTATCAGAGAGCCTTTGGTGGTCAAGCCAAGGAGTACGGTAAGGGTGGCCAAGCTTACAGAACTTGTGCCGTTGCTGACAGAACTGGTCATGCTTTGTTACACACATTATACGGTCAATCCTTGAGACACGACACCCATTTCTTCATTGAATTCTTTGCCATGGATTTGTTGATGCACGAAGGTAAGTGTGTTGGTGTTATGGCTTACAACCAAGAAGACGGTACCTTACATAGATTTAAGGCTCATAACACAATTATTGCCACAGGTGGTTACGGAAGAGCTTACTTCTCATGTACATCTGCCCACACCTGTACTGGTGATGGTTATGCTATGGTCTCAAGAGCCGGTTTACCGTTACAAGATTTAGAATTCATCCAATTCCATCCTTCAGGTATCTACGGTTCAGGTTGTTTGATTACCGAGGGTGCTAGAGGTGAAGGTGGATTCTTGGTCAACTCTGAAGGTGAAAGATTCATGGAAAGATATGCCCCAACTGCCAAGGATTTGGCTTGTAGAGATGTTGTTTCAAGAGCTATCACCATGGAAATCAACGAAGGTAGAGGTGTTGGTCCACACAAGGATCATATGTACTTACAGTTATCACACTTACCTCCAGCTGTCTTGCATGAAAGATTACCTGGTATTTCTGAAACTGCTGCTATTTTCGCAGGTGTTGATGTTACTAAGGAACCAATTCCAATTATTCCAACTGTTCATTACAATATGGGTGGTATCCCAACCAAGTGGTCAGGTGAAGTTTTGACCGTCGATGATAAGGGAAAAGATAAGGTTGTTGATGGTTTGTATGCTTGTGGTGAGTCTGGTTGTGCTTCAGTTCACGGTGCCAACAGATTAGGTGCTAACTCATTGTTAGATTTAGTCGTTTTTGGTCGTGCTGTTTCACACTCTATTCTGGCCAACTTCAAGCCAAATGCTCCACACAAGGAATTACCAGCTGATATTGGCCACGAATCAATTGCTAACTTGGACAGAATCAGAAATGCTGACGGTAACACATCAACTGCTGATTTGAGATTGGAAATGCAAAAATGTATGCAAAAGCACGTTTCAGTTTTCAGAACTCAAGATTTGTTGGATGAAGGTGTCAAGCAAATCAATGAAATTGACCTGAAGTTTGCTGATATCAAGACAACTGATAGATCAATGATCTGGAACTCCGATTTGGTTGAAACACTAGAATTGCAAAACTTGTTAACATGTGCCACACAAACCGCCGAATCTGCCGCTGTCAGAAAGGAATCAAGAGGTGCTCACGCAAGAGATGATTACCCAGAAAGAGATGATGTCAACTGGATGAAGCACTCATTGTCATGGCAAACAAACAGTGCCGATAAGGTCAAGTTGGGTTACAGAGCTGTTATCGAGCACACTTTGGACGAAGCTGAATGTCCACCAGTCCCTCCAACCGTCAGAGCTTATTAGTAGGAAAGGGAAAAGCGACCCATTCATTGGCATTTCATTTGATTTTTTAGTTTTTATTTGTTAAAGTCTTTTTGTACTATTGTTTTGATACAAGTTTGTGTTTCATATTTCTTCCACACCATGTTTTGATCGAAAGTTTCAATATGTTTTTGAAAGGATTATTTATTTATTGTTTGGGATTATAATAACTTTTTGTCTTCTTTTTATCATATCATTTATATTATATATACATATCATTTATCTATTTTCTTTTACTTCCCTGTTGCTTCCCTTCTAACGACTTTCTATTTAAGATCATGTATAGATAATATAGGTAGTGTACAACTTGTATAATATTCTATTTATGGATTTAATCGTAGGTTTCTCTCAAAATTTTTTTTTCTAAAAATTATTTTTTGTGTAAATTTTTCAGTTTGATACCTGTGTATTTGAATACAATCAAGCCAACTTTATATTTTATATTCATTTACAGTCAACTACACAATGGCTCCAACAAACAGAGGTGTAAAGCGTTCGAGCGCTTCAGTTTCAAATGGTTCTAAGAAATCTAAAACCAATGAATCAAAATCAAAGAGTGCCGAAACATCATCGTCATCGTCATCATCTGAAGAAGAAGAAAGTGCATCTTCGAGCAGTGAGGACGGGGAAGCTAGTGATAACGAAATAACTGCAGTCAACGGTGAAGATTCAGAATCTGAAGTTGATGAGTTAGATCAGTTAGACGAATTAGATGATTCGAATTCCCCATTAGAAGACGGCGAAGATAACGAAGATGAAGATGGAGAAAGTTCAGGCCCAAAGTTAGGCCCAGACGGTAAGCCAAAGCCAAGCTCAAAAGAACAACACGCTGAACAGAAGAAAACTTTAGCCGAAAGAAAGTTACAAAGAAAGGCTGGTACTGAGGTTCAACAAATCAAGTACCTTTGGGAAAAATTGAGAGTTAAAAATCCTCCAATGCCAAAGGAGGTCAGAGACAAATTGTGTAACGAAGTATGGGAATTATCGAAAAGTCATATCAAGGATTTAGTCATGAAGCATGACGCATCAAGAGTTGTTCAGACTTTAATCAAGTATACAACCAAGGTAAGAAGGGATTTAGTTGTCACCTCGTTAAAAGGTCATTTCTATGAATTGGCTACAAGTGCATACGGTAAATATCTTTTGATCAAATTATTACATTACGGTTCAAAAGAATCAAGAGAATTGATATTGAATGAATTACATGGTAAATTAAGAAAATTGATGAGACACAGAGAAGGTGCTTATGTCGTTGAAGATTTGTATACATTATATGCAACAGCTAACCAAAAGAAACAGATGATCAGAGAATTTTGGGGTGCCGAATATGCTGTATTCAAGGAAGCAGGTGATGGTTTATCAATTGAAGAAGTTTGTAAATCGTCTGAAGAAAAGAAATCTTTAATCACAAAAAATTTGATCGGTACAATCACAGCTTCAGTTGAAAAGGGTTCTACAGGTTTCCAAATTTTGCACGCTGCCATGAAGGAGTTGGTTCTAATTGCCGATGAGAAGGAAACCAGTGAGCTCATCGAGTTGTTAAATGAGCAATTTGCAGAATTGGTTCATACTCCAGAAGGTTCTGAAGTTGCATGCATTTTGATCGCAAAGGCAAATGCTAAGGAAAGAAAATTGATATTAAGAGGTTTAAAATCACATGCTAAGGCATTGATTTCAAATGAGCATGGTAATTTGGTTCTTACAACAATATTCATGACTGTTGATGATACTGTTTTAGTAGGAAAGACGTTTAGTGGTGAATATGCTGAAAACATGCATGAATTGATCTCCAATAAATTTTCAAGACGTCCATTCATATTTTTATTGAATGGGTTGGATCCACACTTTTTCTCTCCAGGTATCAAAAAAGAGTTATTGAGATTCAAAGAAATGTCAGAAAAGACATCAAAGAAACCACAAGAGCAAAGGCAAGCTGAATTATTGAAAGCTTTTGAGAGTTCTTTTTTCAAATGTGTCATTGAACATCCATTCGAAGCATTGGGCGAAAACATGGGCTCTCAGTTCGTCGGTGAGTTGTTGTTGAACGAAATCATTGAGTCAAGTCAACGTCAAGAAGCTTTGTCTGCAATTGTAGAATCATTCAAAGGTACTTTGACCGGTGCAGATCATATCATTCATAAGCCATTCTCAACAAGATTATTGAGAACATTGATACAAGGTGGTCGTTGGAATGCCAAGGAACATAAGGTGGTCAAGGTCAAAGAAGAATGTCAAGTTGGAACTTCGTTTGCCATCAAATTTGTCAACGAAATTTTCGATGAAGGCAACAACGAAAATGCCTTGAAGAATTGGATCAAGTCCGAAGGATCTTTTGTTGTTGTTGCTATTTATGAATGTTTCAAGAATGAAAATTGTAAAGATCCATCAGCTAAGAGTTTCTTGAAGTTGATTAAGACAGTCAAAAAAGTTATCAAGACAGAGGCAGACTCAGGGGAGTCTGGTAATAAAGGTGCTCAATTGTTATTGAAGTTGATTGATAATTAGAGTTTTGTAGTTTAGAGAATTTTATATAGTACGAAAGATTGCATGCTTTTCATTGCTTTTGACCGTCTAAGCTAAACTGAGTTGCCATAGCCATCGTATATCTGTCAAAGTGATTTATGATCTTGACACCAGATAGAAATAACTTTGTTCGAGCTCGTGAATGCTCAAATCGAATTTGTTTAGTATGCGTTTCTTTGAAAATTTTCATTCAAAAAAAAAAAAAGACTTGCCTTACTAGTCAGGAACATTTGATCAATAACGTTTGAATAGAATAACTCATAGATAATTCATCTCTAAACAATTAACATTTGCTCATTTATTAAAGCCAAACTTCCAAGGAGTCTAGTTGCAGTTTTAGTCTTATCAGCATTATATTTTTCGCTATATATCAAGCCTTGAATCATGTTTCAACTTTCAGAGATTTCTGATCTTATTAGCATTCAACCCTCAGCATTCAACACTCCAATAAGAAAAGCAGTTATTTATGAACTCAACTCAAAATATTCTAATAAAGTTATCCATAAACTTGGTCTTGTTGTCGCAGTGTGGGATATAAAATCCATAGGAGATGGGTTGTTGAAACCGGGAGATGGTGCATCGTATATTAATGTTGAATTCAGATGCATTGTTTGGAAACCATTTGTCGGAGAAGTACTAACAGGATGGATCGAATCGTGTACTAGTGAAGGAATAAAGGTAAAATTGGAGTTTTTTAACGACATCTTTGTTCCAAAAGACTATTTGTTCGAAAATTCGTTTTATTCAGAGCTGGACAGCGCTTGGATTTGGCAACCTGATGAAGAGACTAAATTGTATTTGGATGTTAACGAGAGAATCAATTTCAGGATTGAAGAAGAAGTTTTCACAAACATTAAACCAAAAGGCCCAAATAATGAATTGACCGATGTCAATCAGCAATCATCAAGTGACGGAGAAACTGACGTGGATGATAATAAAGGTAAAGTACCACCATACGCCGTTATTGCAAGTTGCCAAACTGATGGTATGGGCTGTGTCAGTTGGTGGGAGTGATAAGAGTAGGTCAAGTAAATTGGCATTTTGTATTATAATTTTCGAAAGACTGTAAAACTAGATGTATTTTATCCTTTCAATTGATGAGTAAGATCATGAAAGTAGTCGAGTAGGTCAATTTACCAGCTCACAATTTTTTGAGTCAGTTTAAAACTGGGAGGGCTTGAAAGGTAATTAAAAATGAATCGTTGCTTGTAAAGTACATATCGAAAGAGAGCAATAATATTCTAGTTATATTGCATGTATCTACTCGTGGAGCTGAACTTCAGATTACCCTTGATAACCTTTTCAACAGCCGCTAAGAAATCCTTTTCACTGGCAACTTTTCTTCTCTCTCTGATAGAGAACATTCCAGCTTCCGTACAGACTGACCTCAACTCGGCACCTGTGGCGTTTGGACATAATCTTGAAATTAATTCCCATCTGATGTCCTTCTCAACTGACATCGATTTTGAATGAATACGGAAAATGTTAGCACGACCCTCCAAATCAGGCAATGAAAACTCAACTTTTCTGTCAATTCTTCCTGGCCTCAACAAAGCTGGATCTAGAGTATTTGGTCTGTTTGTGGCAAACATGACTTTGATGTTACCTCTTGGGTCAAACCCATCTAGTTGTGTGATCAATTCCAACATGGTTCTTTGGACTTCGTTATCACCACCCGCACCGTCATCAAATCTAGCACCTCCAATTGCATCAATTTCATCAAAAAAGATGATACAAGCCTTCTTCGTTCTTGCCATTTCAAACAAATCTCTGACTAATCTAGCACCTTCACCAACATATTTTTGAACCAATTCGGATCCAATGACTCTGATGAAAGATGCATCTGTTCTATTTGCAACAGCTCTAGCACACAAAGTCTTACCTGTACCAGGTGGGCCATATAATAATATACCCTTTGGAGGATCAATACCCAACTTGACAAATCTCTCTGGAGACAACAACGGCAATTCGACAACTTCTCTTAACTTTTCAATTTGTTCCTTACAGCCACCTACATCACTATATGTAACATCAGGTTTTTCTTCAACGGTCATCTTGATGACAGATGGATCAATTTTTGGTGGTAAAGGCAATTGAATTTCATATTTGGTTCTATCAACACCGACTCTCATTGATTCTTCAATATCTGTTGGTGATACCTTTTCACCCAATCCAACAACAAATTTGGCGATTTGCTTGATATTTATAAGATACTTAGCCTTCTCGTCTATTTGGTTGTTGGATGGATCATCGCCTCCACTTTTTATGATCTTAGTACACCTGGCTACTTGTAATGGGTGCTCCTCTGACATTCTATGTTTATCAGCGGCAAGATCCCACAAGGAAGATGGTGCCAACCCAGTATCACTTTCTTCTACACCAACTATTTCTTTGATTTCCTTCTCCTTTTCTTTAAGTTCTTCTTCAAGTTTCTTCAAACGTGAGCCGTATGGTGCTGCTCCATAGGTCTTTAAAACTTGGATGTCGCCTTCTGATAAAGGTTTGATCTTTTCTTCTATTTTTGTATCATCCTCAATTGGAGCCAAAAACTTCTCCCAGTCCTCCTTTGGTGGCATTATATGTCTATTGGTAAGTTCAAGTGAGTTTGCAAATACTATTGTTGATCAAAACTTGACAACCGATACTTTCAAGTTCAATCTTTAGAGCTAGCTTGGTTTTAGTTGTCAGTTTTATCAATATAGCAGATTTTGGGAGGCAAAAAAAAACATGAACATCGTTTGAGCTATACACGACCAATATCAAAAATGTACTTGCCTCAGTAATCCCAGCATTGAGACATAGTTGAAGTCTTTGGATCAATTCAGGTTCCAGTATCCTCTATGCTAAAAGTTTATTCAATGTGATTTATTTGTATGAGAAGAGATTCACAATATACAAATCCAGATGGGCTTTTGAGCAATGAAAAACGTCTATTTGTGACAATCAAAAAAAAAAAATGTAAAACTCTATCGACTTAAACAGCTTCTATTCCAAATTTTGCTAGATACTCAGTAGTCTGCTTATTTTCATAGACTCTTAAAACCTTCTCGTCGATACTCGCAGTCATTGCAAACCCATCATTACTTATTTGGAAAGCTTCCAGAGGCAAAAGCTTCAATTTGGCAATTTCCAAATCAACTTCTCTTTCTAATTCAGTTCTAACGTTAACGTCCAAGTTGAAAATGTCTTCATACTTATATAATCCTTTATAGAAGTCCGACTTAACAAAATGGTTGTTAACTGTTCTGCTGATGGCTATGAATTCCTCATCACGGTACAAATGATGTCTGTCTATGAATGAGGGATGAGCAGATGACGTTATCTCAATATGCCTCATGGCAAGAAATTGATTTCTCTTGTTGCATTTGTCTAATGCAAGAAAATACGTCGTTGGTGTTTTTGCGAATGAGGTGACATTCGGAACACCAGGTGAAAGTTGCAGCTGGTTATCATCACTACAGGGATAGTCAGATGTGGCAGCTTGGGGTTCTGATGCTTGTTGTTCTTCCCCATCCACTTGATAAGTTGGTATCTCATCATCATCAGTAGAATTTTTCAAGTCCAATGCAATTTCTTCTACATGTTTAGGTGATCCAAAATTATCGTTGGCCCCTGTAAATGTAGTACTTGTCTCAGTTTCGTTCTCGGATAGTTCGAGTTCTATTTCATTTTCATTTTTCGAAGCACTGATTTCTTCATCCGATAGATCTAACAGAATCTCATCCTCATTATCAAACCGTTCTGATTCTTGAGATCTAACCTTCTTTTGATGAGTAGCTGTTTTGCTATCAGCAAGCTTTCGTTTTTTGGATGTCTCGTTATCCTCAAAAGTAACAGATGCCTCAAATTTGACATGTAAATGAGCACTAAACCAATTCTCCGGTTTCATCTTATATAGCAATGTTCTGTTGACGGGCGATCCTAATCTCCCAGTGTTGATATCGGCTTTGAAAAAAGGTTTCATTCTTAGGAGCAGATTCAAATTACCAGAGTGTTCAATCCCTTGAGGCCAATCATGTGATATCATTACACTAACATTTGACCTAATGAGATATTGGGTGATGAAATCAAGTTTTCGAACATGATAAGCAGATTTCAACATAGAGGGTTCCTTATACGGAGGTACTTCCAAACGACGTCTGTTAAAGTCCGGGCCATACCAAATACCTGATATTCCACTGATTCTCAATCCCCTATACCAAATAACTCCTGAATGCCCAAGAAAATAGATGTTAGGAGCTGCCCAGCCTCCATATTTCAACTCATCTAGATAATTCGATGCTTCATGATTCCCGCCCACAAATACAGTCAACACCGGAGCCTTCCTCTTGCCTGAATAGTAGTCTTGAAAGTCTCCTAGCTTCTTATACTTATCTGGCATTGATATACATTTCAAATCTTGTTCATTCCTAACTGACTGAAAATCTCCGCCTATTATGAGCAAATCCGGAAGATCTTTAGAATGTCCTAACGAGTCATAAATCTTGTTCAATTCACCATGTGCACATCCTTGTACTGCAACTCTCAATCTGGGTATATTCATCGTTCTTGCCACATCCATTGCCTTTGAACAGAACTAAAGATGAAATAAAATTTTATGAGTTATTCTCTATTTTAAAATATGCGTTCAAGAAAAGCCCGATCTTACTTGAAAAATAAGAATTTAATAAAAACTTCGATATATTAGATGGTCATAGATTATGGCCTGCTTCAGATCTATATAATTGGTATAAATATTTAAAGGATTAACAAACTTGTGAAATATGAGGTGGAGCCCTTGATGAGGTAAAATACAACTGCTTACAAGCTCACATTTGGTGTCAAGCTTAAAACTTGAAAACTTGCTCCTTGGTGTAACCCAATTCAGCTAAAGCACCAGTCAACTCACCTTGATCCTTTGGACTAATCTTTGGACCTGAAATGGCGTTGTATAAAGGAGGTGGACCACAAACAAAGAATTGGACACTTTCGGTTGGCTTTGGAACACTAGCGGCCAAGGCATCTTTGGTGATGAAACCAGTCTTGCCGGACCAGTCACTACCGGCGTCGCTGACAAAGTAGTTAACTTTAACTTGCTTTGGGTACTTCTTTGCAATGTCATCGATTTCCTTCTTCAAAATAATATCCTCTGGGGTGTTGCTACCGTAAAATAATTGGATCTTGGTGTTATCAGATGGATCGTTGGTGATTTGATACAATAACTGGTACAATGGGGTTACACCCGAACCACCACCAAT
Source organism: Peterozyma xylosa (assembly GCA_003706035.2). Lineage (NCBI taxonomy): Eukaryota > Fungi > Ascomycota > Pichiomycetes > Alaninales > Pachysolenaceae > Peterozyma > Peterozyma xylosa. The sequence goes on along the minus strand of PPKF02000004.1, from coordinate 455,593 downwards.
CAAGACAATCTCTTCAAACTGATTAGGAGTCCACTTCCATTTGGTGAATGGGCCCTTGAACGACAACTTGTCGCCAACCTTCAAATCGTGGGTGTGGGTACCCATCTTACCACCTTCGTACTTCTTGATGATGAACTCAATCTCACCTTTGGTCTCGTTTGGTGAGACTGGGGTGTAAGGCCTGATGACGTTTGAGCCCTTTGGTGTTACGTACTTTAACATGAGAATAGAAGCGGTGGTCAAACCACTGACGTCTTCTGGTGACTTCAACTCAAAAACCAACCTCTTGGTGTCCTTGGTGATCAACTTCTCTGACTTCAACTTCAAGTCGGTCCATTCATCTGAACCGGTGAATGTCTTGGAGCTCTCGTTGGCAATCGAGGTGGAAAAGTACATGCTTGATGAAACAGCAGCGGCGGCAATAACGGCTGGAATAGCGAATTTGGCAAAAGTATTGGATCTAATGGATAACTTGGAAAACATCTTTCTAGCTAGCATATGTTTTTTTAAACTGTCAATTGTCTCTTATAGACCACTAAATAACTTCAAAACGTTGGCTTCGAATGAATCAATTGCTCGAAAAATTGTGGAACTTTTTTTCTTCTCCTCCACAAAAGGCGCCCGTCCACAATTGGCCAATAAGCCTGTATCGGAAGCAATCAGGTGTTTTATCAAACGGAAATATCGATGAGTTATGAAATATATGGTGTTAAAGGTAGGAGATTTTCCAATTATCTACGATGTCATTGATAGGCAAGTCCAAACCAGAGCTTGTGAAGCTAATCAATAGAACAATCCCACCATTACTCCCCAGGTTCCATAAGGGCCAGGCTGGAAGAGTGGTAGTGATCGGAGGTTGCGAAGATTATACAGGTGCCCCATTCTTCAGTGCTCATGCTTCAGCTTTGATGGGATGCGATTTGACTCATGTGATTTGTGAAAAGAATGCTGCTCCAGTGATCAAGTCGTATTCTCCGGACTTGATGGTTCATCCATATATGTTTGCGAGAGAAAATGTGCCTAGTCAGGTTTCGGAGGAGGTGTTTTTGGCGAAGAACGTGATGCCCAAGATTATCGGTCTTTTGGGCCGGATTCATGTCGTGGTTGCAGGTCCAGGGTTTGGGAGAGATGAATTCATGTTGGATACTTTACAAGAGATCATCGCAGTTGTCAAGTCCAAAAACATACCTATCATCTTGGATGCAGATGCGTTGTATTTGATCTCATTAAACCCGGACTTGATCAGAGGCTACAGTAAGGCTGTGATCACGCCAAACGTGGTTGAGTTCAGGAGGCTTGCGGAGAAGTTGGAGATCACCATTTCCTCTTCCTCTACATCATCCATTGATGCCGCTAGGGAAATGTCAAAGAAGTTGGGAAACATAACAATTTTGCAGAAGGGTGAAAGCGATGTTATAGTCAGAGGAGACAATTACATCATCTGTGATTCAGAAGGATCACCAAAGAGAGTTGGTGGCCAAGGTGACTCATTGACCGGCTGCATTGCAACGTTTCTCTCGTGGAGTCAGCATGCCTATAAAAACGGCATTTGGGATGAAGCAAGGGCAAAGCCGGTTTTGGAAGATGATCTGTTGTTTTTGTTGAGTTGTTTTGGTGGAAGTTTGGTGGTAAGGAACAGTGCCAGATTGGCTTTTTTGAGCAAAGGTAGGTCTATGCAAACTTCCGACATACACAAGTTTATTGGAGAGAGCTTCACTAGTATATTTAGCTCCAAATTATAGGGGCGATCACTCTCGCTTCTCTCAATTTCTTCATGAGGTGATATATACTAATTTTGTTTATTGTGATGTTGTTTTATTTTATTCGGTGGTTGATTTTACTATGGCGAAAAAAAAAGAGGGAGAAGTTTTTGGCTTTTGCTTGGACAATTTTTATTACTTCCAAGCGATTTTAGCAGATCTTGCTTGTTTTCTCTATGGAAGGGGATGAATATATACTTTGTAAAACGTCAAATTAACGAAACTCAAGCTTAAGCAGGTATTGTTCATTTTTGAGGTGACAAATAGCTGCAAATAAACCCTACGTAGTATTTCATCATAGAGAGTATTTCACAACAAGGATTTCTATGACTATGTATGTAATAAGAGTCATTTTGTTTTGCTGATTTTTATTGACAAAACTTTTGATTTTTTTTCTCTAGAGTTTTGCAATCCATATATTGAGTGTGGAGCTAAATTTTATACTCAACTAACATGTTTTCTTATCTCATTTCTTTATCTCATCTCTGAAAATATATTTCTATTCGATGTATTAATCCTACAATTAAAAGGGCGTGTGGTCTAGTGGTATGATTCCTGCTTTGGGTGCAGGAGGCCCTGGGTTCAATTCCCAGTATGCCCCTCTTTAATTTTTTTTTTCTTTACAAACTCGACGGGAAGTAATCTGTTAATCTTGAAGTCTTCAAAAAGGAAAAAAGCGCTACAAATGAGTCCCAGGAAAGCTTAGAGTTCGTTATTAAAAAAAATGACTATTTAGGTTGTAATGGCTTCCAATCACTCAAACTTGTCAACTTGCTAGCAGCTTCTCTAGGTGGTAATGGGGGAGGAGCTGTTGATTTTCGAATATTTTCTATCTGGTTGATTTTAGCAGCAGACAAAAGAACAGGTTTTTTTGGTACCAAAGGCACCGCATGATTTGATGAAATAGGAGTAGATTCTTTGTTATTGTCAATTTTTGGAGTTGAAGTTCTCGAAGGTAGCAATGGAACGCTGGAAAATCCAATTGGCGTCATGGAAGATGATGAGGTAGATGATCTCTTCAAAAGTTGTGGTGCAATAGGCGAGGAGTTTGGGGGTGAATCATTCTGACTGATAGATTGTGTTGCTGTATGATTCCTCCTAGATGGCGGTGGTGGTGGTGATTTGGAACTTGCTGCTGAACTGACACTTGGCGACATCACGTTCATCGAATATGCAGATGCATTTCGAGGTGATGGAGGAACAGGTTTCGAGGTTATCGAAGAAGGCGACGTCATTTCATCATTGAAATCAATCAATATACTGGTATTGGTTGAACTGTTGACTCTGCTACGGTCTGATAGCGATAATTCTACTTCACCCGAGGAACCATGTAAAGCCTTGTACTTTTCGTAGATTTCACGTTTCAACTGATGCCTCAAATCTTGATCTATGAATTTAACCACTGATTTGAAAGTACCATAGACGGGTTTGTGGTCAGAGAAGAGCACTTCCATCACTGAGTTGTAGTTCAATTGTTGCAACGAAGCACCTTTGTATAAAATACGATCAGTCCATGATGGTGTTCTTTGCTTTTCGGAGGAGTCATATCTATTGGTTCCCTTATCAAACTTGTATGTTGGCAAAAAATTCAACAGTCTCTCAGAATAGCCTCTAAAGGCCCCTCCTTTTTGGTTCATTTCAATTTTCAACTGATCATACTGAATTAAATAATTCAAATTCAACTTATTCGATGAAAGATTGGCCCTTACTTCTTCATTGGGCATGTCAATTCTGTAGTTCAAGTCGCCAATCCAGATGATTGATTCATGGTCTTTGATTTTCTTACCTCTCGAGAAGGAAATACCATTTGAAATTGTGATGAAATCGTTATACCTTTCGTCAGTGTTTGTGTTACCCGCGGCCAAATGGGAATTGATAATACAAAAGGTAGAGTCGCCATAGCTGAACCTGATTGCAACCGCACCCTTGTTAGCGGTCATACCACCTAGCCCTGTCTTTTTGGATGATCCTTCAACCTGCTTAACAAACTTGATTTTTGAACCTTTGATGAAAAGTAAAATCATTACCGAGGCCATTTGATCACATCTCAATAAAGTATAGTTCTGATCAGGACGCAGTGCATTTAGCTGATCAGAGATGAGCTTTTGATATACTTTAGATTTGGAGTTATCATTATTCAAAAGACTACCAGCATTCAACTCAATAACTTCTTGAAAACCAAGGGCAATAACATCCAGAGATAATGATGGGTTCTCCTCAGGAAATATCCATTCACTCAAATCCCCCAATTTACCTGTACCTCCTGCCAAATTGTACGTACCAGTGAAAATTGTCATTTCACCAACACTTGTGAACTCAGGTGAGAGTTTATCCAATTCTGCGATAACATGATCATTAAGCGGATCAAAGATTTCAATGGCCATTTGGTTTTCTAGTTTACCCAACAACATATCGATTGTTTGTTGCTTTCCCTTATCGACGAAATTATTGAGATACATCCTACTTACCGATTTTGTGGCATCGGATAGCATACCAGCAAAACCCATTTTTCCTGTTCTGGTATAGGAGGATTTTAAAGCGTTTGTACCTGTGTAGATTTGTGATATGGCATCACCATGATCAGCCCACAATGTCTTATGTTTTGACATCAAGTCATTTTCAAAAGCTGATGGTGGGATTTTGTGATCTTGGAAAAATATTCGCAAAAGCTTGTTTGAGATAACTTGCTGAATGACATTTGTCCGGTCCAAACAATCAAGACAATTTGTTCTAAACACACCTGTTTGCGTGGATAATACTTCTCCGTTAACGTTATCATAACTAAAGTAGCCGAATTCAAAAAATGAATCTGCCATCAAGGGAATAATCTTGTTGGCCATCTCAAAGTTCTTTCCTGCCTCTTGATGAAAATCGAAATCGGTCAACAGAATTTCCTGTGATGTTTCATAGAACTTCTTGATATGAGACCTATACAGCTTGGTTAGTTGGACTTCCATGGTCTTTGATGACAACAAGTTGACAACATGTACTGGACCATATACCTCTATCAAATGTTGGAAGTGTTTATTGAAAATAGGTTGAGTAGCCTCTAAAGATCTAGTGACAGAAACTTTTGGGTTTATCAATGCAGTATCCTGTTCCCAAAAAATGGGAACCGAACCTCTTATCTGACAGAAGGCATAAATGATCTTTTCACAGTATAGAATACATTCAGTTTCAACGAAGTTAGCAACATTACCGTCGTCATCAATACCACGAGCATTGAATCTTGTACCTGCTCTTTTCCATGATTGTTTTGATATGATACTGATTGTGGTCTTCAAACTCTTGATATGGGTTTGGAAAGTTCCTGCAAAACCCCGAATAACTGTTGTCAAAAATCCATCCTCGTCCAACATTTCCTTCTCTGCCGTTCCTAGTTTGTTTCTGAAAATAATCAATTCTTCCATCATGAACGAATTCCACATATACTCTTCTTGGAAATCGTCAAAACTCAAGGAGTTTGAGCCAACTCCCCTTGTCTGTAGGTTGCTTGTTAGATCAAAATCAGAACTATAGTAAAATGACCCATTACTCAATAGTTTCTTCATTTCCGAGCATGGGTGCTGCTCTACGCTTCCCGCACTAGAGTATATGCCGTCTTCATTCTGCTGATCTATTGACCCGTTTACAAGGGCCATATAGTCCCAGTTATTCTTATTCAAACAGATAAAATCAACTCCTCGGATTTTGTTCACTGTTTCATTGGGCAATGGCCTTGCAACTTCCACCTTGTCGGTAATGACACAGATGAACATGTCGTCACCAATAGATATCAATCCAAGAAATCCATGAATCCTCAGGTGGCCTGACGAAAGTGGTTTGAATCTGGAGTCATCAAACCTCAGTTTAGGGACAAGCTCAATCTTCACTCTCCTTCTACCTTCATTTTTCATGGGCTGAAGCGTTAACACAACGTTATGCGAGCATATTGCAAACTCCCTGCTTTTCTCGCCAATCAAAAGCTTCATAATACACTGCTATATCTGACAAAACACAATTCCCAATTATATCTGGATTGCTACCTTATCACTAGATACTTTGGTTGCGATTGGCTTCATACCACACCAGACCAGTTCTGGTCTCATATAATTCAAAATAAGAACTATTGATATTATACACACGACCTTGAAATCCAGCTGGTGTATGGGTGGAATTGTGGATCTCCTTTATCGGTGTTCTTCTTCGTAGTTGCATATCCTGTTTCGTTCAGGCCTTGATGACTTTTTTCTGGTATTATGACTCGACTTCATTAATCAAGATAAATGGAAAATTTTATCTACAAACTCCGTTCAACTATTAGTTAGATATCCATCCTCAGGTATCGATTTTTCAGCCATTTAGTCAGTTTCTATTCTTAAGAATATCCAGTCCAGATTTGAAGGAGAATTTCTACACAAACTAATGTCTCAAGAGAATTTGACATATTGGGCAGAGGTTTTATCCAACCCAACATTAAGTGTGTTACCACACGATTTCTTACGTCCACAGAATGGGCGTTCGGTTGAATCGACTTGCAGTTTTGAAGCACCAGCTGCATCCAATTTTGCAACAGACTCATTCGTAGTAGGATTGGCTACATTTGCAGCTTTGATTTACAGGTTGACCGGTGATGATGACATTGTTATATTGACCGATGATAAGGTTGGTAATGAGTTTGTTATCAGGACCAGTGTTGATCCTCTTAAGCCCTTTGACCAATTTGTCCAACAAATATCCGACCTATATGAAACAGCTGCTTCCAGATTTGTATCTTTGGCAGAGTTGACCTCATTTATTCAAAGACAGGACAAATTGGAAAGTGCCCCTCAATTATACAGATTATCTTTCCAGCACAATAAACCAACTAGGCAATTGGCCAGTGCTGATTTGGCCATATTTGCCTCCGAATCGGAATATACTTGCTACTTCAACTCATTGTTGTATAAAAACGAAAGATTGCAGATTTTGGGCGGACAAATCAACCAGTTTGTCCAGATAGCTTCTTCAGACCCAAAAATTGAATTGGGTAAGGTTAGCTTGATTACAGAGGCTCAAAAGTCTTTCTTACCTGATCCTACTATTGACTTGGATTTTTCAGGATATAGAGGTGCCATCCATGATATATTTGATGCAAATGCCAGAAAATTTCCAGAGAGAACTTGCGTGGTCGAATCGAAATCATTCTTACAAGCGGATTCAAAAGATAGAGTATTTACATACAAACAGATCAATGAAGCTTCTAACGTTGTTGGAAACTATTTGGTTCAAACAGGCATTAAAAGAGGTGATGTTGTAATGATTTACGCTTACCGTGGAGTTGACCTAATGGTTGCCGTTATTGGTGTTTTGAAAGCCGGTGCCACCTTCAGTGTTATTGATCCAGCTTATCCACCAGCTAGACAAAATATTTATCTTCAAGTTGCCAAACCTAGGGGTTTGATTGTTATCAAAAAAGCTGGTATTTTGGACAAGCTAGTGTTAGACTACATTGACGATGAATTGGACGTTATAACAAGGATTCCTCAATTAGCCATTCAAGATAGCGGAGATTTATTGGGCGGTGTTTTTGGATCTGATGCTGATATTCTTCAAGACTTCCAGCGCTTCAAGACTGAGTCCACCGGGGTCATCGTTGGCCCTGATTCTAACCCAACTTTATCATTCACATCAGGATCTGAGGGTATTCCAAAGGGTGTCTTGGGTAGACATTTTTCATTGGCTTACTACTTCCCATGGATGTCTAAAACATTTAACTTATCTGAAAATGACAGATTTACCATGTTATCTGGTATTGCTCATGATCCAATCCAGAGAGATATGTTCACTCCATTATTCCTCGGTGCTCAATTGTTAATTCCAACATCTGATGATATTGGTACACCTGGCAGATTAGCCGAATGGATGGATGAATATGGTGCAACTGTAACTCATTTGACTCCTGCTATGGGTCAATTGTTATCTGCTCAAGCCACTCATGAGATTCCAACGTTGCACCACGCCTTTTTTGTCGGTGACATTTTAACCAAAAGAGATTGCTTGAGATTACAGTCCTTAGCTAAGAATGTTTTCATTGTCAATATGTATGGTACTACTGAAACTCAAAGAGCCGTCTCATATTTTGAAGTTGCTTCAAGAACAAAAGATTCAACTTTTTTGGAGTCATTGAAAGATGTTATGCCAGCTGGTAAAGGTATGTTGAACGTCCAGTTACTTGTTGTGAACAGAAATGATAGATCACAAACTTGTGGTATCGGTGAGGTTGGAGAAATTTACGTTAGAGCTGGTGGGTTAGCTGAAGGTTATCGTGGTTTACCAGAGGCAAATGCTGAAAAGTTTCTTAACAACTGGTACACGAATCCTCAACAATGGATTGACAAGGATTTAGCCTCTAACAAAAACGAATCATGGAGAGAAGTCTGGAAAGGACCAAGAGATAGATTTTACAGAACAGGTGATTTAGGCCGTTATTTACCTGATGGTAACTGTGAATGTTGTGGTAGAGCAGATGATCAAGTGAAAATTAGAGGTTTCAGAATTGAATTGGGTGAAATTGATACTCATTTATCTCAACATCCGTTGATCAGAGAGAATATCACCTTGGTCAAAAGAGATAAAAACGAAGAGCCAATCTTAATTTCCTATATTGTCCCAAAATCAACTCCTGAACTTCAGAACTTCAAGTCAGATGCCCCAGATGACGAAGAAAATTTGAATGACCCAATTGTTAGAGGATTGGTTATTTATAGAGAGTTGATCAAAGATATAAAGCTTCACTTGAAAAAGAAATTGGCATCATACGCTGTTCCATCCATTATTGTTCCATTGGTTAAATTGCCATTGAACCCAAATGGTAAAATTGATAAGCCAAAATTACCATTTCCAGATACCGCTCAATTAGCTGCTGTCTCGAAATTGTCACAGTCATCATATTTGGAGGATGACTTGACTTCCACAGAAGAAGAGGTTAAGAACTTGTGGACAGAAATTTTACCAAATGCCCCTGCATTGGGTAAAGAGGATTCATTCTTTGACGTTGGTGGTCATTCGATTCTTGCAACCAGAATGATTTTTGAGTTGAGAAGAAAGTTGGTTATTGATTTGCCATTGAATGCTATCTTTAAGCATCCAACTATCAGTTCATTTGCTGCTGAAATTGAAAGAATCAAGAATGGTGATGATGTGCAATTGGCAGACGGTAAAGAGCACATTGATGAAGTTAATGAGGTTCCGGCAGATTATTTTGAAGATGCTAAGAGTTTAGTGGAAAGCAGTTTATTACCTTCTTATCCATCTCGTGAAGAAATAAGTCAAGGTGAATCACTTAACGTATTCGTTACTGGTGCTACCGGATTTTTAGGTTCTTATATTGTTCGAGACTTATTATCCAGACCGAATGTGAAAATTTTTGCTCATGTTCGTGCATCAACAAAGGAAGCTGGATTTGAAAGATTGAAAAAGGCTGGTACGGTTTATGGTGTCTGGGAGAATGATTATGCTTCGAAAATTGAGGTAGTTTTGGGTGATTTACATATCAAAAACTTAGGATTAACAGATGAAGAATGGAACAAGTTAACAGCAACAGTTGACGTTGTGATTCATAATGGTGCTTTGGTTCATTGGGTATATCCGTATTCCAAATTGAGAGATGCCAATGTTATTGGAACCATCAATGTTTTGAATATGTGTGGTGAAGGTAAACCAAAAACTTTTTCATTTGTTTCATCAACTTCTACCCTTGATACTGACTATTTTGTCAACTTATCCGATAGTGAAATTTCCCAAGGTAGATCTGGTGTTCCAGAGTCTGATGATTTGATGGGCTCAGCATATGGTCTTACAGGTGGTTATGGTCAGTCCAAATGGGCAGCTGAATATATTATTCGTCGTGCTGGTGAGCGTGGTTTGAAGGGTTGTGTTGTCAGACCTGGATATGTTACTGGTGACTCGAAAACTGGCTCAAGTAATACCGATGACTTCTTACTACGTATGTTGAAGGGTTGTGCTGAGTTAGGTATTTATCCAGATATTTCAAATAATGTCAACATGGTTCCAGTCGATCATGTTGCAAAAGTTGTGGTTTCGTGTGGTTTGCATCCCCCTTCACAAGAAGAGCTTACAGTTGCTCAGGTTACTGGCCATCCTCGTATTCAATTCAACCAATTCTTGGGAACATTACTGAAATATGGTTATGATGTAAAGGTTGGAGATTACGTCTCATGGAGAATATCTTTGGAGAAGTACGTTGTTGTTGATGCTAAAGATAGCGCATTGTATCCATTGTTGCATTTTGTGTTAGATAACTTGCCCCAAAACACCAAAGCTCCAGAACTTGATGACACCAATGCTAAAGCTTCTCTAGCTGTTGATGCTAAATGGACAGGTGAGGACTCTACTGAAGGTATGGGTATCAGTGTCGAGCAAATGGGTATTTATATCAACTATTTGGTTGCTATTGGATTTTTACCAGCACCAAAAGGAAAGGGCGAATTACCATTACCAAGCATTGCCATTTCTCAAGAAGTTATTGATTTGGTCAGCTCTGGGGCTGGTGCTCGTAGTAGTGCCAATTAGTAGAGAAATAACCGCTCTACTTTCAACTTTTATTGAACTTTTTTCTTCATTATCTACCTTTTTACTCTCGTACTTTTTGACTTTTGAGTAAACTCAGATTTCTTCATATGTACAATTTTTACCGATTTAAATTTAGACAATTTATTCTTGCACAAGTAAAGGCAGTTACATAACGCTACACTACATCCACCAGATGACTCTCATGTAAGCAGATCAAATCCTCGAGCTACTGTCATACATTTCTGATGCAATGAACTTTGGGAATGAATCTTTACTTATCAAAAAATACACATGAATAGAAATTTTTTTGAAGCACGGTTCGATTTTCCTCAATACTTCAAGAGCACTGCTAATGGCTTCCTCAGTTGGTGTGACTGGAGTTGGTGGGTGAATATCAAGTTCCCTTTCCATATCAATAAATGAGTGTGAAGAAGACGCAGCTGAAGTGCCGCCAATTGATTCGACTGATTTTACAATTTCAATATTCAAATTTCTCTTTTTCTTGTTCTTCAAAGGAATTTCTGGAAACTCGTCATTTTGGAGCTCAGCGGTCTGACTTTCAGTTGGATTGACCTCAAAAATTAGTTTTTGAACCTCTTTCATATCTTCATTTGAAACATCTGGTGATTTTACAACATCAATGTTCTCCGAATGAAAAGGAGATTTGGAGAAAGGTGAACTTGGATGAACTAATATCACTTGAATCTCAGATTTTAGATCTGATGAGATGTTGATCTCAGATGGAGCACCAGATGTTAAATATGAGGTATAAATGGTGTAAGCCTTTGAGAGACACTCGTTGGCAAGTTTGACAACAGCGTAATCTCTGGTTGCTTTTGTTTTACTGATCTTACCTATTCCCCTGCTCATCGAACTTGAACCGATAATATTGGTTGATGAGCAATGAGACTCATCAAGTCCTCTCTGTATTGATTGGAAAAGTTTTTTTTGTTGCTCTCTTCTCTTCTCTTCATGTTTCATTTTCAAAAGTTTCTTCAAGACTGCCATTTGTTTTGCAAACAGTAAGAGCTCTGTATATACATTTAAATTCTCAGCACACAAACCTTTTTCCAAATACTTTTGAAATACATATCTAGTTCCTGTGTCGTTAAGAACATCTTCTAATGAAATGACATCTCTGGTGTTATTTGTATCATTGTTATTATTGCTGTTGACGGTGATCATGAATCTGCTACTAGGAGAAGAAGACCTTGTAGACTTTGTAGAGGTTTCCGGGCTTGCTGTTTCTTTTTGTTGATAACTCAGCGACTCTGACATACAACCTCCATTTTCAAATATTTGCTCAATATTTAGTGCACTCTTACCGCCGTCCATCCATCCAACTGTTTCCAAACCGATATCCGTCAAGCGATAATAAGCTGATTTGCTAACATGAAATCCCAGTTGGCAACTTGTTGGACTGGTACAAACTCTTGTAATTAAGCCATTCTTGAGAAAAAGATTCGAGATTTCAGCAGCTTCAACAATAAACATTATATCTGTACAATCCATCAACCATTGAACTGCTGATTTTCCACTTATTAAATGATGGAAAGGATCTTCATGCAGAATCAAAATTTTTGGTTGAAACAATCTGATACCAGTATCCGAGACATAGTACTGTACATGAGAATCAGATTCAGGATTTGTGAAAAATCTATGAGCGAAAGGGGAATACCCAGTTGAATCGCTTGTTTTGATATGCTGAATATCGTGTGGGGACTCCCAGACGTCAAAAACATTGGCATTGTTGTCAAAAATTGGAGCTGTGAGATTGAAAGCTGTTGTTGTTGGGTTGGACTGAAAATCAAGCGTTCTTTCATTTTGTACTAGCTTCTTGTTCAAAGGAGGAAGAGGATCTGGCTTGTTTGTCGATTTCCAAACATTTGGCTTGGTTCCCATAAATTTCATAAACAATAAATGGATAAAGTAATCTGAGTGTATAATTGAATCTGTAGTGGTGTTTCTTTCAAACCAGATCAAATCCATGGTATTGAAATTCGATTTGACTATTGGAGGTAGGTCTTTATTCTTAATTCCAATTCTTTGGCAAAAACTTTGTAAGATAGCAACACCTTTGGGAGTCGGTTGTAAGAGCAACCCTTGCTTTGGTTCTGTCCGTGTTCTATCTGCTGGTATATGAATCACCTTGGCATCCATGAATTTTTTGATCAATATCACGGCTAGTTCTTCTTTGATTGAATACGATATGGTGGTGGTGGTTGATGACAAGTTCACAGTGACAGACAAATCTGACATCTGTTGTACCGCTTGCGATAACTGGAAGGCGAACAAATGCTGCTTATTCCAATTGAAAACCTTGCTGATGAGTCCTTTGTTTTGGGGTTGACTCTTCTCAACTCCTTCCTTCAAATCCAAACATATGATTAGCATCGAGAATATGTCTTTCAAGTCTTTGGTGAATATTCTCCCGCTTGGAGCTTTGTTGAACTTCTTAGATACTGTCTCATGTAGGGTTTGAGGGTTCACCTTCGCGTTTGGTGGACTCATCGTCTAATGAACTAATGATACTGTGAAGCGGCTAATGAGGTATGGGCTCTCGAGCACAATATACGCAACGATGTCCTTTGATTGATATATATACAACGTGATAAACTATACGTCCCCCACGTATCAGGACTTCCCAGAATTTGATACAATTTCACCTGCACATTAACCTCATCTTGAAATTTACTCTTGTATCACTCTTTTCAATATATTACTTTGATTGGGCCATTTTTCTTGATTGTTTAGTAAGGCAAAACAAATTTTGAAACAACCCAAGATGAAGTTTGACGTTTCAGATTATGCGCACAGCTTCAAATTTGATTAGACTTACATAAATCACAGAAAAGTGTACTAAATTAGGAACATGGTTAGACGATTTGTAAATACTGTCAACCGAATTGATTGATATTTTCCTGCTTGAGTCCACTATGCATGACTGGTGTTTCTCAAAACTACATTATTCGACTTTTGAACGACTCAAATACCTTGTATAGTACAACAACGATACCACAAAAGTGCAAAACTAGACTTCAAATAGCTTTAGAAGTTTTATTTCAAGACTTCCATCAGTTAGACCTCCATTGCTCGTTTGTCCCCAAACCACTCGGTATTCTTAGCCCTCCTGGGAAACTTATTCCAGTTTGTTTGAGCCCGTTGTTGGGACTAGTGATACTGTTGTTGTTGCTACTACCAGCATTCGAGGCATTTGCAATAATATCACCTCCACCATTTTGTAAATTTTCTTTGAAGTTGGAAGCACTCATCTTGTTGTGCGAGATTGCCTGGAATCCAAAATTCACATTAGACCTTTTCTCATTGGATCCAGAAGTGGTCGGTGTGCTATTGGGAGGCTTCAAGTGTAGACATGGAACAACTGATTTTATTCGAACACAATGTTGGCACTGCTGACTCTTTCCCTCCAGATCTTGTTGCACCAGCTGTTTTGAAAGTTGCTGAGAGTTGTTCACCTGTGCCTGTTTGGCCATCTCCTGAGCTTTGATCATTTCCAAGTAGTTTTGCTGCAGCTGGTGTTGATTTTGATTTGAGCGCTGTTGGCTCGATATGTTGTTATTCGTGCCATTGCCATTCTCTGACATCTGGATGGGTAAATTACTCTCGCTACTCACTAGGCCACTCCCTTGCTGACTGTCCAACATTCTTGAATAGTTGTTTGTCAGTAAAAATCTATTAGCGAATGAAACATCACTTGAATGGGGATACAATCCGGGACTTGCTGCAATTGAAGAGTATTGGCCAATTGATTTGATGTTTGAATAATCAGTAGATTTCATGGTAGATAATCCCGAAAAGAACTGGTCTACTCCGGTTTTCAACTTTGTTGATCCCTGGGATAACAGAAGCATATAGTGGATCACACTTCCCTTGAACGTGCTGTTGATAGATCTAATGTACTGCTCCTGTACTACACTTGCGGTGATTTCCAGTTGCTCCAAGTTTTCTCTTATTAGTGCAACTATAGGAGCTTCGCCAACTTTACTTTCTTGGTCTTTTAAACATTTGGATAATTTTGCCTGTGTCTGTTTTAATTCATATGTCTTGTCCTCTCTTTTTTGAACACTGGTTAATTGTAACTTTATAGTCTCCTGTTTATGAATTATATCCTCTTCGATCTCCCTTTGAAGGTCCATACATCTATTGAACTCACTAATCAATGTTTTGCTATCGTCATTTGGGATTGTGTGCAACCAAGCTGTCATCTCCCTTATCAAGTCTTCTTGCTGCTTGATCACTTTTTGTTCGGCCTTGATTAACTTGCTTATCTTGTCTTGCACACTCTTGGCGTCTGATACTGAAGTGGTTCCTGTGACCTTTTCGATTATCTTTGTCATGATCGTGGAAGATTTTAGCATAGCGCTATTTGAGGAAGAATACAACATTTTGGTTTTGGGAGACATGGATGCAGAAGAATCTAAACCTCCTCTCGAGGTTAAACCTGATGATGGCATAAATCCTGACATTACTGATTCAGTTGATAAGGAAGTTTGAATATTGCACAAATAGACTAGTTGAGTAGAAGCCCCTGGTGGTCGGCTAATTCGTGTAGTTGGTTGATCCCTAAGATATGATCAAGGGTGGCTTGTTGGAATATAAATACATGAAGTGGTACAATTCAAACAAAATAAGCAAATAGTTTGATTTCACATGCTAGTTTACATTATAGTCACCACTTCCTTATTGAACATACCCACATTGGCGCCTGAACACTTAGGTTTCTTGCGTGGTAATCTACTTTTTGGAAAATTAACACTGACCACAAACACAGAGATTCCGCTTCATATTCAGGCTAAGCGCCACTAGACTCAACATATAAATAACAATTAATTAGTTTGTTATCTAGGATACAAAAAAGTGAAATAAAGGAGTCTAAGCTAAAACTCGAAACCTTCCCATCCTATTTGGTACCTCTTTTTGTTATATCTTGCTCGATGTTCAAACCTGTAACATCAGCAATCATCTTTTTTGTGGATAACAAAGTCGAGCTAACTTTCAGTTTACCTGATTCTGTACCTTTCTCAATGTCTTCAACAAACGTTTTAGCCTTTAATACAGCCAGTTCTTGTTGCTTGGTCAATTCCGGTAGATTTTTTTGTTCCAATGTCCAGAAAAAGCCCATGGTATTACTGAATGTTCCTGGTAAGAAAAACCTGAACGATGCCAACCCAAGAAACACTGGGGCTAATCCTCTAACTAAGAAGTTTCTTCTTCTGGCGAATATTGACCCAGCCAAAGTGCCAACGATAACGTATAATGAGTTAGGCAACAAATCTTCCCTCTTTTCATGCAATGACGATACGGTGGATGTGAATTCTGTCTCTGTCTTGTAGTATTTTGCCGACAACTCATCAAATTTGGATTCAGCGGACGAATAAACATCAAAACCTCTTTCTCTAAGTGATTTGAAGACCTGCTCAACCTGAGATGGAGAGCGGACAGAAATTCCATCAACTAATCTATTTGGTCCTAGTAATTCTATTTCAGAAGCTGAAGCGGGTGTGATTGTTCCTGGGACAGGTGTGACTTCTTCGTCATCTTCATAGAATACACGCTTCTTTGATTCATTGAGAATCGTACCGCTTGAATTTACATATGCTAACCCTCCAATAGCAAACAATGACGAAACCCCAAAACGGGTGCTATGAGATAAATAAGACATGGCTGGAATCTTTTGATGAGTTATGAGTTGAAGACTAAAATATATATGATGGTGGATCTGTTTTCAATACCTTTTCGAATGTCTTTGCTCCTACTGGCTTGAAAATTGAGATTTTTCACACGACAGAGCTAGAAACCTTACAACAGCTCGCTCCATAGATGTGGTTGGAGGGTAGCTGAATGTTAATGCTTCATTTACAGTACAGGACGTTGTAAGTTTTTTAATAATTTAAATGACATTAATTTACACGATAAAGTCCCCAAAAAATAAACTGAAAGAAACTCAAAACTGAAACTCAAAAACAAGAGTACAAATGAAAAGCAAATAAAACAAGAAAAAAGTGAATGCCAACAAAATAAGAATATCTCCTCTTCTTCATTCTTTACTTATCCATAATCTAGAGAGAGAGTCAAAGCGTTAACGGTCTAGCACAAGGCTCAAACAATTAATAACCAATTTCCTTGAAACATCCTTCGACCCTGGATAAAAATTAACCAATTACTTTTGTAAACCCTTAACCTTAGCGATGCGAAACAACCTTTGAAAATGAACATTCACGCTTGAAACACTTACTTTCTTCTGAAAGCACAACCTTCAGCTAATTTAGCCTTACCACCGGTTGGTGTACATAAAACGGTAGTACAACCATCACATGCAACAGCAGTGGAAGCGTGTGAAAAGACGGTGGTGATGTTTAAACAGCCTGGACATCTAACATCCATGAAGAATGAACGAGGGGCTTGAACCAAAGTCTTTAACTTGTGTTGCTTACTTTCTGTAGCTGGAGATGGGTTTAATAAATCGACGACTAAGACCTAAAACGACAAAAAAAAGATTGAAATGATGTTAGTGATACGGCCACTTCATGACTTGAGGAATGGAAACACATTATCAATGCATGATACAGAACCAAGGCCAAAAATAAAAATTGAAATGAGGCCCCTGTAATTGAACAAAAATCAAAAAAATTTTAAAAGTTGCTACATTTCAACATATTGGCCAAAAACAGGTGCTTGTGATTCGAATTTCGCCTTGAGTCTGATATATTGCCTCGATATGATTCCAATTATGATGATCCACATACCATTGTGTATGTTTATGACTTTCTATAATACTATTTGAAAATTTTAAATAACCTATAAATTAAGTATGGGGGCCTGCCCATTTGAATACTCTGCGGGAAATCTGAGTATTTAAGGATTTCAATAATGAAAATTTTTTAGAAGATAAAAAAAGGTATTTGTGGTGTATTGATGTATTTATAAATTTTTGATTTTGCAAACCCTATGTATAAGAACGTGATAAGCTCATGATCAGATAAGCGTTTTGGGGAGAATTAGTGGTTTACACAGAATGGCATTTATAACTCTCCATCAACAACAGCATTTAGAAGTTGAAGTTCTCCTATATATCAGCAGTTCTTGTACCAATGTACGAGTGTATATGTGGCTCATGGTACACTCACTTATGAACGAATTTGTCTCACTCATGAGAAATACTATCTCATCATGATCCAATGCTTAGATGAATTGACCTCATTGGGAAGGAACCATCTGATACCGAAGAATCGATCGAAGAAGACTGACTTTGACACATTCAAAAGCGATTTCAAAAGTAATGATCACCTTATCATTGATGAGAATGGACTACACAGAGGTGGGATTGATTATTTAGGATTGAATGAACAGTCTGATCGGAATCAATCTCTCAATGGAAAATTCACGGCGGTTAAATTGAAAACCAACAGCAGCGACGATGTGTTAGGGTCTGCCAAAAGTTCTGGCTTAAATGACGTTGGGGAGACTAGAAGCCTGGTCGGCGGTCTTTCAGATGCTGTGTCTTGGCAGCACAGGCTACATTGGTTTGCTGATTTCAACATTTTTAAATGTAATACGAGCTTTTATACATTCTTGAATAGGCACCCATGGTTGTTCGCTATATTGTTGTTGATACCCAGTTGTATAAAGATATTGTTGGTCATAGGGTTTTGTTTGGAGTACACATGGAAGAATTACATCAGGTGCAAAAATATGAGAGACCTGAAGATCGAAGAGTATTGTGCAATGATATCTAATTTAGATAATGCACCGGATGAATGTTGTAACACATCCCATTCGACATCAATTCATGACAACCACAAAGATGAAGTTTTTCATACTCATAAGGCTGTCATCATCGGTTTAAACAAGAAGGCTAAGCTATCTCTTTTGTTTCACTGGTTTGGAGTGGTGTTTAGTGGCTTATTATTGTATTTTTCTTCAACTTTTGTGGAAACGTCATTAACATTGATATTCAATGAGTTGAATGCGTTCACTTTGTTTATGTTTGGTACTATCAATTTGACTATGGAGGTCAATAATTGCGATGAGAGAACCAACAACATTGTGCAAGAATTCAAATCAGGTGCAAGAAAAGATAGAATAGCTTACAGCAAGAGCTTGAAGAAAATTGAGAAATTGAGCATTTTGACAAACACATTGATGGCTAAAGTTGAGGCAGATCAGAAGAAGATTCAAGTTTTAAATGGCTTGACTCAAAGCGTCAGAAAGCATAAGCTGGAAACCCCCTGTATCGATTATGTAGTGGCTAAACCTAGTAGCAGGATTCAAGAATTGAAATACACTGAAGAAACATCGGATTCGGGCAATTTTTATGGCACACAATCCTGCAATGAGTTACAATTCAATAATGCTTATTCGGTTTTTGAAGACTGTTGTTCACCTTTAATACCATCTTTTTCTCACAGTGATGATAATACTAAGAAAGACACAGCTGAAATGGTTTCAATGTCGAAGAAGCGTGGAAGCAGGACTTCGAAGTTAACCTGTCATCATGGTCCTATTCCTTGTCTACATACTGGTGCCTTCAAGGGTTTCAAGTCGGGCATGTTTTGGTCCATCTCCAAGGTTTTCGCGGTTTTAAAGGTCGTATTCTCTTCTGAGAAATGATACCTAAATCGCGAATTATGTTTTTATTTTTTCACTTTCCAACCAATAACTATATACAGTAATTCGAAATCAAAAATATACACCCAAATCTCAGTTGAGGAAAATCAAAAAAGCATTTAAAACTCAATCAACACAATTCAAATCAAAACCTTCTACCATCGTTTTTTGTCTCAAAATAGACTTGTGCAGCTTACTGTAAAACGAAAAGCTCAAATCACTGTTCTTTAAGCTCAGAGCGATTGATTCCCTCTTAGTAGCTGTCCTATCTATCGAAGATTGGAACCCATTCAAAACTTCTCTTGTTGGCATATTTAGAACCGTCCTCACTTGTTTCGAAATTCTTGTTGCATTTTGATGTATATAATCCGAATCTTCAATTTGTCTCGACAACTTTTTTGCGGATTTTCTTTGGAATGCGTTTGGCATATCCATGATCAAATAAGCAGCTGTAATGAAACAGGTACCAATCACTATTGGTTTGACAAATGTGCTTAGATATCTAATTGAAATGAAATCTGAGACTTTGACGAATTTGATGATATATTGGGAGGACGAGTAAAATGCCAAAGCAGATGCAGAGCTCTTAAAGAGCTGAACTTGACCACCAGCCAGATTCAATATTGATGTAGGAAAGAAAGGAATCAATGAAAGTGAGTTTGATGATGATTCAGATATCATTCCCGAAGGAGAGTTCTCCAATTGATGAGAAATCGGAGCCCTTGACAAAACACCCATACATCTCCAAAAACTATCAACAGATGGATCAAAGAAATCCAAAGGAGAGATATTATCGTTCAATTTCCTCTGAATGGTATGTTTCGAACTACTGAACATTGTCTCTTCTCTAAAAACCCTGTTACTGAAAAACTCCGGGCCTAGTTCCTCGCATCCAATAGTTTTAATCGATTCAACCTTATCCGCTGTCAATTTTCTGGCAAAATTTTCACTAACAACGACCGATTGAATGATCTTTTCAATCATAGACTTTTGCAATAGAATTGCATATGAATAAACATCAGGAAACGCAGAATCACTTACTAAATTTTCAGTTTCAATGTCGCTGATGGTCTTGTTGATTGTCTGTTTACTATAATTGTAGACCTCAGATGATGCGGCTTCAGTGAGCTTGTTGAGCTTTTCTCCAACCTTTACACTCTGATTCAAAGTCTTTTCATAGACTGGAGTTATATCATTTAGCTCATTCAACATTGTTTCCCTATCTTTGGAGTATATGTCCTTGTTCAATCTGAACAATAATTCTAGATCGATCAACAACTTCGTTAAGTATGTCTTAGCGGGAAGCAATTTAGATAAAGACCTTTTCTCCAAAATAAAATTTCTCAAGGAGGCTTCTAAATGATCAAAATCAGGATGCAAATCATTATTATCGTTGCCATGATCGTCATCTTTGGGGTCATCATCATCATCTCCTCCTCCTCCGTTATTTGGTACCGAATCCAAAACATCTTGAGATGAAACAAAATGAACAAAATCTCTAGCGTCTTTGTGGGTCTCAGGTGATAAACTTTGAACTTGATCCAATATTCTCCGTGTGCACTTATCCTTGTCTTTGACTGAGTCAAATTTATTAACGACAATGAAAATTAGATTTTTCTCTTTAGCAGCAGCACTAATAAACTCCTTGCCACTCAATGTAAAATGATTTCTAGCATCAACGACAAAAACGACTAAATCAATCTCTTCTTGCCTTGAAAATACCTGTGTCGTTTGATAAGAATCCATATTCAAACCAGGCGCATCAATCAAAGAAATATCAACAACTCCATTTTTTAGTAAACTGTGTTCAAGGGGGCGTGAATCATCAACATACACTTTCAAGATTGAGAACCTGTCGCTTTCATAAACTAAGTGATCTAGTTGTTGTAACGAAAAAACTTCGTAAGTAGACTCATCTTTGATATCATAAACTGATCCTATTGGAACGGCATGAACTTCCTCCATTCCACTGTTATCTCTTGCATCAATAACTTCAGAGAAGACGTTAGTGCAAGGTTGCTCATCTTCTGGCAAAATTTTCTTTCTCATTAACGCATTACAGAATGCGGACTTTCCTGAATTCAAATCACCAGTGACAAAAACCTTAGAAGAGGTATCATCAATTCTATCTTTCAAAGCCAATAAATGCTTGATTGTAGAGCTCATCTTCTCATCTAGTAATGAAGCCAACGATTCCTTGTCCAAGTTAGAGATAAAGTTCTCGTTGTTGTTAAGGCGATCAAGCTTGATGTTAATACTCAAAATTTGAAAATTTGGAAGTTCTTCGTCAACCTCACGTCCTCCATCAACATCAATTACCGATTGCTTGACTGATGTTTTGTCATTGAATGAACTTGTCCTTATCAACGCTAAATGCGACCTTTTGCTATTCAACAGCGAATCGTTACTACCAAGAGACGTAGGATAAAATATTGGCCTGTTTTTATTCTCTGATCTTAGCTCATTTAATGTTTCAATCACGTTGTTAATCGACCTATCAAGTGCGATTTTGTTGTCGTTGTATTGGAGTTGTTTGATATGCGACTTTAGTTGCGTTGTGCCTGATTGCTGATTCATTGGCGACTTGCTAGAGCCCTCAATGATTTGGCCATCCGACCTCCCCCCGTTGCCACCAAATAAAGTTGTGGAATCGTCATCAAACCCTTGAGATCTCGTGTACATCAATCTTGATGGGTTTCCTTCGAGTATCTCGTTTGCTGTAATCAATGTATCTGTATTGTCGTCAGAATCGTACAAATCAACATTGTCAGTGATGTTGTTATTATGAGAAATACTCTTTTTGGATGGGTCTAAATAATCTTGCAGCATTTCCTACCATATGACCAGCTTTAATCTTCAATTTATTCACTAGTGGGTATGTTTATATTCAAGATATGATCAATGATTTGCCATCTTTGTTTTGTCTTCTTTTCCTTTTTTAAATTCTTGTTCTGCGCACGTTAACATTGCCTTTACTCATGCTGTTCACCTTGAAGGTTATTGAACACACTCCAAAAAGGGGGTTACACAAAGCCAAATCAGTTCAACTCTTACTACAGAGTGTTTGTGAATGTGATCTCCAAAACAGTCATTATCCTGATAGTTTCTGCTTCTATGCTCCGTTAGTTTTGTTTTCCTTTCTGTAGTTAGATGAGCTGTAAAAAAATATTGCAAAAAAAAAGCTCCGCGACGGGGAATTGAACCCCGGTCCCCCGCGCGACAAGCGGGGATTCTAGCCACTAAACTATCACGGATTGTGCTTATGGTGGGTGAACTCATTCTTACTCACTCATTTCAAAAATGATTTATTTGTGTCGTTGTCATCAGCTTGTGTGGATCGAAGCTGATTGAGGAATTCTCAAATCGTTCGAATATGATCCAAGCAGGATCTTTATTCAGATTTTTCTTTCTCCACACTCTATGCTCAACAGAGGCGGTATATAGAGGACATATGGGGAACATTTTATCGATATATATCAGATCTCTTGAAAAAAAAAATTGTCTCATAAAATGCTAAGAACTGAGAATACAGTTTATCCATTCACAACAGGTGATATGAACATGGCATTGATTGAAAAGATTCATTGCGGATGCTTTGGATACTATCTCAAAATGTCAAATTTACATCACTGTTGATGAGTTCTAGCTAAAATGCTGTCCTTAAATTTTCAATCATCGCAGAGAAATCTATTGAAGAGCATTCAGTTGAGTACTGATGTATTGTAAAATTTACTTAAGTTAGTTTATATGGGTACCATTCGTCAAATAGTGACATTTTAATTACCACATTACTTATCTGTCGTTTTCATAGATAGATACACAGTCACCCTTGAGTTTTTTTTTTTTTTGGGGGGGGGTGATACTTCAAATAACTCACAGCAGAAGAAAGGGATAAGATTGCAGGGGCCTTTTTTGAGAGATAGGTAGTATGTGCTCTATGCAGCAAGTACCATTCAGAGACTAGTGTGGTCTTTTCTGCTTTGTAGCCACCCCAGAAGCGAGAGGAATTACTGGAGGAGTTTGAAACTACAATAACCTCTTCAGTAATTCACCGTAACAGGTATAGTACATGTGTTCAGTCAATCTCGTTGAAGCTCAATCAAATGCTGATATTCGAATTTGCCTTTGCCTTTAATTAATAGCAGTCTTACAACAAAGGTTGATGGCAGAGGGAATTAGTAATCAAGCTTGCGAAGGTTTCCGTTAAGCCTAATGAGGCCTGGATATGTGATTGCGTGCAAACTCATTTTGCCGATTCCATGGTCTGCTTGGACAGACAGCTTCAACATGTGTCAAGTGTCTTGATCGTTTTGAATTTGCTAAATTTGTTAGATGTGCTGAGGTGATAAATCAAGAAAGAAAACACACTTCGTTGCTGTCGGAGTAGATTTGTAATCAGATAGGCGTTTGCTCTCTGGATAAAGATGCTGAATTGGGCAAAAATGTCAAGTGATAATTCGATCCGGAGAGCGGCCAGCTTAAAGCAAAGTTTACAAGTGGAAATCGAGTTAGCCTATTTCGCTTCAGAATCTATCGTGGGATACATCCTTCTCTACTAATATTATCGCCTACTTTATTCACATTTACATGCTCGAATACCGAATATACTTAACAAATATCCTATATAATACCAGCTCTTTGTGAGAATCACATGATATTGTGTAATCTTCTATCTAAATATTTGCCTATTTGAAAGCTGGTAAACTCTTCACTACCTTTTGGCCGCTAAAGGGATACATTCTACTTTGACCAATCATCGTTTTTGTTATATCATTTAAGCACTTAAACTTGTATACAAACCTCCTGTGTATATCGAGCAGTATAAAGCCCAAAGTCATATGGAGTACACTGTCACCAATTATATACTCATATTTTATTAGTCTCCCGTCCATCTGTTCTCTTTCTGATTAGTCATTGCATTGGAAAAAGTCAACATTTTTTTTTCACAATTATCCGCACCTGAAGATATTAGTAATTAATTGTATTGATTAACGATAAACCTGGACATTTTACAATCTTTTTCTCAAACTAACAGATTAGATCCAGTTCAGTATATTTACAATATCACTCCAGCTAAAAATTGTTCACGAAAGTCAATTCCAAATTCGCTATAGAAGAGAGGTCTCTTAGATATTTCTCCGTTTGCTAAAGATCTGTTTAATACCATTGAATCAATTAAGCGCCCATTGCACAAACACACCATTTGCTTTCAACTGGATAAATAAGGTTTACCACTTTTCTAACGTATCTCTACAAAAACAAAATGGGTCTTTTATCCTTAGGTACTCCTTATGATTGGAGAGAAGCTAGAGACTACTCTGAACATGTCAGAGACCAAGGTATTATTCAATTGCTTAACATGTTCAAGGCCGCTGGTCTCAGAACATCGGACAAGTTTCTATGGGGTGACGAAGTTGAGTATATGTTGGTACACCTTGACAAAGATAGAAGAACAGCTCAATTATCTATTGATCAAGACTCAATTTTGGAAAGATTGGGAGAAGAAGGGACTGCCTCATTCAAAGCTGAAGAGAAGAATATTTCATTTCATCCAGAATATGGTAGATATATGTTGGAAGCTACACCATTGAAGCCGTATGATGGAGAAAATATTTCTGACTATTTGTACGTAGAGCAAAATATGAATGCAAGAAGAGAAGTTGCATTGAGTGAGCTCCAAGACGAAAATGTGATTCCTTTGACATTGACATCATATCCAAGAATGGGCACACCTAAGTTCACTTATCCAGATGTAGGGGTTAAAGGCTCTTCGTCGAAATCGTTGTTCTTACCTGATGAGATTATAAATCGTCATGTTAGGTTTCCAACTTTGACTGCCAATATTAGACGTAGAAGAGGCTCCAAAGTTGCAATTAATGTCCCGCTATACAAAGATACAAAGACAAGAAAAGATAACGAGGTTGATCCGACTATTCCACATAGAAATTTGTTTCCATTAAGCGACGATGAAGCATTTTCCGGGGCTGCATTGCCAGGCCATATTTACATGGATTCAATGGGATTTGGAATGGGGTGCTCTTGTCTCCAGATTACTATGCAAGCGCCAGACGTAAACACATCTAGGTATCTTTATGACATGTTGGTAAGTATCACTCCAATTTTTTTATCATTAACCGCTGCTTCTCCAGTATACAGGGGTTTTTTGGCTGATCAAGATGTTAGGTGGAACGTCATTAGTGGCTCTGTGGATGATAGAACCCCTTATGAAAGAAATGTCGAACCACTACAAGGCCACAAGTTAAACGGTGGAGTGTGTGAAGATAAGAAATTGCGAAGAATTCCTAAGTCACGTTATGATTCAGTTGATCAGTATCTAGGTGACATTCAAGACGACAAATCATTCAACTACTTTGATCAATCGTACAATGATTTGAAACCTGTCAAGAATGAAAAAGTGTTGAAAGCATTGGTTGAGGAAGGAGGATTTGACGAAACTTTAGCAAACCATTTTGCCCATTTGTATGTCAGAGATCCAATTGTCATTTTCAATGAAAGAATAAACCAAGATAATGCAACAGAGACAGATCATTTCGAGAATATTCAATCTACAAACTGGCAAACCTTGCGATTCAAACCTCCAACTCAACTGGCCGTTCCAGGTAACAATAATACACCAGGATGGAGAGTAGAATTCAGACCAATGGAAATTTCGATAACTGATTTCGAAAATGCTGCTTATGCCGTTTTCATTCCCTTACTTGCAAGGGCAATATTGAAATATAGGCCAAATTTTTACTTGCCAATATCATGCGTTGATAAGAATATGAAGGCTGCTCATAAGAGAGACTCAGCAACTAATGGTGTATTCTATTTCAGGAAGGACATTTTCTCCAATGATACAAACAGCATCACAGAGTTATCAAATGATCAGATCGTCAACGGTTCAGAAGAATTTGTTGGTTTGATTCCTCTTGTTAAAAAGTACGTCAGTGAAGAGTTTGAAGGTGCATCAGAAAAGGAACTTTTGAAAATCAACACATACTTGAAACTTATATCTTGCAGAGCAAAAGGCTCAGTTCAAACGACTGCCAAGTATGTCAGAAACTTTGTTTTGAATCATCCCGATTACAACAAAGATAGTGTTGTTAGTGAGTCAATCAACTATGACTTGATGGAAAAGTTTGAACAATTAACCAAATATAACCATGATGTTTTGTTTGAATTTTTTGGCCAGGAGTTAGGTAGTGATTTGATCAAATTAGGTTATTAGTTGCCAGCTTCTGATCTCTTATTCCAGTACACATTGATGTCATGGTGGTTTATTAATTAATCAAATAACATGAAAGAAAAATATTTCAATTCATAACTGACAACTTCGTGCAATAATTGCACTATCCCTTTTTTCGTTTTTTGTATTTCAATTTTTGTTGTTTTTCATATATTTGCTCCTCTATGAACATCCTTTTTGCATATAAATTTATATAAAATCATGGTAATACCATTCCTTTTCATATTTTACAAATTTGAATAGTGGTTATGTTCTATTAATGAATAATTCACAGTCTTGATGGCTATTGAAATTACATATGTTTAGCTTCAATGTGTATCTCTCCCACCCGTAACTTCCCACATGATAAACTCATCATTATCTTGCAACCACACACTATGATTCTCGCCGTTCTCGTGAAATACGTGTTCAGACTTACCCCAACTATAATTTGCATCCAACACACCATATTGTATTATGCTCATCCAATTGTTTTTGAAGTGGGAGATCAGCTTGAATGAGATGTAAGCAGATGGCAATAATCCGCCAATGTAAGTGACCTTTGTTATCCTTGTGTCTTTGGAGATTGTATTCATTGATATCGAAGATTTGTATTGCGAGAGATACTCGTCAGTGTCAAGGGTTAGTTGCGAGCCATTGATGGAAAGATAGGTCAAGTATTCCAACATTTCTAGACACCAATTTTCCTCTTTTATAGGTTTGAATGACTTTGGTTGGAAACTTGTGGTGAAGTTCTCAAACGTTGGGGTATGCGATATTGCTGTTACAGTTGATTTGAAACCTCTGGACAACTGCAAACTTTCGTCTTCGGTTAGGTTATACGACGAGTGATCTTGCTTAGTTATTGATAGCAGAAATTGAAAGCCAGGTCCGTTGATATTCGAGAGCTGAAAATATCTCAATAACTTCAAGTAGTTGGGGTTCGTATACAAACTTTCGCTTGCTAGATCAAGTGTGAAGTTGTACTTATTACTGTATTTGAAAGTTGACTTCTTGAAGTTTGAAATTCCTGTTTTCAAAAATTCATCCTTCTCTAGTGTTAAACACAAGTTGGTGCCTATGATCGAAACAAAAATCGAACATGTCTCCGAAGCTTTGTTCAAAGTTAGCAAGTTGAGATTCAATTTCTTGTCGCCTCTGACCAAACCCAATAACGCCTGATTCAACAAATCCAGCAATCGACACTCCACTTTATAACTTTCAAAACTGGGAAATATCTCGGATCGTACAGAATCTGATAGCTTTTCAATGACCTCGGTTTTCAGCAATAAATTGATTGAGTTTATAAAATGATGATTAGCAAATGATGAGAATGGCTGCTTTAGCCCCGCCTTCAACTTTTGCCTCTTTGAAGGCCTTGACAAATCATCTGAGATGGTT
The DNA here is from genome assembly GCA_003706035.2 of Peterozyma xylosa. Taxonomy (NCBI): domain Eukaryota; kingdom Fungi; phylum Ascomycota; class Pichiomycetes; order Alaninales; family Pachysolenaceae; genus Peterozyma; species Peterozyma xylosa. The sequence goes on along the minus strand of PPKF02000004.1, from coordinate 428,023 downwards.
CCAAATGTCACCAGGCAGTTAGCTCTCGGATACATAGCGACTGAAGATTTATACACTCTTGAACTGAGCTATTCTCACCTTTCTCTATCCATCTCTATACTGAATAATTTTTCAGATAATAGATAAACAGCCCCATATAACCCAACACCCTGGTTTTGGCCTTTTTCGTCTTTCTCAACTCTGAGTCACGAGAGATGATTTGAAAGGTTGATTCATATTCGTATGAGTTGGTTGGTCTTGTACAACCGTTAGTATATTCTGAGCTTTTTAAATTGAAGTATTTTTGCAGGAAATCAAATATAGATGTATAGAATCTACTATTACATTAAAACTTGTCAACATAACATACAATGCCATTAACGAGGACCGAAAAGTACAAACGAGTTGACGAACAAGAGGAGAATCCATTCTTTTTGCTGGTTTCAGACCAAACAGTGGCAGAAATCCCTGAATTTGAGTTGGAATGTGGTGATGTGATCTTCAACGTGCCTGTTGCCTACAAGACATGGGGAAAGTTGAACGCGGAGGCCAACAACTGCATGGTTATATGCCATGCGATGACCGGATCAACAGACGTAGCAGACTGGTGGGGGCCATTGCTCGGGAAGGACAAGGCTTTTGACCCATCTAGATTTTTCATCATATGCCTCAACTCGCTAGGCTCGCCATACGGCACTGCTTCTCCAGTGACGTTGGACCCGGAAACAGGCGAAGTGTACGGACCTGAGTTTCCATTGGTGACAGTTAGAGATGATGTCAGAATACACAGGTTGATATTGGACGATTTAGGTGTCAACCAGATTGCAATTGTTATTGGGGGATCCATGGGTGGCATGTTGGCCTTGGAGTATATGTTTTTTGGCGAAGAATACGTAAAGACGTGCATAGCATGTGCAACCAGCGCCAGACATTCAGCTTGGTGTATCTCATGGGGTGAGGCTCAGCGTCAATGCATATACTCCGATCCGAAATATGATGATGGGTACTATTCGTTTGAAGATCCTCCCAATAGTGGGTTGAGTGCCGCCAGAATGGCTGCAATGCTAACATACAGATCGCGAAACTCATTCGAGTCAAAATTTGGAAGAAATGATAGCAATAGAAGACCACTTAAGAAGTCGACAACGGTGACGAACACGGCGACTGTTTTGGACACTGCAGAAGACGGTCCTGTTTTTCTGGACAATTGGTCAGTGCACAATGACGGTTTGAAAAACCCACAGAGAAGAGGCTCTCGAAAATTCTCATCCTCATCGCTTGAGTCATCGCGTAATGCGGGTAGAAAGGATTCTTTAGATTCAATATCTAGTGTTAACTCGATGACCACCACAGATTGCCAGGTTACGTCTCCTACGCAACCACCAAATCCACGTCATCGTAACAAAAATAGACCCCCAACCACCTTCTCAGCACAATCGTATTTGCGCTACCAAGGTGAGAAGTTCATAAAAAGATTTGATGCCAATTGTTACATATCAATCACTAGAAAATTAGACACTCACGATATTTCCCGTGATAGACCACAATTCAAGAACAGCATAGAAAAGGCTTTGGCCTCCTTGACACAGCCAACTTTGGTCATTGGCATCACCTCAGATGCATTGTTCACCTTTTCAGAACAGCAAATATTAGCAAAGTATATAAAGAACTCTCAATTCGTCAAAATAGATTCGTCGGAAGGGCATGATGCTTTCCTCTTGGAGTTCGAGTTGATGAATGAATCAATCTTGAAATTCGAAAATGAGAACTTGAAAGACTTGATGGCCACTCGGATTGAAGGTGCAGAAGAATTATTCAATGATTCTATGAAGGTCAAGAAGGATAGTGTCTTTGGTGAAGCTGAGGCCAATGTTTCACAGTGGTGAACGTTCTCTTTTTATATATTTTACCAAAACCTCTTTCATCTCATACCTAGTCACGTGTGAGTGTTTCCTATCTTTCTCAAAATAATGTATGCCGAAAAAAAGGTGTTTAATCTATATCAATATATATTTATTGCTTTACAAGATCAAAATAGAGTAATTCGCATCGAATCTATCAAATACAGCCATGAGTGGGGAACATGACACCACCAAACAGAGTGCTTTGAATGATTCCACAAAATCGGGGAATAGACAATCAAGATTGATGAAGTCGACGTCATCTCTAATGAGGGTATTGTCACCAACAAGAGTTTTATCACCATCTAGGTCTTCATCTTTGAGATCAATCAATCCAAAAATGGTTCGAAAGTTGTCAAAGAAGTCGACCAAATCCACTCAAAGCCTATATAGCGACGAGGAGATGGAGCTGAATGAAGACGATATTGATCATACTAACGACGAGGAGGACTCGGAAGAAGACCACTCAAACGGGTACCGAGCCGATTGTGGGAAACCAATCAATTCAATGGCGAAATCTATTGTAACCATGTTAACTGCTGCTAGTATGTACGCCGGTATGGAGGCTAGTGAAACACATCAAGGGTTTGACGAAGCAGAAGAGGAGGATCCTTCGTCAGTTTCCACTACAGCCGATAACGATACTGAGACGATAAACACACTAGAGTCAATAGACTCTAATGCAGTTCCCAACTTGGTCAATCAGGTTGATTTTGATAATATTTTGGGCGGGGAAAAGGGGTTAAGTAACATAACAAGGCAGAGTACGTTGTTTGAAATCTCGGTGGTTAACAAACTCTCTCCGTTGGATAAGTCAGAGGCCACCAAACAAAGAGCGTTAGCTTTATGCGAGAAATTAAAGAGCACATTTGATATCAGTCCGACGGATGAGTTCGTTGACGACTACTCCTGCTGGCTTTTGAGAGATGTATTGTTACAAGGTCATCTATACATTACCAAAAATAGCCTACTTTTTTTTGCGTATCTACCCAAAAAGCTGGGAGGGATAACAATCAACGGAAATTTGGGAGTCAAAACATACCATACAGTTTCTAGAAAATGGGCAGTTTTGAGAGATAGCACATTGTCAGTATACTCCAGTTCCACTGATTTGTATTTCCCATCTTTGACTATCGATTTGAGATATGCCTTAAGAGCTGAAATAATCCATTCCGCAGGGCTGGGTCCACTGTGCTCAACATGTCATGCCCCGAAACTGGACTGTACATGTGAAGCTTCTACTCCTTTGAAAAAAAGTACATCCACAAAGCCAACTTGGTTCAGAATTCTTGCTGAGTCCGACTCATATTCTTTTCAGGCAGATTCGTTAGAATCGGCAAGAACTTGGGTGGGAAAGCTCAAGAAGAACATATTTGCTGCTAGAAATAAAGGCGATCATGTTACGATCAAGATCCCATTACTAAACTTGATTGACTTGGAGTTGAACACAGTGTTTGAAGGCTCTGATATCCTACACCTGAGGATTATTGAAAGTCCGCAAAGTTTTGCTGTTGACGATTACTACTTTATGTTTTTGCATAGCGGCAATGAAGCAATAGGCAGTATTGAAACAGCTATGAAACGTGCTGGGATCAGTGAGTTTGGCTCAAAGAGAATCAGAGCGAAAACGACTGGAGGAATCCGCACAAAGACTGCTAGATCTTCTCGCCACAGCAGTGCTTCTTCCAGAAATCCCCTTCTTCGTTTACACAAATCTGCTTCGGCAACAACAGGCCAGTTCGGCAGAAAGCTTTCAAGAATCATTTCACCACCCCTCAGACCTTCATCTTTGGACTCTGAGCCTATTGAAGATGACTTTACATTGAATGAAGAAGATGCAGATCTTCAAGTTGTAGCTGATTCAACAAAGAGTTCACAGAATTCGCTGACCCATACAGTCGAGAGGATTTTCAAGTATCACAGAGACGGCGAAGAAAATCAGGCACAAGACAATTCCTCAGCTTTAGAAAAAGTTAGCAAACAAGAAAAGACCGAAGTCGAGGAAGGTGTTTCAGGGGGAGATTCACCAACGGTGTCGTCAAGTGGCAGTGAATCTCCATCAGATAATCAAATGGACACGGGATCACCATATCCGGAACCTTCATTTCCGGAAAACTTTAGTACCCTCAAGTCAGACGAAAAGACACAGGTTTCGGCTTCCAGATGGTCACCTAGATCGTTAGTCAAGGGAGTAATGAGCTCAACTAATTCAGGCTTGAATAGGGTCACCAATATTCCAACAATGTGGGCTGCTGAACCTCATCATTATGACGAAGTCAATTCCTTGGAAAGAGGAGTTGAGGACTTATACCTAGTTGCAGACCCAACAGAAAGACTCAATGCATCTTTGAGATTTAGAAGCCATTTCTCATTGCATGACCACACCAAATTAATAGCGTCCTATTATTCTCACTTTATAAAAAATGTCCCGATATATGGGAAAATATATATTGGGGACGAGCAAATTTGTTATAGGTCCTTGCTACCGGGCACTAAAACCATAATGATCTTGCCATTCAGAGATATAGAGAATGTTTACAAAGAGAAAGGTTTTAGATTTGGATACTCTGGATTGGTGATTGTCATTCATGCCCATGAGGAAATCTTTTTTGAATTCTCTTCCGCTGAATCAAGAGATGATTGCGAAACAATGTTATTGAAGCAAATTGATTGTACAAGAAATAGAACTGCAAGCGATATTGAGTTGCTGAATTTGCTTCATGATACTGAAGATGTAAAATTGGCCGAGTCGACCAACAATTTGGCTCAGGCTCGTATAAGCTTGTTCGAAAATAAGATAAGCGACTCAATTGGTTTGGAGGTCCCAATTATAATTGAAGAGAACCCTTTTACGAAGACAAATATAAAGCCGCAAAAGTCTTACAGATTCACTTTATTAACAATTGGTTCACGTGGTGATGTTCAGCCTTATATTGCTCTTGGAAAGGGGTTATTAGCAGAGGGTCATCAAGTAAAGATAGTCACACATGCTGAATTTGAACCCTGGATAAGAAAGCATGGTTTAAATTTTGCAGAAATTGCTGGCGACCCAGCTGAATTGATGAATTTGATGGTCACCCACGGTACAATGAGTGTCGGCTTTTTAAAAGAGGCATCAAACAAATTCAGAGGCTGGATTCATGATTTGTTGGAAACTTCATGGGTCGCATGCCAAGATACTGACATTTTAATAGAGTCTCCTTCTGCAATGGGTGGTATTCATATAGCTGAAGCTTTACATATACCGTACTTTCGTGCATTCACAATGCCCTGGACTAAAACCAGAGCATATCCGCATGCCTTTATTGTACCTGATCAGAAGAGAGGTGGCTCGTACAATTATTTGACCCATGTCATGTTCGAGCATGTGTTTTGGAAAGGTATTAGTGGCCAGGTCAACAAATGGAGATTGGAGACTTTGAAACTACCCAAGACTAACTTGGACATATTACAGCAATCCAAGGTTCCGTTTCTCTACAACATTTCGCCAACTGTATTTCCACCAAGCGTTGATTTTGCTGATTGGATCACTGTTACCGGATATTGGTTTTTGGATGAAGGTGTTCTATTTGACCCGCCAGTTGAGTTGTTACAATTTATGAAACAAGCCAGAGATGATGGAAAGAAACTAGTCTATATTGGATTTGGCTCTATAGTCGTATCTGATCCAAGAGAATTGACACTAGCAGTGGTTAATGCCGTTTTGGAAGCTGATGTAAGATGCATTTTAAACAAAGGCTGGTCGGATAGATTGGGTTCAACTGACTCAAAAGAAGTTGAGGTTGTTCTACCGCCAGAAGTATATAACTCTGGATCAATTCCACATGACTGGCTTTTTCCACAAATTGATGCTGCTGTTCATCATGGTGGTTCAGGTACAACGGGTGCTACTTTGAGATCAGGATTGCCAACAATCATCAAGCCTTTTTTTGGGGACCAATTCTTTTACGCCAATAGAGTTGAAGATATCGGTGCCGGTATTGGTTTGAAGAAATTGAACAGTTCTTCATTAGGAAAGGCTATCAAGGAGGTTACCACAAATCACCGAATAATATCAAAAGCAAGCCTGATTGGGAAACAAATAAGATCCGAGAATGGTGTGAACGTTGCCATAGCCACCATATATAGTGAGTTGGCATATGCTAAGAAATTGATCTCAATCAAAAATGAGAAGACTCATCATTTGGGAAATAGTATCGATTCTGGCCGAGAAGTAGATGATGAGATTGATGATTCTAACGACGATCCCTGGTTAGTTATCTGAAGGATTTCAATCATTTTTTTAATGAGGGCTTCCCCCTTGGTCTTCCACTTTCGCGTTTGTTGCCATTCTCAAAAAATATTGATTCCAATGTTGGTGTGTAGCTCTTTCCTGTACTGCCAAGCGTTGGTGTAACTAGATTTTATCTTAATTCTTTTCCATATGATCAACATTCACGTATCTTACGATTTTAAGTGAGCCACGATTTTACTTGTTAGCTTATGTTGAGCCATAAAGTAGTAAAGAAAAAGGTTTAAACGTCTATTGATTATTGACCAAAAAGGATAGTATGAATTATTGTACAGCTTGTAAAAAAACATTCCGAGTACGGAAAGTGAAATCAGTAATATTGATTGACAAAAGGTTCAGTACACTCATATATAGAAATGTTACTGTTTTGATTATAAGTGGTAGCCATCATTATTCTATGAGGATGTAAGGTCAAATTGGATAAGTAGTTCGAAGTTCTTCCACCAAGATAACCGAATGGATTCTTGATTGTGGTCAATAAGTCACCAGCCGTGGTAAAAATGTTGACATTTTTCGAGCCACTTGCAATAACTGGTGCATGTTCGTGTAGCTCCATTGTTATTAAACTCTTATTATCTTTGAATGAAATCAACGGTGATGGGTTTCTAATATCCCACAAAGTGATTGATCCATCTGAATGTCCTGAACATAACTCTCTATATCCACCTCTTTGTAGTTGTAATTTCTTGACGGAAGCAGCTGGTTTGTTGTTTCTCCAAAGCATCACCATTGAATCTCTACTCGATAATCTTCTGTCATAAACTCTTATAGTTCCATCGTTAAAACCGGATAAAAATATATTACCTGCAACCTGATCTGAAGTGATTGAACTGATAGCACTGGTAGACCTCAGTGGAATATCCACAATACACATCTCTCTTGGCGCATCCCAGAGTCTGATAATCTTAACATCACCCGTAACCAATAGGGAGCCTCTTGACTGTTGCCATTCAGAGATTAAACCAGTTGACTTTGATGTCAATAATAAATCAGTCAATGCCCGCCATGATGATACCAACTGTAACTCCTTTGTAGAATGGAAGTTTTTGTATAACTTGACAACTCCGTCTGAAGAACCAGTCATCAATATTGGAGAATCGTCTTCGTTAAAGAACTTAACATCTGTTATTTTGGAACCAAAGGGATTACCATTACAGAAGCGTGACAACTTTTTGGATTCGGCCCAGTCAAAACAGGTGACTACATCTTTGTCATCAGCACTAACCAAATAATTTTCGAATTGTGAAAACTTCAAAATTTTCAGTTGCGTTGTGTTGTCTAACGTGGCAATAATATTGTTCCAATTCCCAGATATAGCCAAATTTTTTTGTGGTTGGGTCTCGGCAATTATGGATTCATTCCTATTCCTTCTCCATAATTTTCTTGAATAGTCTTCGCTTCCGATCTCTTCATTTTCTAGCATACCAATCTGTGGCTCTTGGAAGTATTCACAACTGTACTTGAAAAAACCAGATACTAGCGGTAATCTAGGTTTTTGATGCCTTTTCCTTTTGCTAAACCTGGGTGTTGAAGCTTTGATTTCCATACCATACTGAGAAGAAGAAGGCTTGTAGGAATTAGTTAGCAAGCCATTCATCAAGCCAGCTTGCTGCTGGCCTTCGGAGTGAGTCAAATCTTCCATCTCACCCATGATTACTTTGAAGAGCGAGCTAATTGATAACGAACTTCTCAACTTTTGTGTAAAGGAGGAAGGTGCTGCAGCGGACACGACTCTTCTATCATGTTCAACCACAGGTGTTGGGATTATTGTTGTTATATGACCATTAGCACTTTTCTTGATATTTAGTGATGTTGAACGTGTTAAACCAGGATACTTCTTTCTAGAATCACTACTACTTGGGTCATTCCTGCTAGTTGAAGCATCTTCAACATTATTAGTCATTGATTCTTGTGTTCTGCTGTTGTTCAAAGTATTTGCATTTTTTTGCATCAAGTACTGTTCCATTTCACCAACTATATCACCCAACTTACTTTCATTCAACTTCATTAGGACATAGTCAACAACCTGTTCAGCATAATCTTTCACCTCGTTATGAGGATCTTCTGTCAAAATCAATAATGCTTTCCAAGACGAACTAAATATGGTGCCATAGCTAGGAGAATTTCTTCTTACTTCATCAATCATCGTTGGGTCATCAATAAGTATAATCTCTTCTTCCAATTGGCCAAATGCACTGACAAGAAAAAACGATAAGTACTTGAGTACAAACTTTGAAAAAAAAACCACAATTTCACGTCTAACTATTGGCGATCCATCTCCGATCAAATTCAAAACTGCAATAGCAATTTTGATTTCTTGTTGTTGTAGTTCTTCTCTCCCTATATTGTTTGTGTTATTTTCTTCCTCATTGTTAGTGATATCAGGAAGAAAGTTTGTTAATGATAAGATAACTGAGGTTCTAACTTCAGGAATTGGATCATTCAAAATTTTGATTAACCTATTGAGTATGTTGTCCTTGAATGCAACCCATTTGCCTTCAGGATATTGATCCCAAAGCTGAGAAATCAATAATGCACACCACTGTCGAAGATGTGGATTTTCAGAGTTTTCAATGATATGAAGGATGTTTGAGTTGTTTGTTGTAGAAAAAATCAACTTCTTATTCACCGGATTGTTCCTGACAAACAATGATAGTATGAAACAACACATTGCCTTATGTGGTTCACCTAATAGTTGATTGTTCAAGTCTGTATTCGAAACACTAGGTCTAGTGGGTAAATTTAAAATTTGCAAGAAGTAATTGTAACCTTTGTCCTTTGCTAATTCTTGCTGTGTATTCTTGTAATCAACTGCCAAGATTCTTGACCAGATGAAGGTCAAAACTGGCTTCAACTCTTGAGCAGGGCTCTGTAATAACTTCAAAACATACGGAAAAATACCGATAGATAAAGCCAAGTAAACAGCCCATGGACCTAGATCCAAAAATCTTGACAAAAGGCTTAATGCTCTTATTCTATGTACTTGGGAGAGCAAAACTTGTAACACAATAGGCAATTGCTCTGGTGCCTCTTTCGTTTGAGCACCATATTTCAACCATAGTTCAAATGCGGTCAAATGCTGCTCAAAAAAAGAAGAGTGTTGAAAATTCAAGAGGTACGGATCAGGTGGAATGTTTGTTATGGGTGTTCCTGTTTGTTCCAGAAGAGCTTGCGCCAGTTGTTGCTGCTGTTGATGCTGCCTTTGTTGTAGCGACAATGCCATATCACCTGTTTCCTTTTGATTCTTCAATAGCTGTGATAAAATCTGATCAATCGCCATATCAAACGGATCCCACATAGGATGTTCGTGTACCTCTGGTAATGGGGGATCTGAGATTGGATGACAACCATTTAAGGGCATGATTCTCTTTGCCAAAAGAAAGTTTCTGAAAAGGGCAGCAACCATTAAATCCTGCCTAAATAACCGCTTGAATAAAGGCCTTGACAACGAGGTCCATGCAATTGTATCTGTTATGGCAGTGAATATCCAATTCAACTCACCCAATGGGGTTCTTCTATCGGTCAACTTACCAGGTATCTTGATCTCACCATTTTCATTATATAATGAATCATAATAACCATGCTTTTTCAAAGGGGAGTTCATGACAAACCATTTGACACTAATTTCAATGGGTGAAGTCAAACAACAAGTAAACAAATCAGCAGGCAACTCTGGATTCATTGGTAGTATTTCGTTTGATCTACAAGCAGCTAGTTGAATTGAATCAATGTATGCCGTAGTTGGTGATGGTGCACTAACATCATGATTGCCATTATTATCATCATCTATACGCTTTTGAACAAATTTTTTGAAGTTTGTGATTATGTTTCCAGCTGAGTTGCAGTCATATACATAAATACACGGAGCACCAAGCCATGTTTGTAAATCGTAAAGTGAAATCGGTATATATTGAGTATAACCTCTGTTGAAAACCCAAATTTCACCACTTTGGGTTGGCTGTGGTACACCATGTCCATTATAATGGAACAAAATTCTCTCATCTTTTGAAGACCGTCTTAATTGATTCAAGAATCTTTTCATGTCCTCCACTGATGGATCTAAGCACTGTTTGTACTTGGTTCTCATTGACATACTCTCAAGATTCTTTTGAATATTATCACCTATTGACTGAAGACATTTCTTATTATCTGTGAAATTACTCGGGTTGATGTCTGCTTCTGTGACAGCACAAGGGTGGGTTTTGATAACATCAGGTGGATCGACACCCAAATTAAGGCACAATACAATTGCAGCGGTAACAGTCTTTTGTCTGTCCTTCATTATTTTCCAGTCCAAAATGGGTTGATAGTTTTTCAAATTCCTTAATTTCTCCTCTTCTGTTGTTGGGTTGCCAGATGTGTTGTGCCTCTTGTCGTCGTAATAGATGAAAAAGTTGTTTGCCAAATCATCCATGTATTGTTGAGAGGAGTATTCGTACTCAAATCCATGACGCATTTCACAGTTCAACAGTTTGAGCTGATAAACTTCTTCTGGTTGCCTCAGATCTTGCGGCTGAGGCGTCGAACTTACATTCTTGTACCCACCATTGCTTATGTTTATCGTATTCCCATTGATATGTACACTATTGTTTGGAATCCTTCGAATTTCCAAAGGTGATAAAGGAGGATCCTCCTCGTCTTGCTTCATCATCTGCAGCACCGGCATAACTCAGCTTTGCTTTCCTTGCACTCTTTTCAAATAAGTAACAACCTATATGCTTTGCTCACTCCCTTGTTAGGCCTCCAATTCTCCTGATGGTTGATATAACCGCTGTGTTATCTCTCCAAGTCTAGCTTTGTCCAGAGCTGCGGTCAAAATTCAGGGGCTGTATACTAGTTAAACGGGGGCGGTATATACTCTTGAGTAGCCCAAGAATTGATGTACACAATATGAGCTGATTCTAGGACTTCAATAGATGTGCTGATTTGATCAGTGTTTTAATTGACCATTTAATCTTGCTCGTAATTGTTTTTTGCAATTACTTCGCCTGTTTTGAAGTTTTCCAATGATGATTTGTAATTTTTTGTATTTTTTTCGTTTCCCGTTAAAAAGGCGCTCATCTATTGTATGAAAAATTAGACAGCACCATGACTTGGCTTTGAACGTTAGGTGATTTTGGGATTGTCAGTTAAAGGCTTTGAATCGTATCAGAAGATACTCATAGTCTGACACGCTTGTAAGAAATTTGCTTGCCCGAAAAGTGTTCAAACCACGATACTATCTGCTTCAGTTGAGCTCGAATCTAGCAAATCAAGATCTTTTTTCTCTTCCACCGAAGAATTGCATACAGGTATTTGGACACTCCAGCCCAGAAACACACAGCCAGTCCATTTTATTCATAATGTCCATGTCTTCAGAGATAGCTGGAACGATTGAGGATGTGTCAAGGTTTGAAGCAAGCAAACCCACGGAGAGTATAACATTACAGCAAAGGATGTACAGTGCTTGTTTCGGATCAGTGCTAAGCTCGTTTATATTGACGCCGTTTGACGTTATTAGGATCAGATTACAACAACAGCAGTTTCTAATGCCCAAGATTACAACCACAGCAGCCGATGGAGATCGTTGTTGCAGACAGGTGTTTTGGCAAGAGAATGGAAACCTGCTGGTTGAGAAACTTATCGGCAAAAACTCTAAAGTGATAGTCGATGATCTATGCATGGTTGATACATGTTCGAAGGAGTCCCACTTGAAGGGGACGTTTTCAGGAGCCCTTAATATTGCAAGAAATGAAGGTATATCGACATTGTACAGAGGATTGAGTCTAACTTTGTTGATGGCGGTGCCTTCGAATATAGTTTACTTCTCGGGATACGAATATTTGAGAGATAACTCGCCCTTGGTGTCATATGGAGTACTAAATCCATTGGCATGCGGCGCGCTGGCCAGAATACTCTCAGCAACAATAGTTTCACCTTTGGAATTGATAAAGACAAGAGTCCAGGCGATTCCTAAAACGACCAACTCGGCACCGTCGTCGTCGTCGTCGTCAAACGTTTTGGCAAAGGTGATATCCAACTTGATGGCTGAGGTGAATTCAAAGGGGTTGAAAAGCTTGTTCACAGGCTTGCAGATCACTTTATGGCGGGACGTCCCGTTCAGCGCCATATACTGGGCCTCGTATGAATTTCTATCCAAGCGCATCAGAAGAGAAATCTCAACCGCTGAACCTTCCTCCTCCTCCACCAACTCCATAGACTCAAAAACACTTATCACAAGTTTTGCTTCAGGCTCAATATCAGGAATCATTGCCGCTCTATTCACAAACCCCTTCGATGTGGGCAAGACAAGATTACAGGTCACCATCGATGGATCCAGGACAAGGCAATCCATGTTCAAGTTTCTTTACACCATCGTGAAAACAGAAGGTTTCAGAGAGTTGTATGTGGGTATCGTTCCAAGATGTTTGAAAGTATCACCTGCTTGTGCCATCATGATAAGCTCCTACGAGGTTGGTAAAAAGTTTTTCACTGATAAGGTCATCTGAACTCATATGAGCACGCAACAACACATACCAACACACTCAATCACTAAATGATGAGGGTGTAACCTCACTGCCGGACTCAACATCCATCTTTCAATCATATATATGTATATAGAGTAGAGAAATCTAACAATAATCAAAACGGTATTTTTGCACGTGATATTACGCTCAAAGTGTGGGTTTAGTTACCACCACCACCACTTCTTTTGACATATTACATAACAGAAAAAGAGGGTAATTTTAATCAATCGTGATTTCATCAAGATGTTGCAAAAGTGTTCGAGTAGTACTTAAAAGCAAAAGGGCACCCATGGGCTAGAGAAGTGAAGAGCTGATAGGGGACTCATAGCAAATCAGAGCAAATCAGGAGCCGAACAAGAAGAAGATGTCATCATCAGCAGGAAGCACGTCGTCAGACTTATTAGAGCAGTTGGTATATTTGGACTTTGATTCGTTTCTACCCACCGACGAAGGCTTTGGAAATGGCGGCCACGATAGCCTCGATAGCCTCGATGAGCAGTTGAAGTTGGAGTGGGCTTTTTTCGACGATGGAGATTTTGTGTTTCCAAACGACCAGGAGAGCAAGCCGAAGAGCGGCGAAGGAAATGAAGTGAAAGTGGAGGAGGAGGAGGAGGAGAAGGCTTTGGATGTGAGCATGCAGATGGTGGATGGCAATGACGCATGGCTCAATCAAGTGCCCGGTGCGCTGGATCTGGAGAAGGATCCGCTGGCGGAATCCCCAAGATCGATGACCCCCGAGACGGAGAAGTTGATAACGATATTGAACGCATCCAAGACGAAGAAGATGTGTGGGAAGTTTAACGACGATTTGAAGAAGTTTTTGTTTGACTCTTCAAAGTTGAATGTTCCAAAGGGCGCTTTCGAAATATTGAACTCTGCCGGGTTGAGTAAGTCGCAGATAGATGCTCTATCTTCCTTGATGTTCAAGCACCAAAAGAGCAAGGACGATTATGCTCAAATTCCAGAGACACCTGCCGAGGAGAACTCCAACAGCTCGATAAATCACAACAACAATATCTCTCCTTCTGACATATACTTGACCCCTTCGGCAACAGACTCGTCAAGTTTCTCTGCCTCCCAGGATGCTTTGATTAGTCACCCTTCTCCATACCGGAGAACAATATTCGATTCTGACGATTACAGGTCGTCCAGAAAAGTTGATGAGGACAAAAAAAGAAGGAATAGAGTTGCCTCGGCAAAGTTTAGGATCAACAAACAGCAAAGGGAGAGAGAAATGTCCACGCAGATTCTGAATTTAAAAAGGTTGTCCAACGAAATGGTGGAGAATATTAGGATTTTGGAGTTGGAGAATAGCATGTTGAAAAACATGATCATAAAGAGAAGTTGAAGTCATTTTTTTGTCTTTTTGTTTGCTTTTTTGCTTCTGAATTTTCTTTGTTTTCGGTAATGTTATTATGATTCCTTTGTCTGTTATTCTTGTCGGCATGAAATCAAAATTTGATCAAAAAGCTGCTTTAGATATGTTGCAAGTAGTGGTTTTGATTATGTATAAGTACAAATTGGTAGAGCTTGAATGTTCCATTTTACTTATAAAGTGTGCGGTTTGAATTTTTTTTATTTTTATTTTTCAAGCTACAAAGTAGATAAACTGCCTATCAGTTACTTCATAAAGAGAGCTAACTTTAAACCACCCATCGACCAATGTCATTCAAAGGATTTTCATCAAACCGAGACATTGTTGACTCCAAATTGACTGCTGAACTTTCAAAAACCAAATTTCCCAAGTCTTTTGATACTCCAGTCAACTTAGATAAGGTCAACCTCCCGATAATCAATAAGTGGATTGAGAAAACGATAGACGAACTCATACCGGGCGATGATATTGTTATTGATTTCATTAAAAACCTTCTAGAGGAGTCCAAAAAGCCATCCATCAAAATGATCTTCTTACAACTACAAAGTTTTTTAGAAAACGATACTTTGAGATTTACGAAACAGCTATGGTCGTTATTGATTGCCGCTCAAGAAGACAAAGACGGTATACCACCCGAATTACTAGAGCTAAGAAAGCTAGAGTTGCTGAAGAGAAAGGAAAAAGAACTGGCTGCCAGGATTATAAGGTCCAGGAATATAAGAGAAAGGACTGATATCCCTCACGATAGAAAAAGAGCAAAGATTGACCGTTCAAAGGAGCAAGGAAAAAGATACGTTTCACCACGAAAATCAAATAACCTAGAAGATTATTCTAGATCATCAAGCAACTCGTCGACAAATGATCATTATTCAGATAGAAAAAATTTCAGCCACAGTAGCCTGAGAAATTATTCCAAAAGAGCTGCAGAAGGAGATGCTTTTGAGTATCCGAGACAGGATAGGAAGAGAGATATAAGGAGGAGTTCTTCCCCTGATAATTTAAAGAATAAATGCGACAAGGAAAAGATTCATACGAACTCAAAATCTGTAGATGGTGATGCTAAAGCTTGCCCCAACAAAACGAACAGTAACGCTAAAGTTGGTGTTGTACATGAAACAACTGGAAACTAGCCCCGTCTTTTGCTCTAGCTGGATAGTCTAATCGCTCTAAGTGTAGAAGTCACTAGTAATAATTGTATCATTTATGGTTAAATGGTGGTGTATAGGTGTTATAGTGTTCCATATGTGACTGGGTTGTTGTGTAAGAAAAAAAGAACGTAGAAAATGCATCATGAAAACAGCGAAGCTTTTAATTCATCTCTTTGAAAAGACAAAACAAAAGCCTAATCGTTTGTGAACACTTAGAAGGAAAGAGAAAGATAATATCTTTATATCGACTGAACCAAATTGAGTATAGTTGTTGGATATTTGTTATTGCTTGCTAGCCGTAGTAAGTTATCAAATCAAGTGCCCCACTATCAAGATCCATTCCTCAAAATAACAGAGCGACCAGAATTACCCTATATCAATGTCTGAAGAACAGCAAAGAGAACACCGCCATCATCATCACCACCATCACCACCATAGCTCTGATGGGAGCAAGGAGCATACTCGCTCTACGTCTCAACCACAAGATCAACAAGAGCAGCAACAACAGCAACCAACGGTCAGAATAGGAAAGTACCAAGTTGTCAAGACATTAGGTGAAGGTTCCTTTGGTAAAGTCAAGTTGGCCTACCACATGACAACTGGTCAAAAGGTAGCTTTGAAGATTATAAATAGAAAAACTCTAGCAAAATCTGACATGCAAGGTAGAATTGAAAGAGAAATCTCATACCTAAGATTGCTAAGACATCCACATATCATCAAGTTGTATGATGTTATCAAGTCCAAGGATGAAATTATCATGGTCATGGAGTTTGCAGGTAAAGAGTTATTTGATTATATTGTCCAAAGAGGTAAGATGAAGGAAGATGAAGGGCGTAGGTTTTTTCAACAGATTATTGCAGCTATTGAATACTGCCATAGACACAAAATTGTTCATAGAGATTTGAAACCAGAAAACTTATTATTGGATGATAACTTGAATGTCAAAATTGCCGATTTTGGATTGAGTAATATAATGACGGACGGTAATTTCTTGAAGACGAGTTGTGGTTCACCAAATTATGCAGCACCAGAAGTCATATCAGGAAAATTGTACGCTGGTCCAGAAGTTGATGTGTGGTCATGTGGTGTTATCTTGTACGTCATGTTATGTGGGAGATTACCGTTTGATGATGAATTTATTCCTGCGTTGTTCAAAAAAATTAGCAATGGTGTTTACACTTTACCAAATTATTTATCAGATGGTGCTAAGAACTTGTTGACCAAGATGTTGGTTGTCAATCCGTTGAATCGTATAACAGTTCATGGTATCATGGAAGATGAATGGTTCAAAAGTGGGTTTCCAGAATATTTGTTACCCCAAGATATGAAAATCCAAAAATTAGAGTTGGATATCGATGTTGTCAACGCACTATCTCTTACAATGGGTTACGATAGGGATGAAATTATTGAAGCCATCAAGGTTGGCAGAACTCCACAAACAACTGATATTTTGAATGCATACGAATTGGTCAAAGAAAACAAAGTTTTGGTTGAAGATATCAAAAAGAACAATACTGATCTCTTCTCCGCATCCTCGAATCAGTTACAAAAGGATACCAGAAAAGATTCTTTATCATTTCTGGCATTGTCTCCAAATGCAGAGTCTGGAACACCTGATTCATCCATCTCAATTTTGACTTCATCATTACCTCAAGTACATAGATCCTACATGATGTCTAGATCGGATGCTGAATCGCTTCAAAAAATCAGTTCAATGTCGACCAAGAAATCAAAAACAAAATGGCACTTTGGTATTAGATCTAGATCATATCCATTGGATGTGATGGGTGAAATATATAGAGCATTGAAGAATTTGGGGGCAGAATGGGTTAGACCCTCAGAAGAAGAGTTGTGGTCAATTAGAGTTAGATGGAAGTACGGTACCCCTGATGCAAGTGGGGAGCAAGAAAGAATGAAAATGGTCATTCAGTTGTTCCAGTTGGAACCAAACAACTACCTTGTTGATTTCAAATTTGATGGATGGGAAAATTCGTCCAGTACTACTTCCTTGGATCACGATGAGGATGAGATCAGCTCATTTAGCGCATACCCTTTCTTACATTTATCTACACAGTTAATTCTAGAATTGGCCGTCAATAGTCAAGGATGATTTTCTATTTGTTTCTCTGATTTGTTTATTATTGCTGTTTTTTTGGTTTTCGTCTTGATTTTGTTTGTGTTCAATACTGTGTTTTCTTTTTGGTTGTATTTGAATTTTCAATCCTTCACTTGTTGGTTTGGTTTCCTTCAATTCTCAAAATATAGTTAAAGTTTTCCTATTCTTCTTCAGAACATATGTAGATCTAGTCGTCTTTTTTTGTCTTTATTGCAAGATACATACTCTAAAAAATGCCATTTATACAGGAAATAGGCGAACAATTCGTCTTCAATCTATATATTCAATCTTAACTTAGTGTTATATGTAGGAAACCTGGCTTCCTTTATATCTATCTGTCTAACTGTTTGCATTAGGACAAGTTTCATTTATATCTAAAATACCAAACTCTACGGAGTCGGATATGCTTAGTATGACCACCAAATACGGTACGGTGAATAAGCCGAGCGAAAATCAAAAAGTTTACAACCAATTCAACTATATTTGAATCAGTTTTACAAACATTAAAAGGAAAGCATATCAGGATTGAACAAAGCCATAAAAAGAGTAGAAAATTGTTGTACTTTGTTTTGATCAATATTCTTTTTTCGTTTTGTGTATCTCATTAAGTTAAAATTGTGAGTTGCCGGATAAGCATCCGTCAAAGAACAAACAATCATCTTACTTCATATTAAAGTCAAGGAGTTACCAACAGAGTTCATATTTTGCCATATAAAATGTCTTCCGACCTAATGATAGATGAACAATTGCCACCATCAATACAGAAGCATAGTCCACTTTTAGAAAGCCCAACTCCCACACCATCGTTATCAAAAGTTACCAATGCAGATGATAAGAGCTGGTCACCATCGATTGACTCTTCATGTATTAGAAAGCTCCCTCCGTTAACAGAAGATGGACATACAAAGATTTATGAAGAATTTGTCAAGCTAAAATGCTCGAAGCCAGATAATAACCCAATCTACAGGAAAGTACATTTGCCAGTATCAAAAGAGTTTGTTTTTGAGTACGAGCATGATGAAGAGAATGAATTTTATGACACATCAAGCGATGAAGAGGTAGATGAATCTCTTCATCTGCTCGCTTTACAAAGGAAACGTGCACACAAACAGAAACTGATGGCAAGGGCTCAAAAAAAGGTATTCAAATTCATAAACCCAAATTTCATCCAAAGGGTTTCGTTTGACACCGTCAGTAAAGTTGTGGCTGACCCCGGAGCGGCTCTCAACTACAGTGATGATGATGATGATGACTTGTTTAATTTGAACACGATGTTGGATGATGGAGGCATGGGTATGAGAGGAAGGGTTGACCCGCAAGATTTCTATAATGATAAAAGAAGCCCTTCTCCTCATAGGGTGCGTACCTCACGATCACCTAGAAGAGGGTCAGTGGCAGAGAATTTGTATAATCTGTTCAACAATGGAACAGAAAGGCCTTACCCAACCACACCCATCATACGAAATGACTCTTGCCTGATGTCAACAGTACATGAATCATTTGATGCATTATACGACTCAAAAAAGCTTAGTATGATGCCTGTTCTTCCAGGTAGAGTTGTAATGATCTACATCAGTGGTAGAAGGCATACCTGGGTGGCTATTGACTGGGCCCTAACCAAGTTTATTCAAAATGGGGATAGGGTGATAATTGTTTCGTCGATAAATCCTATTCATATTACCGGCAGATCAAGATCACTTGATCGTTCCCTTTCGAGACAAAGGAGCGGTGAAAGAATGGAGGAACTTAGCAAAGATTCCCCGGATCACATCAAGAAGGTGACTGCAAATATCATGAAGTATGCTTTGGCTATCGCAAATCCCGACTTGATAGTGAAGATGACCGTTGAGCTATCAGTTGGTACAACACTAGAAATGTTGACAGACATGTTTGCTCTATATCACCCAACCTTGCTTGTAACTTCAGCAAAAAGAAAGATGGAAACATTCCCTGCTCAAGCTTGGAGGTCGAGCAAGGTAGTAGACAAACTAATAAACAAGTTTCCCGCTCCAACGATTGCTGTTCCAGCTGCCAACATGGATTTGTTTGAGTTTTCTTTATTTCACCAATTGGGAGAAAAATACAAAAGCATTACTGAGTCGAATTTTATTCCCCAATTCAATTCTATTGAAATGTTGAAAGGTAAAGAATCATTTCAATTTACCAAGTTGGACTCGGATGCACTTGATTCAATGGTTACCAAGTTGAACCTGGCTAATCATGAGAGAGAGGACGAGGATTTGAAGAGCATAGATGAGGATGACAGTGATCTCGAGAGTTACGATTCTGAGTATGCTACATCTGCTCAATCTTTAGTCAGAACTTCATCGGAAACTTCTTCGATCAATGAGTTGAGAGATAGCTGCTACAAAATTGAGAGAGATTTGAATGTCACGATTTCTGAGATTGAGAAGGGTCCAGTTGATGAGCACTATTACTTGAAGATGCTTTCGGAAGTGTCAAAAGCATCCAGAGAAATTGGCATCAACATGGCAAATATTGAGAAGGGTAATGGTATGGCCGCTAAGTTGGTCAGGACCATGACAGGAGCGCCTCGTCCACCCTCCCTGTATGGATCCATGCTTGGGGCATACGCTAATATCCCAATCACAAAGGCGGATACTCTCAATGTTGCTAGTGCTCATAAGCGTAATAAATCAATACCCTCAATCAAAATTGATCTGGATACATCGCCTTTGAGGCCAGCAAAATCTTCATTGACAATCGTGACTCCTGATATGGCGAAAATCAAGCTTAACCTGGGAAGGCCAATGTTGCGTCATCTGGATTTGAGTGCTCCTGCTCTTGCGACTCATTCTCACAAGCCAAGGTTGAATCCAAGTAGATCCACCCCAGATATCATTGAATCAAATCGAGGTAGCACAGCAAAGATGGAAAAGCAAAAGGAAAAAATCAGAGGTATTTTTAGTTTCTTTGGTAAGAAGAAGTAACATACTTGAACCCCGGCTTGATTCCAACCTTGCTGCTTGTAAATATGAGTTTGTATTATAGAAAACATTTTGTTCTGAATGTGTTGTTGACTTTTGTTAACTACTAGTTCAGCTTTGAGTACATAATATTTTAATTATTTGAACACTTAGAATTCGGAGTAGATATAAACTGCTTTTACACCTCACCTTCAACATGAAATCCACGGATCATACTCTCTCACTGAATACAAAGCCTGAGCGTGCAAGAATGGTCTCAAATCAACATGATTTTAATCCATCATCTGAGTGTTCGGAAAGCAGATCAGAAAACCCATCAAGAGACAAAAAAAATCTGAAAAAATAGAGTTCTTCTATTCACAAACGAAGAGACTGAAGTTATTGGCAGAGAGCAACAAACGAAACATTTAACACTAATGGATAATGCTATGGCCGACCTTGAGTTTCAGCGACGTTCAGATTCTTACTCTACTACAGCAATATCAAGATCACCGTCATCATCAACTGCAGGCACTGAACAGCAACCCGAAGCTCCATCACCTTTCTTCCGCAATTCGCTAAATGTGCCACTGACAAAACTAGATTACAATAAAAACGTTTACACATATACAAAGCTAAAAAACTTGAGTAATCAGATGCCATTAATGAGAAACAGTTTTTGTTCTGCGGTAGTCAGAAAGAGAGCTTTACAAATGCTTGTTCCAATATTCATCGTTGTTGGTCTAGGATATCTCATATACACATATTGCTTCAGATTTTGTTACTCTGAGCTACATTTGAACTTGAATGTGCATAAGGGAATATATATTGGACTCATGAGCGGATTCAGTTTATTATTGCTGATGATTTTTGTTGTATGGATCAAGATGTTTTTCAATGGGCCCGGATCTATAGGTGTTCAAATAAGACCCTACAACTTGTCTCGGTTCTTCAATCCTATCGAGGAAGAAAGCGGCTCAGACCAGTGCTTCACTGAACTGCCCGACTACTTCATGTGTAATTCACTTGGATTTCCCTTTTGGTGCTCTCTGTGTAACTCCATCAAGATATTGAGGAGCCATCATGCATCTCTTCAAGGGAAGTGTGTTCCGAAGTTCGATCACTACTGTTTCTGGATAGGACAAAATATAGGGTATGCAAACTACAAACTTTTTATTTTGTACCTCATCTACTTTTGCATGTTATTTATTTTTGTGTTGGTCTCAGCTTCAATATATGCTCACCGCATTTCCAACTTCAGAGCTTCAACAAACCAGATGATTCTAAATCCGAATTTCATATTCATGTTCATATGTTGTGCGTTTTGGATGACCATGGTTCTTGCCTTGCTTGTATCTCATTTGACTTATATTCATAAATCGACGACAACTATAGAAGATTTACAGTTAAAGAGAATGAGAAGAAATGAAAGGTTGCACACTCATAAGGAATCAAATCCAGAACGTAAGCAAGACAGTTCAAGGTTTATTAATATGGTGGATCCAAATAATTGCAAGAATCGTATTGTGATAAGATTATATGAAACGGATAACCCCTATAACAAAGGTTTTTCTTCAAACTGGAAATTTGTAATGGGTTCAAATTTCTGGCTTTGGTTTTTACCATTCGAACAAGGAGATCTTTGGAATTTGAGATCAACGGGTAGTTCCGTTCATGATTGCATAGAATATAATAACGAGATTGTTGATGATTTAATTTCTAAAGAAAATGATTTGATTAGCGATTCGTTCAAGCTGGAATTGGCTAAGAGAGTAAAAAATGGTGAGGGTAAAAAATTTGGACATGTTTTGGAGGCAGGTAAATAGTAGGTTTTAATATATTTTTATTTCAGTTATCTTCAACGCATCTTCCCTGTGTGCTTTCAGTTGAAAGGAAATATAAATAGCAAGCAAGAAGAGGTAAAAAAAAATCTAAATCATTAATTTATTCAAGATTGAGAAGCAAGATCAGCATAATATTGGATCAACTCTTGTTCAACTTTCAATGTTTCATATCTATAGTTCAATCTGATATCAGGGACATTGGTCTTTTCGATATCATTTCCATCTGGACCTTCCAAAATGAAATTTTCACCAAGCCAATGACTCTTCACTTCATACTCAAAACCACTTTGTAAAACTGAATTTCTAGCCAATTCACTCAAATCCACATTACTCAACTTGTAAATTTGAGCAGCAACTGAGTATTCCTCAATTAAGGGTTCTCTTGTATAAGAGAATTGTAATGGATCATCAGTTGATAATGAAACATTCAAACCTCTCTTAAAATATGCTGGAAATGGATTTTTATCATATGTCAAAAACAATGCGTTATTTGACAATGGTGACATTGCAATTGGGACTTGATCTATATAATACAAGTATTGAATGAATGGCAACTTTCTCAATAAGATACCATGGGAAATACCCTCGGCAACCAAATATGAATTGATCAAATGTTCTGGGTCACCAGCTTCACCTGAATGTGGTCTTAACACAAAGGTGTTGAAACTTCTCTTTTGCCTCCAGTGGTTTAATGAACAAATATTTGAGAATAAATAATACAAGTAATAAGAGTATGGTGGATTGTTTGGAGAATCCCAATGCTTTGGAGTGGGGTATTTTTTATGAAATCTCCTGTCCGATTTGGATTCATCATCAACTGAATCAAATCCGATAACACGTTGCAAAAATACGTGTAGTTTTGGATGACTTTTTGGATTCTTTGTGACCTCATATAACGGTTCAAAGATATTTTTAATGATATCTTGAAATGATGTTACCAAATCACCCTTTTTGTATATACTGTATAATCTTGGAACCTGAATCAACCATCTAACATTGTGACTAAGTAAATTATTATCGATGACCCACTCTGCTAGTTTATCCCATTCATCAGTTGACCTACCGTAAATTGAGATTCTATATTCTGCCATTTGATATTTTGATTGTTCTAAATCGTCAAAGACCTGTCTAGTGATTTCGGCGAGATATTTTCCTTGAATGTAATTGTCAGACTTCAAAAAGATTTCTCTCAAACGAGATTCCCCAATTGGATTATATTTCAAGTTAAACTTGTCAAATCTGTGAAAAGTATCTTTATGAGCATGCATATCTAAGGTATCAATACTCAAATCATAAGCGGTCAAATTCAAAGATTTGAAAACTTCGTCCAATGTTAAAATCTTACCATCTCTATGGATGACTTTTTCATCAGGACAATGCTTCATCTTGTGCTTGATAAATCTCAACAAATGCTTTTGATTCATACATGCTGAATGATGAACATGGGTGTCAACTTTTCTAACGTTGTAAAAGTCCCTGTGTGGATTTGTCTTCGAGTCTGCGGTTTCTTGCTGGTCATTCAATAAACTGTACAAATTCCATTTTGCTTCCAAGTACTGTAATCTTTTGAAGGCAAATGACTTAGATGGACCATCTGAGGCAATTCCAATGATTTTTTCCATATCCATATAATAATCCTTGATTGTTGGCACATCAAGTAAATACTTAGGAGCTCCAGTTTTTTCATCGTTGCTACCAATCTCGAACACTTGGAAAACGTCATCTTCATCCAATGCAAAATCGATTTCTGTATCATTGCCCGGAATCTCACAATTATTAAAGTCGAACACTTCTCTCAAGTTTGTTTCAGTGATATCGTCATCGATCAACTCCTTTTTAGAGTCGTTGTGGACTTTCCACTTTGGCTTTGGCGGTTCTGGGTAAATTGACCACTTACCATTTGGGTGATTTTTGGGATTGTCTTTGTATCTTTGATTCGAGATTTTTTGATACTTTGCTCTTATGTCCCTACAAGCCTTAAGATCTTTGTATAACTGCTTTAACTCATCGTTAGGTACGCCAATAGCGCTGTGATCATTCTCTCTGATTGAGCCTAACTTGAAATGAGTTTCGGTATGCTTCACAAATGGATCTCTCTTTGGGCTTTTGAACGAGGACAAGTTTGAAGGTCTCAATGCTGTCGGTGGAGGCGATGGTTCAACAAATGAGTATTTTCTGGGTGGTAATGTACTGGACTCCGGTTGAGAGTTGACGGATTGAAGCGCCTTGATCTTATTATAATGATCAGCCAACAACTTCTCCTCGGCGTAAGAGAAGTGGGTAGAGGCACTGCGATTCATCGCTGATTCGAATTCATCATCTGAAATCTCTAATTCTGCAGTGCTTACAACATCTGGACTACCTTCATTGTGGAACAGTAAGTTGTCTTTGGTGAGTTTATTTGAAGGGCTAACTTTCAATTTTTCTAGCTTCTCAGTTGCATGCTCCATCTTGATTGAAACTCTAAGATGAAACCAATATCAAAATTGAATCAATGAATCAAAAGTTGAGAGTGTACATACAAGACTGCAATATATATAATATTGGATAAAAGACTGCCAAGAATAAATTTTTCCGTTGAATTCCCAAAGGGGAAATCATGCCTTATCATGGTTCACGGACTTTGGATATCACTGTCTTTAAATACACTCATGTAGAGCTGTATTCGAATTGAAGATCATAGTATACAACTCAAACTACCCAGAGCTGGCTATTCAACATTCGAAGAGATCCAACCCTACTTTTCTGGCAATTGCAGCTCTAAGGAGAGAGATTGAGAGGGGGTCAGAAAACAGTATGAGCCCCAACAGTTAACCAACCTTATGGATGTTCCACTTGCACAATTCTCAACATCCAGATCTCGCATATCAAGAAAAAAGCTTATACTGTTTATTTAAAGTCATTCAGCTCTCGAATGGATGGGTCTGCCTAAAAACTGGATTCCATTGCAATTGATCATTGATTGGGGGTTTGTTTTGGATTGTGTCTTTTTTCTTGCTTCACCGTAATCAAGGCAGGCAAAGAGACTCAGCCATCTCTCCAAGTGATCGTAGACACCATCTATCAATTCACCAATTTGACAGCCTAACGTTGAAATTTGAACACCCACAACACTCAAGCAAATATTAAAGGTCGTGTGATATTCAAAACTAAAAAGAGTTAATGAATACATAGTAATTTTTCAACACCAAAACTATAATAAACCAAGCTCTATATCAGCCAAATCTTGTCTAAAACTTCACTAAGGCTACTTTGAGATCTTTACTTTGTCTTTTTAAGATAGCAGAAAGTTTTCTCTTTATTGAATATCAAATAGAGTCTGTTTTGTTTTTTGTAAATAAGAGAGAAACATGAATTCGTAAGTTAATATTTTTTTACGATTTGAGTCTGATCAAGCATCTAACAAGCTGACGTTTTCGTTTTCCTCGGTCTAGCTATTTTAATGACTTCAGTGGGTTAGGTCATAATGGATTTGAAGTATCCTTAAACTACATAACTGGAATACCCGACCCAAATATCATTTCAGACTCAAAAGTCAAGATCATCTTCAAATCATTCATGAAAAGAGATGATACAACAAAGGAAAGAGCCATGAGCGATTTGTTACAATTGTTGGTACATGACAAAAGTGTTATAGATGATGACTTGGTTATAATAACATGGGTTCAATTATACCCAAAATTGGCCATTGACGTATCCAAAAATGTTAGAATTTCTTCACATAAAGTTCAGTCAAATTTTGTGTCTATATTAGGTAAAAAGTATGCTAAATACTTGAAGGATACAACTCCCATCTGGCTAGCAGGCATATTTGATATGGATAGATTAGTCTCTAGAGCAGCTTTGGCTTCGTTAAACGACTCATTCAAAAAACAAGAAAAGATCGAGGCTCTATGGAGTATCTTCAGCCCACAGATATTGAACTATGTTCAAGAAGTTTTGAAGACCGAGACCAAGGACACTTTGTCTGACGAAAGATTCATAGCAAAAGATGATTCGGAAATGAAGTTCAGCCGTGTTATGATTGGATGTTTGAATCTTTTGAATAAGTTGGTCTCTACCAAGTCCATCAACTTAGATGAAGAAGGCAAAAACTTGAGCATTTTCAAAAAAATTCTTAAATTGGACCAATTGTGGGACTTGTCAACCACGGAAGATTTGAATTTGAAAAAAAGTTTCATTATCCTAATCAATTCGTTGATTGTATATAGGTCCAACTTGATAAGTGATAAAACCTTCAAGTTGATATCCAAATCTATGATCAAAACCTTGAAATATAAGCCGGTCACAAATAACATTGTATATTCATTGATCATCATTCCCACAGTTTCAGCTTTAGTATCTCTCTCGAAATATAGTGAATCGTTTTGGGAGTTGGGTGCTAAAAAGTCAAACAAAAAGTTATTGGAGTTTTTGAAATTGGGCTCTTGTTCATCAAACGAACTGTATTATGAACTATTATGGAAATTGTTTGAATCGTTGCCTACTTACATTATAGACTACTCAAAGGAAGATGATTTTCAAACTTTTGTTGATGAAATATTATTGAAGGATATTGACCAAGAAGTGCTAATGCCTTTCAAATTCAAGGGTTGGAATCTTTTCTCCAAGGTTTTACTCAGATTCGATGAGAAACTAGAAAATCCTCATTATTGCTCAAATTATTTGGAGCCATTATTGATTAAGCATTTGAGTTCTAGGATGTCAAAGGAGGTCAAGGTGGTATTGAATAATCTCATAAACTCATTGAACGTGGATTTATTAAAGTCCCTTACTGATAGAATTCTTGAAGCATTACCAAACAAACATTTGCAACTAGGTGGAGAATATGATCCTATTCTCTATGTTGAAAACGTTTTTGAAATTTTGAGCTCGAATTCAGACTGCAAGTTATTGGTGAGTTTGATTGAAAGTTCAATCGATATCGAACTAGATGAAGATGCTCCAGAATATGTCGCGCCAACTTTGAGCTTTCAAATATTAAAGAAAGTCATAACCTCCAATTTAACCCAATGGAAAACTGAGATCACTGAATTCATCGACGAGTCGTTAGTTTCGTTTGTGGAGGTTGACTTCATCTCGAAACCGATAGATCTTTTGATCGCTTATAACAATAACACAGATATGGTCAACATTGAAGTTTTGAACGATTGTTTCAATAATGTTTTCAATAAAGTCTTGATGATTGATGAAACCTTGATCAAAACTGAAGTGTTATCAAAATTAGTACTTTTGGACAAGGTAGATATTCAGAAGTGTGAAGATATAAGGACATTTATTCATGAAGAATCATTAGTGTTAGTAACGGAAGATAAAAGCTCACTGGATGATCAGGAAAATTTTATTTACAAATTTTTGACAAAAGCGATATTCATCAATTTATTTGATAATGCAGTTAGATCAAACGATGAAGGTAAATTTGTTCATTCTTTCATGAAAAATTACAATGAGTCTGTTATGATCGAGTTTTTGACTGACGGTTCCAGCACTCTACTGCTTGAGACAAGTTTCTTGGTTTATTTGCTCAATAGCTTTGAACAGGACTCACAGTCGTCAGCGCTATTAAACAAAGTAGAGGATATGGCACTTTCTCATGACTCTGTTATGACTGTACTTGTCTTAAGTTTGAATGAGCTTGTTGAATCCAGAAAGTTTGTTGATGAAAGGTTGATCACAAGGTTGATTTCAAAGTTTGAGAATGCAGAGAATTTTTGGCTCAAACTTATCCGTTTGGATATCATAGAAGAAACAGTCAAACAAGTTATTGGCGACCTTCCTGATTCTAGATTGGCGATTTCAAATACTTTGGAAGGAAATATATTTTTGATTGAAAATGGTTCATCTTCAAACTTTAACCTCAAGAAGGCTTTGAAGCTTGTTTTAAGAACAAACTTTATTTTGCAATTGGTAAAGAATGGAAATCAAATTCAAAAGATTTATGATTCAAGGTCACTGGCCAAGCTTTACAGCTTTATTGGTTTGATTGGGGAAATATCACTTGATTATAATTTTTTGAATGATATTTGCGAAAACACTGGAAATGAAACTAATCACGAAATTTCAGAAACAGAGTTCTTGATCAGCCAACTTATCAACTTCCATACAGTAGTACATAATTTTCTATTAGAAGGGTTCAAAACATATACGATCAACTCATTCAAAGCTATAATATTCGATGATTCCGATGCCACTTCTGAAGAATCATCATTTTACATATTAGAATTTTTGAATAACCAGATAACAAACGAAGATCAAGCTGCAAATTTGAAGTTTTATTTGAACAGGGTTTTCAAAATCATTGTTAGTGAATTAGCTGAAACTGAGTCATTGTCAAACTTCAGACTGTTGGATTTGAAGAATATGAACCAAATGATCAGGAAAAACCCTATGAAATTTTCGAGTTTGATTTTAAGTTTCAAAAAGTTTTTGAAAGTTGACGAAAGATTTGAAAGGTTTAGAAATATGGTTGCTTCTGAGTTGATTGGATTGAAATCAAACGAGTTGTTGACAAAAGGTTTGACAAATTTGACCTTATTGAACAACTTGTTGTTGGTGGATAACGATTCTGATGATTTGCTCAACTTTGTTCCAATCCCCCCACAAAGATTCAACATGATACTAAACTCTTTCAACCAGTGGTTGGAAAGTGAAATTGCTTATGACGAGGAGTTTGTCCCATTAAGAATTCAATTGTTCAACTTCGCAACCACGTATTTTAGCCTCTCATCTTCTAATGAGCTTGAAAGAGTCTTAAATATGAGTTTCAAGAATTTTCATGAGTCTTTGGGCTTGATTAACGCAGGTTTGGGAACATCACAGCAATTGACTCCCTTGAAGTACTTTTTATTGAAAAACTTTATCACTTTGGACAAATACAGTCATGACATTGAGTTATGGTCTGACGAGATTGATGATATATACCAAGAGCTAATGCAATTGTTAATTCATTCATCAGAAATGAATGATCGTTCACAATCAGCTCAGTTGATTAATTATCAATTGTTGAGAATATTTCAAAATATCATTCCAGTTAAAAAGTTGACATCAAATAAGCTTGATTTCTTCAAAATATTGAACGATGACCAAGATTTGACATTGAAAAGACTAAGTGTGACCATTTTACACCTGTTGATTCAAAAGAGCCAAGAAGAGTTTGTTGTTGAGTTCGAATTAGGTAAAAATAGAGATGGCTTCAACAAAGATGAAACGTTGAGACTACCTGCTAATTTGCTTTTAAATGTCACTGATATTCCATCAGAATTCATCGAGTTTGAAAACCATAACAGTGTCTTTAAGTACTTGTGGAGTTGGTACTTGTTGCTTGATCATTTTACCAACATCACCAGGGAAATAAAGCAATCCTATATTGAACAGCTCACAAGACACGAGTTGATTTCCAATTTCTTGAGTTTCATATTTCATCAAATTGATTTGGTTAACGACACTAAATTCATTGAAAGCTTGAACAAAGAGTCTATCTCCAAATATGATTTGAATAATGCCAGCTTTGACTCAATTTTGTTGGAGGAGAAAAGTTTGATCATTCATCTTTACTATTTGGTTTTACTCAAGATAAGCTCACATTCACAAACCTGGTTTTTGAACATTCGAGATCGTCAGTTGAAGTCGAACATCGAAAGCTTCACCATAAAGTCGATTTCCCCGATAATCATCAATGACGAGTTGGATAACTGTAGTGAGTTGATTCTGAAAAACCAGTCAAAGGATGAGAACCTAACGATGAAAATCAACAGAGTCACTCATGAAATCAAATCCTTGTACTTGATCGATGAAAAGACTATGGAGATGGTTATCAAGATTCCGTCGTCGTACCCATTGCAGAACGTTTCGGTTGAGGGCCCAACAAGAATTGGGGTCAAAGAGCAGCAGTGGAAAGCGTGGTTGTTGGCTTCCCAGAGATTGGTCACATCCCAGGATGGCTCCTTGATGCAAGCATTTGAGCTTTTTAACAAGAACGTGTCGTTGCACTTTAGCGGATTCGAAGAGTGTGCGATTTGCTATTCTATCTTGCACTACCAGGATAGCAGCTTGCCGTCCAAAACATGCTCAACTTGTAACAACAAATTTCACGCAGGCTGTTTGTACAAGTGGTTCAAAAGCTCAGGTGCAAGTACATGTCCCTTGTGCAGAAGCACCTTCACCTTCCGTAGGTGATGAGAAGCAAGGTTGGCGCTGAAAGAGAAATCGTATAAAAAATATTGCTTGTACTTTGTGAAATAAATATAATACTTTAAGCGAGTATGTGTGAGGGAAGCGAAGACACAACAAATTAATATCTCATATCTGTATTTCAAACATGTCTTTATGCAAGCGGGTGAAGAGAGCTAACATACCTGCTGAGTAGCGCCTAAGCCTAGCTGTACATTCCTTTCCCTTCCTTTCCCTTCTCTTCCCTTCCTTTTTTTTGCACCCTATATTTTTGCATTATGGCAATAATATATCTCACAGAGATCGATGACACATTCTGACTCACTTTCCCAACCGTTTAATTCCAAGCATAATCCTTGTTTGAAAGGCTGTCGACTACTCGGCTTTAGCATGGTCAAGATTTAAACTAATTCTGGGGCAGGGGCCAAAACTTTAAACTGGAATTGTTTAACCTTTCCTTTCAGGAAAGGCGAATTTTTCCAGCAGACAAAATCAAGATCTCGAGTATAGCATGTGGCAAGGGAGATTTTTGTGCAGATCGGTAGCAGGAACGGGGTTACAAGGTGAACCGGAGGTGTTTCACCATGTTTACGAGCTTAAACTGTGGTCCACTGCCACATTCACCAAAAATCACACCGAACGTACTGGTGCAGCTCGTATAAGTTTGATCTAATCAAGGTTGCAGCTAATGATGCTTTCCCCAATACAGTACTATAGGCTGAAGAATTTACTCTTACACTTCACTTACTCACCTAGGCTTCTCGGTAAATGTTGAACGATGAAAAGTGCTTAAATCTTGTTTTTGAATTACTCAAACAATACGTTTAAATGAGGGTGTACACGGCTCGGCTCTCCTGTGGGCTTGAACTAATAGGAACAGAGCAGGTCTTGATGGCGCCGATCTGTGAAAGTCTTACGGCATACATTTGCCAGCTCTACAAAGCTCTAGCGCAGACAAGAGGGCCCTCGTATGTCCTTTGCACAGGTTTCTTTTGTGTTTCGACTACTGCTCAACACGAGATGAAATGAAGTGTGAAAATAAAACTTGCTTTCTATCTATAAATA